>CM053789.1:743351223-743753723 GCA_028749045.1 Cupressus sempervirens | reverse complement strand
TTAGCCACCTTTCTAATAGTTCTAGGTGTATGTTCTCACAAAAGCTTGCACCCTTGCCTAATGTTTTACCTAAAGGAAACCTTGTGAAACATGAAAATAATGTCCAAGCTATGGGACTTGAACTATGAGATTGAGTCTCTAGAGAAGGTCAACTTCCTTACTACCAAGGTGCACCTAACTACTCTTTGAGAGGAAAGTGGAGAAGGAATGCATAAAAGAAAACTACCTAATCTAATCTAAAGGGGGTGACACACCAAAATAGTTTGTTCAACATTATTTCTGCTTAACAATGCACTATTTATCAATATATTCTCAAGATACATTGATTCAACCTTTTTTTCAATCCAATAGCCACAAATAGATTAGAAACCAAATGAAATACTATAAGGAAGGAACTTCACTCTATAACATCCAAAGCAAAAGAGATACTGTTATGCAATTGAAGAATGAAGACAAAAACATCAACAAAGGAAAAAAAGGTTTTGCACTTATATTAATGAGAGAATGAGGTAAGATAGAGAATACATCCATGCATAGACAAAAGGAAAATTACAATGGCAGAGCATGAAATCCAATACCAATGAATCATAAAAAGGCTGACCCTAAGAAGGGTTACAAAACTTTCTTTTATAGTTCAAGCATATATGAGATAGCTTCTACCCTAAGGCAAAGCACAACAACTACATTTAAGGTTGTAGAGAACAATTACTGTGAATTTGAAGAAGATCTAATTAGGTATGCACCTAGATGTAGAAATATGTTCTTTCACTAAAAAATAGCCATGAGAAGATAGAAATAGAAGCCATTAATTCTTTAACTGGGTAGATGGATAACTAGGTGGTGATGGGGTGTCCCATTACATTTATCAGGCATAGAGAATATTTGTAAGTAGTTGTAGATGATCAAGAAGATTAGATTTTCTATTAAAGAGCCATCAAATAAGTAAAATAATTTTTTTGACTAGCTTGTTGAAATAGCTCCCTTTCTTTCTAACCTTGGAATGCTTGACATGTTCAAACATCATCAATCCACCATTAAGTGGTTGATTGTAATACCACACTTCACTAGAATTTGACACAAAAGGTGTCTCACCTTTGAATTCATATGTCTCTCCTTGATGAAATAAATCATCTTTTATGTCCTTGAAGAAAAAAAATCCTCATCAAACCCTTGAGAGAACCATGATTCTTCTAGTTTCTTTTCTTTTTCTTGATGTTCAAACCATCTAGCTAGTTTTCACTTGTGTAGGACCTCCTCATTTTTAGCTTGGATCAGATTTGGAATGACAATATCCTATTCATGTATAACATAGATCCTTGGCTCAACCTCACCCATGTGCTTGAATGGATCCAAATGGTCTTTCTCCTTATCAAAGATAGTATAATTCATATTTGAAGGGTCAACCATGTAAGGCTCCACATGCTTGATATTGAATGCCTCTACCATGTTGAAGGTCTTTGTGCCATTCCTATATTTAAAAAGGATCTAGGACCAATTAGTAGCAATACACCACCACTAATCTTAGCAATGAAAGTCTATGGATAAGAAAATGATAGAGTGTGTAGGGAGATCCATAGCAATTATATCCTACAACATAGCATAGCTAGGACATGCATGTAGGGTCACTTCTAAATCTTTGATTACTCCTATTCTTATACAAGAATTGTTATTAAACTAAGTAATCCCATTAGTCATAGGCTCATACTTTACGCCTAGCTGGTTAGAAATCCTCTTAGGCATGACTAAGGTGCAAGCACCAGAGTCTATCGTACAATTATGAACTATTTTATCTCCTATGATTAAATAGATATAAAAAGGAGGTGGCTTCATTTTCTTATTTTGATTTTCCTCTTTGCAGGGTTGTGTAGGGTCGACCTTTTCCTGATTCATTAGTATTGCATTTCATGCTCCACTAATGTAATTTTCCTTTTGGCTATGCATGGATGTATTCTCTTTCCTACCTCATTCTCCCATTAATATAAGTGTATAACTTCCTTGTCTTAGTTGATGTTTTTGTCTTTGTTCTTCAATTTCATAATACTATCTCTTTTGCCTAAAATGTTATAGAGTGAATTTCCTTCCTTGTAAAATTTCATTTGGTTTCTGATCTATTTGTGGCTATTAGATTGGAAAAAAGGTTGAATTAGTGTATCTTGAGAATATATTGATGAATAGTGCATTGTTAGTCAGAAATAAGGTTGAACAAACTATTTTGGTGTATCACTCCCTTTAGATTAGATTAGATAGTTTGCTTTCATTTATTTCTTCTCCCTTTTTCTCTCAAAGAGTAGTTAGATGCACCCTGATAGTAAGGAATTTGAGCTTCTCGAGAGACTCAACCTAGTAGTTCAAGTCCTATAACTTGGAGATTGTTTCCATGTTTCACAAGGTTGCCTTTAGGTAAAAACTTTAGGCAAGGGTGCAAGCTTTTGTGACAAAATTATCCTTTGATTAACAACTCCTATGATTTTTAGAATAGGGTGTACAAGTCATTATAAAAGGAAATAACATTTGAATATGAGTACCCTTGTCCATCTTTGTAGAAGTAGCCTTTCTCCCCATTCTTATATACTCAAAGAAACTTTGATCAAAGAATTGTATATTTCTAAATAGGATCAGATGCATGATCAAGGAGTAATGATGGAACTTGAAATTCTCCACTCTTCCTTCCTATGCAGCAACAATTTCATCACGGATCCTATAAGAATTTGGTATATCTTTGATACCATGTAAGAATTTTCCTTAGGGAAAGATTCACTCAAGATCGTAGAACTTGAACACAAGCACAACTATAGACCAAAAAGGAGTATGATCAATATATCAAAGTATGTCCTCATACATTACTTTGTATTGTATGTGATTGAGTGTACACACTAGGAGTGCCTGTATATACATGCCTCTCAAGAAGCACCTAAAATGTCTCTAGAAAGAACCAAGAGATAAGATAAGCATGCCAACTAAGCACAACTCTTATCCATCATTCTGGATGAGAGGATAAGAATGACAAGGTGTATCTGGAGATGTTGTAGACACCATGTGCTTAATTATTGTACTAACTCCTACATTGTAGACACCATGTGCATAAAAGAGGTGAGAACTCCTGTGTTGTTAACATGAAAACTCACAAAAGTGCACATACTCCTAGGTGACTAAATAAATAATAAAAAGATGCATTAACCTAAGTAAACTCAAGTAAGTGTAATTAGTAAATACTTATTTACACCAACACCCCCCCTTAAGTGCAACTTAGGGGATTGTAGTTAAGTTGAAAAGAACTAGGATGAAATGCATAATGGGTCCTAGCTACTAGGCCATGTTAGGTACCCATGTACATAATGAAAATGAAATCTCTCATAAAGAAGAGAAAGAGCAAAAACCTCATGGGAAAAACCCTCCCCCAAAAAGAGAGATGAAAACAGGATGTATGGATGGATGGAGTAATCAAGACCCCCCCCCATTAAGAAATACATCAAGCATATACAAAGGAGAAATGGAAGAAGGAAAAAACCCCCCCAAGAGGAAAAATCCCCCCCCCCCCATAAAGAAGAAGAAGAAGGAGACAAGGTAGTCGACCAGTGAGAAATGCTCCAAAGTAGAAGCTAATCCATGACCGTTGAATGATGTTCCCCCCTTTGGAAGAAACAATGGAAAGGGTACCTATGAAAACTACCTTGTGATTGTGGAAGATAAAGTGTACCCCACTGTGTTGAAGTACATGAATTTGTCATTGTGGTAATAGATGAAGAATTTTCCCCAAAGAGAAGATGAATATCATTGATAGTGTCTCCCACATCTTCAATGTGAGACTCCACAAATAGGCATGCAATGGTAGGAAGGAAGTCATCACATGAAGGTAAAGTAGGAAGACATAAAGGGTGTTGTTGCACTAAATCTAAAGCATCTATGGCTAAAATAGGATCAATAGGAGCAACAAGAGCATCTGGAGGTGTGATTTCATCTAGAGTTGAAGAAACCATAGTTGGAGTGACTAGATGTACAATGTCCTCTAGAGATGGAGGAACACATTGATCTCCATATACTCCCAAATAGACATCCAAATATCATAAGGAAAACTTTCCATTCTAAGAGGAGCAAAAGATTCCTTACTCATACTATTATACAAAAAGTGATGAAGGTGCACAAGATGTGTCTAATTAAAATGTGGTGGCAATGAATAGAGATATGGAAGAAATTCTTGATGGTCTCTTATATGATCAAGTATCAAAGCACTCCATTTGTGATAGTTCCTTGTTGTCAACTATAGTCTAACACTAAATTGACATGTGTGACAAGACTCCATGAGATCAATTAATGAACCCCCCCACCCCCCAATGAATGATTGAGACACTTGGTAGCCACTTACCAATTTAGGGCCTATTTTTGAAATTAGTATTTCTATCCATAAAACCTATAATATGATTATAGATTTGGAAAGTAGACAAAAGAATGCACTTTAAAAAAAATAGAACCTGATTTGGAGTCTAGATGAGCCTGTACTAAGCATTTTAAGTAGCAAACATCAAGATTTGTGAGTTGGAAATTTTTTTAGGAATAGAGATCTCAAACCACCTGCACCAATGTGTAGATCACAAAATTCTACCCCAAAACAAAAAAGTTGCTCGAAAAAGGAGTTTGTATGAGGGAGATATTGCTGTTTGAAAATCGCTGCTGTAATTATTTTTCTTGAATCACTGCCATCACACCTCCAAAAATCAAATGGCTCTAGATTTTGCCTCAAATGTCTAATTTGGATGAAAAAAAATCTGATTTGGGGTTTCTTGACCTTTTGAATGTGATGCAAATATCTGATTTGCACTAGCAAGCACCAATCTTCACCTACAAAAAATCTCTCCTATGGCCCAATGACCAATTTTTTTTTGAAAAATAATGTAAATATGAAAAAATAGTAGAGATGCAGATGAAAAAAATGTAGATCTGAAAATTAAATGTATAGATTTGAAATGATCATACCAATTTTGAAAATTGAGCCTTCAGTTTGTGAGTTTGCAAATTTTTTTCCCTCATGATCGACTTTGGCCTAGGGTAGGAAGCTTTATAGCCAATTTTCATTGAAATGATGTTTCAGATGCAATGGCAAGGTCAGTTCTAGCTCTAGACACTCCCAATCACTGCGATGCTCTCGATTCGGGCTAAGGTGCTAAAGCAAGAAGATGGTCTCAAATGACTATGTGAAGAGAAATTCTCCAAGAGCTTTGATACCATGTAAGAATTTGGTATATCTCTGATACCATGTAAGAATTTGCCTTAGGCCAAGATTCACCCAAGATCATAGAACTTGAACACAAGAACAACTATAGACCAAAAAGGAGTATGATCAATATATTAGAGTATGTCCTCATACATTGCTCTATATTGTATGTGATTGAGTGTACACACTAGGAGTGCCTATATATAAAGGCTTATCAGGAAGCACCTAGAATGTCTCTAGAAAGAACTAGGAGATAAGATAAGCATGACAACTAAGCACATGTCTTATCCATCATTCTAGATAAGAAGATAAGAATGACAATGTGTATCTCAAGTAGAGATGTTGTAGACACCATGTGCTTAATTATTGTGCTAACTCCTGTGTTGTAGACATCATGTGCATAAAAGAACTATGAACTCCTATGTTGTCAAGATGACAACTCACAAGAGTGCACATACTCCTAGGTGACTAAATAAATAATAAAAATATGCATTAACCTAAGTAAACTTAAGTAAGTGTAAATAGAAAATACTTATTTACACCAACAGATCCTAGTGATGATGTAGGTCATGAAATCATGCCCAACATTTGTGTTTGGGTCCTGGATATTCAATGCCATGATGTAATGCCCACTAAGAGCATTCATGTTTCTATTTGAATATTCAGCTTTGTTCAGACCAAAAATAGTGTTATGCATATATATTTGAAAGAATTATAGGGGCATAAGGTCTTCCACCTCCTTCTTTGGAATTTCTCCTTTCTCTTTCCTAGACTTTGGGATGTGCCTTGTCATTGTTCTTCCTATGTAGAAGCACTTTTGATTCTTAATGTTTTCATTTAATTTGTCTATGCAAATAGGCAATGACATTGGACCTCCCAAATTAAAGGCTTTAATGAATGTCTCCTTATCTAGTGCCAGGAATATGCTTCTATCTTTCCTATGGAAGGACTTGCTGACTGGATTGTAAGACTTTATAAATGTCTTTACTAGGTCAACATCTATAAAGTCCTCAAGAATAATTAGCTTTCCTAAATTCCTAGTCCAAGGATTAGAAATTGGAACTTTCTCTATTTTTTTTAAAAATAAAAAAACCAAAATAATTCACTTCCATTCCTATCAAGAACCTCTACATCTCTACAAAATACATAGGGATCTCTAAATGCATAATTATTTGTAGATTGTGCATTGGAAGACCCTAGTAAAATCTACATCCATTCATCTAAGAATGGGGTAGGCCTTTTCTCTTTTGAAGTAGACTCTTCAATCTATACTTGTGTGATCAATACACATTCCTTTTGTGCCATTGCCTTAAAATTATCTCAATAACCTTAAATTCTTTTATGCTAAAAAATCACTCAAATTCACTCTGCAACTCGAACTCTACTCTAAAATCTCAAACACTTATGCAACTAGTAATGAAAATACTTGTTCTTCTTAGAATTTATCTATTTCTACAAAAGGGAGCTTGGCATTAATGACATTAAAAATAGCATGCTTGAAATCCTATCAGTCCTTGAAAATATGGCAATATCTTTACTTTTATACTATTCATACTTCTAGCTCACATCTCATTTTTCAAGCTTGGACATGGTTGTTTAAAACTATTTTATGCTTTTAAAACTAAAGGTTGCAAAGTAGCCATTCTCTTTTATTTTTCACTTCACAAGTATATTTCCTTGTTGAGCACATGGGCTTGTGAATCATTGATCTCTTTATTGTCCTTTATCACTTCCTCACAACTATTTATCAATTTATTTAACTAACCACTAAAAAGTGGCAATAATTGTCAAACTGACCTTATCACTACATTGTAGCGTTGAAATAAATTGTCTATCAATACCTTGTGAACTAGCGAAAACCTTCATACTAACCCTTTTTCAACTTCTCTGTGGTGTAGAACTTAACATATTTATCATTTGTGATGCTATGATTACCAATATTTTAACCTTGTTGCCCCTTTGCAACCACCACACATAACACTACTTTGAACTGTTCGACATTTTGATGACTATATTGATTGATCGCTGCCTTGTTTTGTGATTTCATAGCCAAAGAGCTTAACTGTCAGCAAAACCTTGCAAAATAGGAAAACCTTGATTTTGACCATGTTGCACTTCACAACTATTTATGAATTAACATTTTTATCTCTTGTGAGGTTGTGTTGTTTCAAACTTTGACCGTTATCATCTCTTCACAACCATTAATCATATAACATGTTTAAGCCATGCTATGTTGTGGTAACCATTTCAATGCTAACTATCACCCTTTCATTGCTTTGGAACTACAAACTTCAACTCACCTTTGAATCTAGTGATGTGAAAAATTCACACTTAACCACCTAGATGACCTTTCCTAGCTTCATGACTTAACTTTCATCATGTGGAACAAAAGCTATGATGCTGTAAATTAGTGATTATCACTGCTTCATAGTCTTAAAATTGAGAATTAGACTTACCACTTTTGATATCGTGATCACCTTTCGAATTTAATTACTATTATCAACAAGACAATTCCTTTAAAATTTTGAACATTAATTTTCCTCTGAACCTTGCGAAGATACGATGAAGAACTTCACTACTTCACCACTTTAACTATGGGTTAACCTCAACTTTTAGCAATGAAGTGATAACCTTGAACTTAACTATTGTTATTACCTTTCGCAGCTTTGTGACTTAAAATTGAGAATTTATTTGACTACTACAATGGAGTGATAACTATTTAACTTTAACCTTTCCTTTGTTTCATGGGCTCGTGACCTTAAACTATAACTACAGCTTTAACTCCATGAAACTGTGATAATAAGCTTTCACTAATTCACAACTATAATCTCACATTAACCTTAACAAAATGCAAGGATGCAATGGCTAAAACTTTTACTATCATGATTATCTCCTGCACCTTCACAACTTAAATTTCTTTAAGTCAGAACCAAGCCATGATCATGCAATCTTTAGTGAATCATTCCTTCACAACCCAAACTTGAAAGTTAGCACCAACATCTATGATTTCATGATGACCATTAACCTATCTATTTTATATCTTCACATCCTCCAAAATAGTTAGTGATCACAATAGAGCAATGAGGTGATGAAGACAACTTCACAACATTGCAACTTCATTAAATTTAGAAACACTTGACTTATAATATACGAAAATGATCAATAGCCTTAGGGATATAAAATCAATGTATAACCAAAGTTTTTCATGTATCCTTAAGTTATACTTGATGTCAATTTATAAGAAATTTCAATGAAAACATGAGACAATTTTTTCTAGGGTTTTTTCACAAGGAGTGACACATTCTCAGAAACCCTAAGCAACTGAAACATAATTTCTTCCTAATTTTCATAGGATAACACAAAATGTTTGCTAAGTTAAAAATCAAGCCATCAATAGCTCTATCTAGGGATGATGGGCAACTTGTATTTATGCAAGAATTCAAAATTTATGGGATGAGCAAACCACATACATGATAACTTATGACAACTTTGGAGAGTAACACCTAACAAGGCAGGGGAAAATAATAAAACAAACTAGATGAAACCAAAATATATAGAGATTTACACATAATACAAAACCTAAATAATGTTCATGGAAAGATAATAATTTCAATAGAAATACTTCTTCAATAACTGTTCATGAATTGGCAATTCTAGAATATCACTTGATAAATCCCTTATGAAATAAGAGTCTTCTACCCAATTGTCATGAATTAGATATGCTCCTAACCATATGGGATCAAACTTCCTATGTTTACCTTTGTCTTCTAATTTGGCATTCCATAACAATACCATATCTCTAGGATAAAACTTTCTTGATACTATCCTCTTGTCATATAAATGCTTGACTTGGACTTGCAATTTTGCAATTTTGGCTAAGAAATCTCTTCTTGTTTCATCTAATTGCATTTAATTTCATCTGTTCTAATACACATCTTATCAATGAGATCATCATCATAATGTTGAGAAAACTTGTACATACCCCTTAAATTGTTTTGAGGCAACCTAGCTTGTATTCCATATACCAGATCAAATGGTGCACATCCTATAGCTTTCTTCATTATTGCTTTATCAGCCCAATGTGCTAATGACAATTTGAAATCCCAAGACCTTTTGTTTACTTCTAGGATCATCTTGATGATCTTTAGAAGGCTTTTATTTCTTGATTCTACTTGGCCATTTCCTTGGGAATGGTATGGGGAAGATGTTTATCCAGTAATAACATACTTATCACAAAATTTTATAAATTTTTTAGACCTAAAGCACATGGCATTATCAGTTAGAATCCTTTTAGGACATCCAAATTTGGTTACAATGTTATTTAGTAGAAATTTATTCACAACCTTACTAGTAGCATTCCTAGTAAGAATAACTTCTACCAACTTTGTAAAATATTCTATTGCCACTAGTATCCATGAATAACCAATACTAGATTTTGTCTAAATTTATCTTATGAAATCCAATCCCAATTGTTGGAAAAATGTTCATACTTCTACTAGTTTGAATGACATGTTTCCAGAAAATTTCAACTTTCCACTGAATCTTTGATAGGAATCACACTTTCTCACAAGTTCATATGCATCTTTCAAAATAGTAAGCCACTAAAATCTTGCTTTGATTACTTTGTGAGCTATTGTTTGAGCCATATAATGTCCTCCACGTACTCCACTATGCATTTCATTCAAGATTTGACTGAATGATATTTATCAACACATTTGAGTAATACACCTTCCATACTTCCCCACCATAGTTGTCCACTCACAATGACATATTTGATAGTCTATAACTTTAAGGCCCTTTTCCAGTTATCACTTAAGCCTGGTGGAGTTTTCATAAATTGTAACTAAAATTTATGATATCCTTATACCAATCACAAATATCCATATCACATAAACTGTCAAGTTGATTTATTTGGTTTTCCTCTACCATTAGCTTAGCAAGTCCTTGACTTCTTACCAAATTGGTAATCTAAATGTCTATATTGAACTCTTGGATCCTATTGATCCATCTCCATCTTCTTCTTGAAATTTCTTGTTGTGATAAGATGTCCTTGACTACAACATTTGGAACACATACAATCACAATAACACCCATCAAGTAACACTTAAATGCCTTAACTTCTTTAACCAATTCATAATCTTGTTTCTCATTTATGTAATATTTCAATTCTAAAACCTACAATGATTTACTAAAAAATGTTATTGGTTGTTCACACCCATCCTCATTTTTCTACAATAAAACTATAGCAACAGTATGGAATGAAGCAAAGGAAAATATGTGCATTGGCTTAGAATAATTAGGGGATCTTAAAATAGGGGCATCTTTTATTACTTGTTTGATTTTATGAAAATCCATGTTCAGTTCTTCATCCCATCTGACCTCAAACCTTTTCTTCAACATCTTAGAGATTGGTCTTCTTATTTTAACAAAATTGGCAACAAATCTCCTGAGGAAATTTATTTTCCCAAAGAAGGACTGAATCCCATTTACATTCTTAGGTTTTTGAATCTTTTTTTATAGCTTCTACCATTTCAGGTTCTATCCTAGTTCCTTCTTTCTCTACCAAATGACCTAACAATTTACCTTAAATAATGACAAAGGCACACTTCCTAGGATTGACAAAAATATCATATCTAAGGACTCTAATAAATACCTTTTCAAGATAAACATAGTGGTCATTTTCATCCTTTGAATATGTTTTCAATTCATCTTGATACACCACTTAAAATTTGTTAGTTATATCTGCAAAGGCCACATCCATGGTTCTTTGAAAAGTGACACTAGCATTAGTTAGGCTAAAAGGAATTTTTCTATAGACATTTGTTCCCCAAGGTGTTGTAAATATCATCTTGTACTACTGTGATTCCTTTATAACTACTTGGTTGTATCTAGAGAAGGCATCCATCATAGATATCAACTCTAATACAATAACTCTTTGCAACATAGCTTCCATGTTTGGAAAACCATAATTATCTTTTAGTGAAGAAATGTTTAGATTTTTGAAATCAACACATAGTCTTATGTCACCATTCTTCTTCCTAATAGGGACTAAATTTGATTCCATAGAATAATGCCAAATTGTCTTAACGATCTGAGCATCTCTTAATTTTGCCAATTCCTCCTACATCTTTGGAGCTAGTGTTGGATTAATAGGTATCTACTTTTGCCTGAAAGGCTTAGCTCCTTCCTTTAATGGAACTTCATGTTGAAAGAGATCCTTTCTATAGGCTTTCAAATCATCATAGGACAAGGAAAACATATGTCCATACTTTCTCAACAAATTGATCAAACTCTGCCTAATTTTAGGAGACAATTTCTTTCTTATATATACTTTTTAGGTGCTTCTTTGGCCCCAAGATTAATCTCCTCCAAGTCCTTTACATCATGATCATTTTTATTTGTCTTGGATCTACCATGATTATAAAAAATAATCTCCAACACAACCAACCCCTTTGGAATCTTATTTGTCTTTAATTGGATAACTTCTACACCAAAAACATTGTCCTTACCATCTATTGTTTCCACAAGTGTTGCACAATCAATTTCTTGGACATGGTACTTGTCTTCATTGAGAAGAAAGTTAAATATATCTCTATCATCTTCAAACAATTTCCAATTTGCTTTTTTTTTAGGGATATAAGGTCTATTCTACATCTCAATTGTAGACACACCATCAAATGATACATCATTGGGCTTGATTGCTACATTAGCCAACAAGTCAACCATCTTATTATTGCTTTTATCCATCCAAGATATGCCAAAAGAATCAAATGCTACAATCTATTCCCAAACAACATTTCTATACCGTTTTAACCTCTTATTTTTGGAAGCATATGTCTCCTTAATTTGAGACACAATTAATAATGAATTACTAATAACATGCAATTTCTTAATTCCATGATTTTTTTCCACTTTTAATCCTAGTAAAAGTGCCTCATACTCTGCAATATTATTAGTAGATGTGAAATTCAAAGTAAATGAATACATAAAAGTATTCTTATCTAGAGATATAAAAATGACTCGAGCTCTTGACCCATCTTTGAATTTTCACCGTCAAAGTGCATGGTCCAAAGGTTTTGAGAATCTATATAATTTGTTACCTCTTGTGCAATTAATGGGGCTGGCTTTTTAATTTCTTGAATAATAAGTCTAGCTTTGAAAGTAGTAACCTCAATGTCTAGGAAATATGTAGCATTTGTATCAATGTTCTCCTCGAGCATATGAGTGACTCTTTGTTCTTTGTCAACTTTTATGGTCTTTTCTCCTATGTGGAATGTAGCATATGATAGACCTACATAGAAACCATTGACCCATCATTTTTGAGTTTGATCATAAATGGGAAGACCTTAAAAAATTGCATAATTTATTCAAGGGCTTGTAATACTACCATGCTCTTAGAATTATGGAAGCCTTAGGTTTGAAAGTGGATACAAAGAAAGGTAGATGTAGGGCCATGGATGCAAGGGAAGTTCCTATCCTTGAAAATATTTTCTAAGTCATTCCATGAGCCAATATTGTCATCAGGCAGTCTTCTAAACTAGTTTCTAACATCTTCAATAAGAGAATGGAAAAATAGCTTCATCACCACATCCTCATGTTCTACCTCATAGTCATTTAGAATATCTATGAATTTTCTAAGGTGCTCTTCACTAGTCACAACATTGTTTCCCAAAAAATTAATGAATTTATCTCTTAAATCATTTGAAGTAGGATTGGGAAAACTAGGGATTCCTATGAAGGATATTTTGTTATAATTTTCCATGTAGACAGGTCTTCTTGAAAAACTTGCAATATTTGGTGTGCTCAATCCAGCTTGTTGAGTATGTATAGGGGTTTGAGGTTGTTGAACTACACATATATGGCTAGTGGTAGTTACTAAAGAAGAAGCAGGTGATGACTGAGATATATTATAATTAGTCACTAGTATTCCACAAGTAGGAACATAGGACGTATCTTGTGAGGACAAGTTTGGCCAAGATACTAAGGTAGAAGTGGATTTAATGAAGTGTATTTTTCTTCTAGTCTTAGTAGTCTGGGCTTCATTTTGAACTTTCTTAAGTTCTTTGGATAGATCTTCTCTTTCTTTCTTAGCTTTCTCTAAATCTAAGTCAAGTTTAGACATGGTAAAATTGTTAGAAAGAACTTGGGGCTCATTAATCTAAATCCCTACTACCTTTTTCTTTCCTTTATCATGATTTTACACTATTAAATCTATGACTTCAGATTCAAAAGGCTTTTAGGGTTGGCTTTGGGAGATGACAAGCCCTTTTCTTTTAGGAGGCACTCATGTTCTTGAACTTTGGATCTCAAGTCTTCAACATCCCCAAAAACATCTGAATGTAGTTTAGAAGATCTTTCTTCTAACTTCTTATTTTCCTCCTTTAGAGCATTCATCCTTCTAAGCAAGGCCTCTCTCTCAATGAGAGCATTCATAGTAATATGAGAATCCAAGTTTATTGTTTCTAATTCTATAGGGTCACTAAGATCAATGAGGTTTCTCTCAATAAAGGGAAAATGGTGAGGGTGGGATCTACTAGATTGAACTCTTCTAGGTCTAAGATATTGATTTATTCATCCTCAATCACTAGATCTAAAAGTAGTATCCCCCATGGATGACACCCTTTTATCTTGATAAGGATGATCTTCATGAAAAGGTGTAGTAAAATGGCCTCCTAAAAGCCTAGTACTCTTAGATCTAGAGCTATGGGACAAGACATCTTTCTCAACTATAGACTAGTAATGAAAATTATCTCTGGGCTTCCATGCATGATTGGTTTCTCCCTTATTCTTAGGCTAATTCTTCTTGCCACCCTTTGGTAATTCTGTGTATAAAGGAATATCTGGGTTTACCTTTACACAGGAAATTTTTTTTTTTTATAATGGCTAAAAGATAAGAAATTTCATGGAAAAGTATTCCTAAAAAGAGATATGATAGAGGGACCCAACCTAGATGATTTTAATATTGTATTCTTTGAGAATATAAACTCTATACAGAAAATAAGGCACTTGCAAGCATATTACATGTTACATGTTACCCAACCTATGATTGATTCACCACTCACTAAAGGAAAAAAAACTTTTTATAATGGCTAAAAGACAAAAAACTTCATGGGAAAAGTATTCCTAAAAAGAGATTTGATAGAGGGACCCAACCTAGATGATTTTAATATTGTATTCTTTGAGAATATTAACTCTATATGGAAAATAAGGCACTTGCAAGCATATTACATCTTACACAAATCTTTGGTAATGAGATTATTTCAAAATTTTAAAGTTTTTCACTGAAAGGGAACCAATATCAAACACAAGCATAAAATAGAGGATATATAACTATAAATGGATAGCTTACAATAGAGATTCCAACACTTTAGAATTAATTTCTTTCTATAGACTCCCCAGTAGAGTCATCATTTTGTTGGTGTTTTAAAACTATAGGTTCTAAAAACCAATACCAGTATGCATAATATAAATAAAAGACTAAGGATTATCTAGATCCCATATTCAATATAAATTATCTTAGATCTAGACCAACTTCAACAAAACACAAAGGGGCTTTCTACACTTTAGGCTCTGCAGGGCCAAGACAGGTGTACTTGGGGATTTATTAGCTTCTTCTTTGATTTTATTCTTCAATATTTACTCACTAATGTTCTTCCTCTTAGATTTATCCCTTATAGTACAAAGATGACCATAAAACTTCTTGAAATGTAATCAACTTGTTGATTTACAATAATTTACTATAAAATCATAGAAAGTTGCCACAATAAGGGAATGGCCAACAATTTAGTTCTTCATTACAAAAATGGAAATTTGATTTTGATTTAAATGTGTATTGTGCAACCATATTATTATATCAACTTGCATCTAAATTAATGACTAGTGCCTTATCCATTGTTGTATAGAGTCAAACTAGTAACCCTAGACCTATTTAATTGACTTGTAATTAAACTCATTAGTTGTTTGCCCTAAATTCCATTCCTATGATATCCCTTCCATTTACCTAGAAATCCTACCATTTCATGGAATTATTTACTTAATTCATTGAATTAAAAGCAATAATGAAAAGATATACAACTCATCCAAGCTGCATTAAATTGAAAGTACTTTTCTCATTTCAATCTCAAAATGATAGAGACATGAAAATAGAGACAAAATGTAGAGACATAGATATGAAAAGCTTCCTTATTGTATTAATTTTCTTTGGAAACCATACATTACTGGTATAAAACTCAAAACATAACTCAAAATATGATAAACTTAGTCATTTAATGTTAACTGTATTCTTAGATTTGTAATATTGAATACAATATATAATTGATAGAAAAATTTTGATTGACTGCAATAGCATAAACACTAAAATTCTATAGGACTCGGTCCCTCACTCCACATCTTGGAAATCATTTTATAAGAAAGGATTGCAACAAGCTTCAGATGGGAGGACACTATTAAAAACTGATTTAAAAACAAAATGCAAAGATATTTAGATACACGTTACTTTTAAAAAATATTCTCTGTATTAGTTCAAAATTTGGGGAAACAATTGCAAAATTGGTAGGTGGCACTTTCTTTAGGTGTCTTCAACTTGAATCTATTTATAATCTAATTGCCTATCACTTTCCTTACCTTTTCTATCTATTTTGTCTCTTCTGCCTCTAACTATATCTTTAAACTACCTAGTCACTATCCCCTGATGACAAAGCCTTTATTCTTACTACAACGTCCCAAATGGCTATGTCAGTATCTATATCTGGCCATGCGGCATCTCTGATACTATTTAATTATTCAAGAAACTTATTCCATTTGAAATCAATTATAGCTTTAATGCCTATAGTTATCTTTCCCATCTCCACCTCTAGTTTATATAATATATCTATTAAATCATACACTACTACAATGTCAGCTTCACCATTGTAGTATGCCAAAAATCTAAAGTGATTCAAGATGTTTTCAAAGGAGGATGACCAATCTAGACACTCCTTGGCTCCTCCATCATTATCCAAAATGGTAGGTACATAATTTGGTGTTCCTATGTTAATGGTTTTCATCTTATTTTGGATCAGCTGCAACTTGCCCATAAATAAATCCTTCAGTTCTTTTACCTTATTAACCAATTTTGTGAAAGAAATGATCATTACTTTTGGTAAGTATTTCTTTTATATCAGCTTAGGTATAAGGTTATCAAAAAATTGGGTATAAGGACCCCATATAGTGAATAGGGGAGACAAAAAGGCAATTGCCTCAAAACATTTATACTATACCCCTTGCAAAACTAGAAAGTTGCTATGCACATTTTGAGAAACCAGCTTTAAGGAATTTATCTTGTGAGCCAACACGTTCTTGATGGTTCTAATTTTAATCTCCATGTTGGACTCTAATTCCTCTTCATCCATTGACATATCTTGGCTTGTTATATCCTCTATTTCAGATATATAGCCCTCTATTTGTATTCCCTTGTCTTCAATCTGTATAGTAGATTTGATAGCATTTTTCAATGCTACCACCTTATTTTCTAGTTGGAGGATCTTTTGTTCCAAGACATAGGTTTTCTTCATTTCATCCTCATATTGTCTCCTAGTCTTGATGTATTTGTTGTAGGCTCCCTCAAACTTCTGTTCTAGGACATCAATTCTGGTTTTCTATAACAGTGATGCTAAAGTTTGCAACCCATAAATCTGACCGCTAGATGTAGAATGGACATTCCAAAATATGAAATTTGCCTTAGCGGACTCTTTAATCTCCATGAGAATGGGATTTTGATGTTCTAGAGTTAAAATCTATATTGCCATGGTCTAGGCATCAATGTCATATCCACACCCTCTCAATTCCCCCTACTAATTTTCAACTTCAAATGATATTGTCCTTTCTTGCCTCCTTACTTGGTTTAACAAGAATGAGGAACTGAGGTCCCATCCTAGGAAGATAATCATTCCTCTCCTCTGTATCAACTCTATGGCCTCTTCTATAGTTAGAGTTTCACTTTTAGGGTCAAAATCTTGTATCTTTTTTACCATTTTAGATGCTACTTCATGAGAATCATTAAGATTCATTTGCAATGATATTTCATTTTGTTTTAATTTAAACAAAAAACTTTTGAATTCTTCATTTTTGATGGAAACTTCATTACTCATAAATTCATTGGCCTTAATGATTTTGTCATCAATCATCTGAGCATGTAGTTATAAATTTTTAGTTCTTTACTCATCCTTAGTGGCCTGAGCCACCAAATAGTTTCTTCCTATTGTATCAAAGTATTGGTTGTTCCTTGGTAGAATTGGCAAGGCCTCTCTTGGGCCTTTTATGGAATCTCCACCATTTTTCGCTTCTTGCTGCTCCACAAAGCCATTTTTTAACTTTAAGCTTGATTCTCATCATTATCACTAACCTCTGCAACACTGTCCTCATTAGAAGACTTAGGATTTACCTATTTTATTATTTCTTTTTGTACTTGTGTTGATATCTCATCAAAGTTTTGAATACATTGGTCAAACCTAGACTAGTAGTCTACTTCACAATAAAATCCCTTAAAGGATGGATATACCTTTTTCTTCTCCCGTTCAAAACTTAGAACATCTCTATATTTAATCATCATTTCTCTACACATATTCTCATCTAAATGGTCAATAATGACATCCTCCTCCCATAACCACTTTTTTGGAGGCAAATTATATACCCTCATTTGCTTTAAAGCATTTCTAACTCCATTCCAGGGGTCATATGTTCTTATAGGCCCAAATGGAAACTTATAGCTTCTTAGGAAAGCATCAGTTTCCTCTATGGCATTCTTCCCTATATCAAAATCTCCTTATTTTGTACATCTACATAAAAATGTTCCCTTTTTGACAATTCAGCCTAGATATTCTATATTTAATGAAATTAATTGCTAAAAGACTTCTAGAATACCTAGTCTATTTGGGACATACTTTGGCAAAAGATGAGGTGACTGAGGGCATTCATAAATTTTGATGACAGTGTAATCTTCCAAAAGAAACAAACTTCCCTATTCATGCCTTACTTGTTTACTCGCATCAAAACATCAGTTGGGATTAACCACCTTTCTAATGCTTCTAAGTATCCTTTCATTAACAACTCCTATCTTTTTTAGAACAAGGTGCACAAAGTCATTACAAAAAGAATAACATTTGAATATGGGTAGAATCTTTTCCATACCCTTCTCCATCTTTGTACAGGTAGCCTTTCTCCCCATTCCTTTGTACACTCAAAGAAGCTTTGATCAAAGAATTGTACATTTCTAAACAGGATAAGATGCATGATCAAGGAGTAATGATGGAACTGGAAATTCTCCATTCTTCCCTCCTATACAACAATAATTTCATCATGGATCTTAGTGATGATGTAGGTCACAAAATCATACCTAAAATTTGTGTTTGGGTCCTATATATTCAATGCCATGATGTAATGCCCACCAAGAGCATTCATGGTTCCATATGAACCTAGGGCTTTCAGACCAAAAACAATGTTGTATATATATCTTTGAAAGAATTGTAGGGGCATAAGGTCTTCCACCTCCTTCTTCTTTGGAATTTCTCCTTTCTCTTTCCCAGAGATTGGGATGGTCCTTGTGATTGTTCTTCCCATGTAGAAGCTCTTCTAATTCTTAAAGTTTCATTCAATTTGTCTATGCCAATAGGTAATGACATTATACCTCCCAAATCAAAGGCTTCTATGAATGTCTCCTTATCCAGTGCCAAGAATATCCTTCTATCTTTCCTGTGGAAAGACTTGTTGATTGGATTGTAAGACTTTATCAATGCCTTTACTAGGTCAACATCTACAAAGACCTCAGGTATAGTTAGATTTCCCAAATTCCTAGTTCAAGGGTTAGAAATTGGAACCTTCACTATTCTATTTTTGTAGAAGAACCAAAAAAATTCACTTCTATTGCTATTAGGAACCTCATTTCACCTTCCTTCTATGCCATTTATTTCAAATTATCTCAATAATCTTTAATTATGTTATGTTGGAAATTCACTCAAATTCACTCTACAACTCAAAATTTGTTATAAAATCTCAAACATTTATGAAACTGGTAATTAAAATACATGTTCTTCTTAGAATTTATCCATTTCTACAAAAGGGATCATGTCATTAATGGAATTAAAACTAGTATGCTTGAAATCCTATTAGTCCTCAAAAAGCTAGCAATATCTTCACTTTTTTACTATTCATACTTCTAGTTCACATCTCCTTTTTCTAGCTTAGATGTGGTGATTTAAACTATTTTATGCTTTTAAAACTAAAGGTTCTGAAGTAGCAATTCTCTTTTATTCACCACTTCCCAAGTCTATTTCCTTTTTGACTACATGGGCTTGTGAAACAACAATCTCTTTATTCTATCCTTGATCACTTCCTTACAATTGTTTATCAATTCATTTCAGTAACCACATCAAAGTGGTGATAATAATCAAACTAACCTTATCACTACATCACAATATTAAAATAAACTATCTCTCAATACCTTGTGAACTACAGAAAACCTTTAGACTAACCTTATTGCAACTTCTTTGTGGTTTATGACTTAGCATCTTTATTTTTGCAATGTTATGATAACTGATATTTTAACCTTGTTGCCCCTTCACAATTGCAACACATAAGGCTTCTCTAAACTATGTGATGTTGTGATGAGTGTATTGATTGACCACTATCTTGTTTCATGGTTTCAAGACCAAAGAACTTAACTGTCAATGAATACTTGTAAAGTAGAAAAACCTTGATCTTGACCATGTCACCACTTTGAAAGTGATTAGGAATTAACATTTTTATCTGTTGTGAGGTTTTGAAAATTCAAACTTTGACCTTTATCACCTCTTCGCAACCACTAATTATATAACATGTTTAAGCCATGCAATGTTGTGGTAACCATTTTCAGGCTAACTGTCACCCTTTCATTTATTTGTAGTTGCATACTTCAAATCCCCTTTGAATAAAATTATGTTGCAAAAAAATCACACTTAACCACCTAGATCACCTTTTGTAGCTTGATGACTTAACTTTCATCATGTGGAATATAAGCTATGCTGATGTGAATTAAGGCTTATCACTACCTCATAGTCTTAAAATTAAGAATTAGACTTACTAATTTTGATACCAAAATCAACTTTGAACTTAATTATTGTCATTGAAAAGATAACTCCTTCAAAATTCTAAACATTAATTTTCCTCTTAGGCCTATGAAGATTCAATGAAGAACTTTGGCTCTTTGCTATAGTGATGCAGAAGCATCAAGATTGGATTTTGGTGGATTTATGCTTTTCATAGTTAGGGATGTGTTGGATACACATTGGGTAACCTTTCCTCATAATTGCATAGATATTGGATGGATTGAGTTGAAGTTTGAGCTGTTTGAACCTTGCTGCTAAAACTGTGTTTTATCTAGTTTCTAGGTACCTGTTATAGGGTGTGTAACTAATTTTTCATAATTAAAAATAGGATTCAAAATTTAGGCATTGAAGAGGGCCTAGAATAATATCTCTAGTTAAGATCACGAGTTCTAATTCATTATAAGTTGAGAGATATGGCAATTCTCCTGAAGTATCAATTTCTAGCAGTTTTGCACAACAGTCTGTTGTGTGTGACTTTCAAGATGGATGTAAATTTTTCTTTGGGGAATCATACTTTAAAAATTTAAAGGGTTGTAGAGAACCTAAATTTAAACCTATTTTTTGAAGCATGAGTTCTAATTCAATTATATCTAGGAGATATCATGATTTTATTCAGATATCAATTTCTAGACATTTAATTATTGTTGCAGGCTGACTTGTGGCATTTAATTTATGTATGGGTATTTAATATTTGTTGTAGGGTGAATTATGGCTTATATTGGTATAAGTAGGGGTCTTGTGGAGTATTTTATTCATGATGGAGAGATTCATTTTGGGAGGAGGAGTGAATGTGGGAGCAGCTAAAGGGAAAGCTTTCTTGAGTCTATGGATAGAGCATCGAATGTGAGGTAATTTATAGTAGGATTGTGATGGAGTTTTGAGTGTGTGGGCAGAGCACCAAATGTGAAGTAGTTTACACTTGGATCTTGGAGAAGAGATAGGGCTATGGATGGAAAATAAGGAGGTTTCTTGGTGGGCTTGCGATCACAAGTTTAGATTTCCTTGGTGGTTTCTTC
Organism: Cupressus sempervirens; assembly: GCA_028749045.1. Taxonomy (NCBI): domain Eukaryota; kingdom Viridiplantae; phylum Streptophyta; class Pinopsida; order Cupressales; family Cupressaceae; genus Cupressus; species Cupressus sempervirens. Next base: position 743,732,379 of record CM053789.1, on the reverse strand, counting down.
TAGATTGCTGTTATATTATAGATTTGGGCTAGCTAGGATTGGTTTTGTAAGTTGGATCTTGAGGGATATTTTAGAAATACTATTTTAATTTTTGTTTTTATTTTGGCCCTAACCTAAAAGGCCTTACAATTGGGCATATTGCATGTAATTAGTTATGTTTTATGAACAAATTATTGTAAATTGGTATTAGGTCTTGCATTGTTGTTTCTTGTTGTTGTGTTTCCGCTATGTGGTTATATAACTGGGGGCTAGGACATCTCCTTTGTGGATCCCCCTTCCCTACACTATATCAGGTGGTATAAAATAAAAGGTTGTTCTTGAGTGTGTAGACAGATTGCTGAAGTTGAGGTAGTTTGCACTAGGACTTGGGTTGGAGAAGTAGATTTGAGTTGATCTTGATCTGGTGGTGGATTTTTTTTCTAGAGTCCTAGATCTCTTGGTTGTGAGGTGGTAGATCATGGCTTTGACTTGAAATTAAAAAGGGCTTATAGATGGATCGATGGATACAAATATGGAAGATTGATCTTGTTGAGACATGATCCTAGAGAGTTTATGGATTGCAAATCCATGGTCCTAGACTTGTGATGTGGTTCTTGATTATTCATGTGAGGTGGCAGGTTGTGATCCAACTTGCAAAAAATTTGAGGTTGTCACAAGGAGCATGGGAAGGAATTGTTGCAAAGAGTTTACGAAGATCTTGGGAAATAGCTCCCAGAGGATTTGACCCTAAGATGATTGCGAATATCTATGATGTGGTGGAGATGAATTTTTCTAAGATATCTACTCAGTTTGAAGCTAGTTTGGCTGATTGAACTAAGAAAGTGTTTGCTCAATTTCAAACTAGTTTGGATGTTTGAGATAAGGATACAATGAGGAAGGCATTCCATAGATGTTTTTGGAGCTGGAGTCTACTGATCCAACAAACATTTGTTTGGCTAGTTAAGAGACTTGTTTGTGAGAGGAGATGGCATAGAAAGGTCAAGGTGGAAGAGGTTGGCTTTGTTGATCAGTTTGTGAAGTCTTATACAAAAATTGTAGAGCAGTTGGAGGTTTTTGCTGAAGATATTCCTAACCTTGTTGATGCTGGGATAGACATTGGTTTTCATGATCAATTGGTTGGATTTGACATGGAAATTATAGAGAACTTGGTCATGGATGATCCAATTGTTGTTGGTGATGAGTTGTGTGTTGTAAAGAGTATCTTGTTGTGAGCAATGAGGTTACTAGTGTTGAGAGTTTGGCATATGTTTCTGAGGAGTTACATATTCTTGCTGATACGGAGTTTGTTGTTGCTAGTGTGGATTCACTAGTTGCTGATGTGGATGAGGGTTTGCTAATGAAGCCTTATGTTTAGTTTGTTCTTGGGTGTGAGCATGCTGATTGGGTTGCTGATATGTATTTGATTATGATGTTTTAGTGGATGAAGCATAGAGGGCTGATTTTTAGGTTTTTTCTATTGACTTTGATGAAGTGGAAGCCTTTAGTAAAGATGAAGTTGGTTGTAGATCTTTCTTTAGGCATCAAAGTATGGGACATACTTTTTTATTTACCTAGGGAGTTTGATGTAGGAGCATCAAGATTGGATTTTGGTGAATTTATTCTTTTCATGGTTAGGGATGTATTGGAGACACATTGGGGAACCTGTCCTCATGATTGCAAAGAGATTGGATGGATTGAGTTGAAGTTTGAGTTGTTTGAACCTTGCTGCTGAAATTGTATTTTTTCTAGTTTTTGGTTTCCTATTGTAGGGCATGTAACTAATTTTTCATAATGAATGAGAGGTTACACACTTTAAGGATTGAAGAGATCCTAGAGTACTATCTCTAGTTAAGAGCATGAGTCCTAATTCATTATAAGTTGGGAGACCTTGAAATTCTCTTGGAGTATCAATTTCTAGCAATTTTGCATGATAGTTTGTTGTACGTGACTTTTAGGATGGATGTGCACTTTTCCTTGGGGAATCAACCTTTTCATATTTAAGGGGTTGTAGAGGAACTAAATTACTACCTACAATTTCAAGAAAAAGTTTTAATTCAATTGGAGCTAGGAGATATCGTGATTTTACTCAGATATGGATTTATAGACATTTAATTATTGTTGTAGGCTGACTTGTGGTATTTAATTTGTGTTTTGGGCTGACTTGTGGCTTAGAATAGTATAAGTAGGGTTCTTGTGGAGTCTTTTATTCATGATGTCACGATTCATTGTGGGAGGAGGAGTCAATGTGGGAGTAGCTGAAGGGCGAGTTTTCTTGAGTCTGTGTATAGAGTGCCAAATGTGAGATAGTTTATAGTAGGATTGTGATGGAGTTGTGAGTGTGTAGATGCAGCACCAAATGTGAGGTAATTTACACTTGGATCTTGGAGAAGAGCTATGGCTTTAGTTGGAAAACAAGGAGGTTGCTTGGTGGGCTTGCGAGCACAAGTTTAGATTTCCTTGGTGGTTTCTTCCATATTACTGTCATGTTACAGATCTGGACTAGTTGGGATTGGTTTTGTAAGTTTGATCTTGAGGGATCTTATAGAACCGTTTTTGTAATTATTGTTTGTATTTGTCCCTAACATGGAAGGCCTTATGGTCAGGCATATTGCATGTAATTAGTTATGTTTTATGAACAAATTATTATAAATTAGTACTAGATCTTGCATTGTTACTTCTTTTTGTTGTGTTTCCGCTGTGTGGTTATATAGCTAGGGGTTATGACATCTACTTTGGGGATCCTCCTACCTTACACTACATTAGATGGTGATGAAGTAATAACCTTGAACTTAACTATTGTTATTACCTTTTGCAACTTTGCAACTTAAATTTGAGAATTTATCTAACTATTGTGATGGAGTGATAGAAATACAACTTTAAACTTTTCTTGGTTTTATAGCCTCACAACCTTAAATTTTAACTACAACTTTAACCTTGCGAAATCACGATCATAAAATTTCACTACTTTGCAACTATAATCTTAGGATAACCTTAACTTTATGTGAGGTTGTGATGGCTCAAACTTTTTTTGTCATGATTACCTCCTGAACCTTCACAACTTAAATTTCTTTAAGCTAGAACCAAGCCATGATCATGCAATCTTTAGTGAATTAATCCTTGGTAACCCAAACTCAAAAGTTAGCACTAAAATTTACAATGTCATGATGACCACTAACTATTAAAAATCCTTTAGAATAACTGAGAGGGGGTGGGGGTGGGGGGGGGTGGGGGTGTATATCAATTATTCAAGGTCTAAATGTCCAATTCAAACTTTTCATCAAGTAAAGTGTGCCTATTAAACTATTCATTCATCCAGACTTAAACTTTCCTACTCAACAAGTTACTGTAAATCAACATGCAAACATAACACATTAAAAGATCAACACATAACACAATGATTTATGTGGAAACCCAATTTGGGAAAAACTACCAGTAACATGCTACTCAATTCTCACTCTTTTGAAGTGATGCCCTATGAAAGGCCTACCCTGCTAAAGGAAACAACACACTATTAAATTTGACCTGGTTAAAGGATTTAACCACCCTATTAGAAGTGAGCCTAGTTAGATGAATTTAGAACATTCACTTGGAATGTCACCCTGTTAAAGGATTTACAAATGGCTGTTAAACCAACCTAAGTCCATAGGTTTTTTACCTTGACTGATACAATTGCTAGAGATAACAATAAGTGCCTTTGACCTGATTACAATATACAACTTGTCTTGCAGATTTCAGATCACCATTCAACACATAACATTTATTGGCTTTGAATCTCTGTAGTTCTAACAACTTGGCCTCCTTTCAAACTTTCTCTCTTTGAGTCTCCATGCTCAATATACCCATGTAATCCTCTCTTTCTGACCACTAATTGAAGCAGAGTCTTTGTAGTTTGTTCTTCCTTCTCCTAGATGCCTTCTCCTTGACACCCTTCAACCACTTCACAATTTGGCATACCAATAGCTCATGCTTCTTGGTTTGTGACTCCTTAAATAGAAGTTTGGAATTTCTTTTCCCACTTGATTCTTCCCTCCTTTAATTTTAGTTCAAATGGATTAGGTAGGATTCATTGAATCTAACCCACATTTTGTTTCTTCTAGAAACATCATGAAGAATCCTCTTGAATTTTCTCAAAAATGGTTTACATAGAATTTTGTGCCACCAACTCATCATCCTTATCCTCCAACTGGTTCACAAAATTCAAGGTAACAACTCTGTCAACTTAGATCTAGTGAATCTTTGACATTTCCAATAGTGCAGTAGCTCGACACTATTGAAATTTTGGTGCTTGACACATACTATGTTACTTAGCACCAACTATGTTTTACTGATGCTTAGAACCTACTGTGGATTCACTCGACGTCCACTAAGTTTTTTGTTTTCTTAGCTCCTTCTATATCACTCAACACTTGGACTTCACTCAGCACTTGAACTTCACTCGGCACTTGAAGTTTACTTGGCACTTGAAGTTTACTCGGCACATTCTAGATTTTTCATTAGCTCGGCACCAACTAAAAATTTGCTCAGATTGAACTAGCTTGCTCAACACTTACTAATAAACCTAGTTAAGCTTTGCAATCAACCTTATTTCAACTTAATCATTTAGTGTTTCTAAGTGTGGCCAACCTCTATATCTTTAAGTATGTTATCAATACATCATTTAACCATTGTCTTTACTAATCCTTTCACTTCATAAAAAAACCATAACTCAACCTTTCCCTTAGGTGCTCTTGTTACATCTTGTTGATTAAATCCTCTTCATCAATCAACTAAGTGATAGTACTTGAATTTTATAAGCAATTGTCATTCCTACAAATAGCAGGTTTGACATCAATGATAAAACAATGATTGAAAACATTCTTTATCAACAATCTTCCTCTTTCAGCCAATCTTCTTCAATGATCTTTTCAATTAGATTTCCAACAATCTCCCTCTTTGGCATTGATGGCAAACCAAACTATTCAACCATGTTATCAAAAGATTAACTAGGTTAAAATAGTAAGTCAAATGCCAAAAAGAAAATTGATCAAATCTCCCTCTTTTGATCTATTATCCTGATTACTTTACTTCAACTTCTCCCTCTTAGCTACTATATCCTTTTTCTTTCCTTTTTGATCAATCATTCTGTTTCTCCCTCTTATCTTGTTTGATCTTGTGCAACTCCTGGCTTCTTCTTACATTTTTACTCCCTCTATCCATTTCATCATGTTCTGTCATTCTAGTATCAACTACTTCTCTCTCTGTCCATAAATTTGATCAGTTCCTCCATTCTTCTTCATCTTCTCCATCAACTATTGATCAATTCTACCATTTCTCCCTCAATCTTCATTTTGTTCGTTCTGCTCCCATCAGTTGTTGATTAGTTATCTACTATTTCTCCCTCTTTGACAACAATGCCAAAGACATATTATATTAGCATCTTAACATGAAAGTGTAGCATCTATAGGTTCTTTCAATTTCTCCCTTTGCCACCTTGCTTGTGACTGATTTGTAACTTCAACACTTTGATTACTTTAGGAAAAATCCTAAAGTAAGTATCCTCTGCATCAATGTGTAATTTTTTTAACAATCAACTCATTTGATGTAGGGCAGTTTTGTTTTTGCTTCAAGTAGCCTTGGCTAAGGGTATCACCCCTAACTTACCTCTAAGATACTCAAAAGCATCTTTAGGTAGAGCTTTTATAAAAATGTTAGCAATCTGTTCCTTTGAACTAACATATTCCATTCTTGCTTATCTTCCACCAATTCTCTCACATAGTGATACTTGATTGCAATATGCTTTGTTTTGGCATGCATCACAGGATTCTTTGATATGTTGATGACACTTGTATTATCACCATAAAGTATCATAGGCTTAGTTACCTCTTCCTTCATGTTGGGACAAAAAATTGCATGGTCAATTTTGAGCACCATTGAAGAAATCAAGCCCTATAAATGCTTTTTGATGTGTTTGTACCTGGCTGTACTTTTGAGCCCCATGAGGTGTTTAATGCTTCTAACACCTTCCATTAAGCCTATCCACATGTTCCATGAAGTTAAATTTCCATTTCGAGTCATTTTGTGAAGTCTTGTTTTGAGCAATTGTCAAATCTGCATTTGCACCAAAATGTCAAACAACGACAGGAGGCTATGTTTGCAAGTGAATATCTCCTATCCAAAAATGTGTCATGACTTGCCACTTTGGGAGTATCTAGTTTCCAAACTAGAGAGCCTATGTTTCATATTTTGAGCCATTTTGAATCTGTTTGACTAGGTTTTGAACCCCTCAAAGTTGGTAGTTTACTATTTTCATGCCGATGCACATTACTCATAATTCTAGGAAGCTCTGTTTGACAAGTTATAATTTTCACCTAGTTGACCAAAATACTAAAATTCCTTTTGTATTTCATTTTAGAGGTTAGAGACTTGTTATGTTTCAAGTTTCAGCTCATTACAAATCCATTTGATATGTTTTGAAACACAATTCCAAATGGAATTTCTATCTTTTTACTAGTGTAAGCATTTGCAGATTTGTCAGAACCCCTGTTCATGATGTTATATCTTGAGATACATGATAGATGAGATCAAATGGATTGTACTACTGTATTGTAATCTAAAAATACTTTAAGTGTGTCAATTTTCAAATCTTGAAGAATCCATTTGCACACTTTTCTAGGTCAATTCCATTTCCAAAAATCAATTTTCTGCCATTGTTTCCAGTTGTCAAAATCCAAGTAGTTTACTTTGACCGCATTCCATTTGTGTCTAGTTATTCATCATGAGCTCAAATCATAGATCCATACTCTCCTCATGAAAGTGAACCAACGCCTCGAGTTTCATTTTTCCAAGTGTCAATTTACCCAATTTTCAAAGTCAAATCCGAACCTAGTTTATTGTTTTCTGACATGTTTTCTTGCAGGTAGTTCTGAAAGGGTGATTTTGATGGTCAATATCTTTTGACTCTAAATTTTTCATGAGACAAGATTCAACATGGTGCAAGAATGTGGAATAGAGTGTCAATGTGCTAGTTTTTAGAGTTCGATCAGTTGTTTGGGTCAGTTTTTAAGGCTAGTCAAGGGACCTCCTAGCACCAAATTCATAGTTGTAGAAAGAGGTGAAATGAGTTTTAAAATGTTAAAAAGTGATGCAAATTTATTGATTTTTTGTCCAATCAGTATCAGGCAATTAGTGGGCCAGTTATAAGATTTAGGTGTCCAAAATTGATTTTTTTTTTAGCCAAACGCACTTTAGGGTCCGACTGATTCCATTGGATTGATGCAATGTGTACAAGTTGGAGATTTGAAAAGGAGACTATAATGATTCTGATTATTGCAAAGTTTTCACCATTTTCATATCACTGACTGAAGGTGAAACAACTTTTTGAACCATATATAAGTAATGAATAACTAGAAAGAGGTGAAGTAACCTGTAAGTGTCAGTTCAATGATTTGTGCCTTTAGAAGAATTGTATGAGTTTTGAGAAAACTTTTCCATTGGATGAAATTGCTTTTGTTGATGCAATTAGAAATGAAAATCATATGCCTAATGTCATTGAGGATAGTTGGTATAGCACAATTGTTCTCCTAGGCATGGAAGGAGGATTTTCAATACCAAGTATCATGTGCTCTATCTCTAACATTGAGAAGTTTAAACATGGTCAATTAGCAATGACTAATAATAATATTAATATGGAAACTACCTGAGAGGAGGCATTGAGCAGATAGATATAGGATAATAGAATGTATATTGGGGGAGATAATAGTAGAAGCTGATAGAACTAAAAGGGTGAAACTCTCCAAAGTCTTTCCAACCAATGAGAATTCTTCTCAAGAACATGACTTGCCATTGGTAGAATAAGAATAGAAAAGTCAATAATTTAAGAGGACATTGCATCCTACGAGGAATCATCAACTAGGTATTTGCAAACATTAATTGTCAAGTGATTGTTTTGGGCATTTCTCTACCAACTCGATGAGCTGTATGTAAGAGAGTGGACAATTAGAAGTGGGGTGGATGATAGTAAAACATTGTCTGCATTTGAAAGGAGATTCGCATGTTCTGCAAGGCAATCAACCCATGTTAAAATAGGGGGAGTAGCTTTTTCCATGCCATCAGCAAAGGGACCCAAGTAGTAAATAAAACACACAACAAGAAATACAAAGAAGATAAGTTTCTATGGAAGGCAAAGCTTACACATGTAATTGGAAGCAGGAAAAACCCATGGCAAAAAAAGACCAGAACAATGGCATGTTAGAAAAGGTAAGCTAGCAATCACAAAGGAATCTGCTAGTCAAATGTTTAAAGGCACAGGTAGTTTAAAGAGCCAATGATAAGGAAGTTCAAAAGGGCCCAAGCTGCATGCAGATGAAGCCAATGAAGATAAAGGAAATCTCCATGCATGAGATAGTGTTGTGTTCTCTTGCAATCAGTTTTTAAAGGCTACACACAAGCAAAAAGAAGCCACATGCCATTTGAAGGTTAAAGCCCACATAGGGGCAATGTAAAAAGGATGTTGCAAGAATAAAGAAGAAACCTCATCCAAATTACTTAGAAGAGGTGTCTTCAAGAACTCCACACACTGGTCAAAGGCAACATCAGTGTAAACAAACCCATGAGTAAGGGAAGCCACTAGGTGAAAATTCATTGAGAGCTCATGATAAATGATGGAATTTCGCACAAAGATGTTGGGGAATGAAAGAGAAGGAGTCAACATGTTTAAAAGAGAGACCCATGCACTTTATAAGAATGCATCAATCAAACTGAAAGCTCCACGCAAAGAAACAAAGCTGCAGGGCAGAGGAGGTTTGAGCAAAAACCATTATCCCACATTCACCGTGGGAGGGTCTTTTATATCTTTAAATACAAAAACAAACACCATCCTTTGTGTCTCAAGGGACTCATCTTTTAAAAGGGGCATGTGTGTGCTAAAGGGCCCCGCCTGACATGGATAGGTAGCTGGCATGTAAACTGATGAAAATTTTAAACAAAATAGCAAAAATGATGACATGGCGGATCCATACGACAGTGCACGAGATCTCGACACATGGTGAGATGGGTTGTGGGCACATGCCCACAAAGCCAAAATGCTCTACTGATAAATATTGCAGGAGTGCAGGAAGATGCCATGTGGCAATAGGTCCTGCATGTGGTGAGGTGGCACTCCAGAGTAGGTTCAAACTAGAAGCACCCAGAGCATGCAACGTGGTAGATTGAACGACCTACATAATCCCACATTACAAAGATGCTCACTAGATAAGTAATGTAGGTAAGTGGGTGACTGACATGTGGCACTCGATGGTAGGGGTTGACCAATCAGGAAGTGACATATGGCAGATGGTCAAAGCCTGGTTGACCTAGATGGAAGCATAAGGGAAAAAGAAAAATAATTTTAAAATGTCTTTTAAAATAGTTTTTCAAAAATTGGTATACGTGCAAGTTTTAAATTCAAAAGGGCCCTTTTTTCTAAAGTTCAGACTTTAGATTAATTTAAATTTTTGAAAATATCAAAGTTGTAGACCTCAGTCATATACCAGAGGGACATTTTTCAAACTGAGATTTAAGGGGCTTCTAGAAAGAAAAATATGCAATGTTATATATTGTTGAAATCGTGAGAAGATGAACTTTCCAATTATGGAGTTTTCTTCTACATATGAATTCATGGGTTCAAGTTATAGCCATAAATGTGAAATTTGGGGCCTTCTTAGTGGAATTAGTAAAAATTGAAAATGCAGTTGCAGGATCAGTAAAACATGGTAAAAATGCAGTTGGTGTCGACTTTGATCACATTTAGTCAATAAAAACTCAAATTTTACCAGCATTTTTAGTAGGCTTTTAGATTTTGGTGACTCAAAAAGTTTTCATCATTCAATAGAAGATATTTTCAGATCAGTAATAAAAAAATGTTGAAACCAAATCACATCAATGTGCGAAAGGAGGAAAGAGGTTTTGCAACTGAAAAGATTGAATTCCAAGTGGATACATGTCATTCTGAAGTCATACCTAGGAATTTGTTTTGTTTATATCATTCTTTCTCTCATTCTTGGTAAGGGTTCTAGTTTTTTCACTGTGAGACCATTGTTGGTTGGAATTTTCAATCTTTCTATGAGACCACTTTGTGGATCTAGATCTATGATTCCACCTTCATTCTTCAGCATAATTCTCTTGTATGAATAGCATTAGGAAGGATAATATAGATAGTTAAGATCTATTAGGTTTTTCTATGCTTTTCGTTTCATGCATATGAATGTATTGTTTCAAGGAAATTAATACAAGGAACAATAGGTTGAGTTTCATCTTGAATCTTGTCTCCTTTATCAGTGATCTTCAATGTTTTATAATCTTTGAACAAAAAGCTTAGGTTGTAGTTGTAGTCCTTTAAGGTTATATGTTGTTTCATTGTTGCTTATAACTCAAGGGGTTATGTAAATGCTTCAGGGAAATCAATAGGGTTGCAAGTTTACAGAGGGGGATATCATGTAAGAATCAGATTTAGATTGAACATGGATGTCTATTTACAAGGTGAATGGATAGATTGTATATCTGAATATATGAATAAGTATCAAGTATCCATATGTATGCTTTTGATTCATGGATTTTCCAAATGGATTAGGCACTAGTAAGCTATAAGATCATTAGTTCTTACTATTGCATATTTGAGGTTTTTTTGAATTCAACATTATTAATCAAATGTTCTTTACCTTTGATGTTGAAGAACCTAAATGTGATGCTCTCACTCAGCTTGTGAATATCATAGAATTGCAATTAGCTACTGTAGATCTATGTTATTGCATAAGTATTAGGAGGTATAAGGGTTTTTATCTGCTTTGTTAGATTCATGAATATGTTTTTGCACTGGTACCATATTGATTGACTCAGAGGTCCACCCACCTAGGTCTTGTAGAGCCTAAAGTGAAGAAGGGTCAAGCCTTATAGTTGGCTCAGTGTCTAAAGTGATGTGTTGAAGATGGGAGTTAACTGCCCCTAGATGTGTCATATTCTCATTGGGATAATTGGAAACAAACACCAACACTTCATACCTTGCAATAGATATTTGATCCATACAATATTAGTGAAATTGATAGCAATTGCAACATATTCAACTTTTTTTGTTGACTGTGATGCACAACTTTTCTTTTTGCTAGTTCAAGTAATCAAATTTTTACCTAAGAAAAGTGCTCCTATACTGGTGCTTTTTCTGTCATCAAGATTACCTCCCCAATCTAAATCAGTGTGGGCTCTTAGCTCAAATTTTTCACTCCTCCTATAGTACAAACCAAAGTCAATAGTTCCTTTTAAGTACCTCAGTACTCTCTTTACTACCATCAGATGATTTTCTCTTGAGTTTGTAGAAAATCTTTCCACTATTCCAACAACTAATGCAATGTCTAGTCTACTATGTACAACATACTACAACTTTCCAATCATCGATCTATACAATATCTGATTCACTTCAATAGATTCATCATTCTTGGATAATTTATGTCCTATTACCATTGATGTGCTAATTTGTTTTGAATCTTCTAATCCAAATGTCTTGTGTATCTCCCTGATGTATTTTAATTGGGTCACAAATATGCCATGCTTCAATTGATGTACTTGCAATCCAACAAAGAATTTGATTTCTCCAAACATTGACATTTCAAACTCATGTTTTATTTGATCAACAAAATCTTTGCATAGGGTATCTTTCCTCCAAATATGAAGTCATTAACATGGATTTTAGATATCAAAATGTCTTTACCTTTTTCTGCCTTGATATATAGGTTGTTGTTGTCATCTATTCTCTCAAATCCTATCTTCATAAGATATTTGTGTAGTCTCTCATACCATGCTTTGGGTGCTTGTTTCAAACCATAGAGTGCCTTCTACAATCTGCAAACTATATCCTTGTTGTTGTCATCAACAAATCTCTCTAGTTGTTCTATGTAGACTTCTTCTTCCAGTATACCATTTAGAAAAGTAGACTTCACATCCATTTGGTAGACTTTGAATCCTTTGTAGGTAGCATATGCAAGTAATGTCCGTACTCCTTCCATTCTTGCTATAGGGGCAAATGTTTCCCCATAATCCAGTCTTTCTTCTTGTGCATAACCTTTGCAGATTAATCTAGCCTTGTTTCTTGTTATCTCACCATTCTCATTAAGTTTATTCCTAAACACCCATTTGGTACCAATTACATTCTTATCAGTTGGTCTAGGAACTAGGGTCCAGGTTTTGTTCTTCTTAATCTGATCTATCTCCTCTTCCATGGCTTTATACTAGTCATCATCTTGTAGTGCATCCTTTAGTATTTTAGGCTCAGCCTTGCTTAATAGACATGATTCATTCCTTAATCTATTCCTTGTCATTGGTCTGGCATCCTTGTCACCAATGATTTGATCTACAGGGTGATGTCTTCTTACATACTTGGCTAATAGCTTCAGAGTCATTTTGTTCTTCTCCTTTTGGTACTTCATCATCTCTTTCATGTGTACTATTTCTAGAGTTATAATGTACATTTTCTTCATTTTGCAACTTGGCTTCTAAATGCAGCTTGATATTCACTGGCTGTGACTTGGCTGATACTAAGATTTGTTGTTGATTCCCAACTTGATTGGTAGAATCATCTTCAATAGTCATTCCTTCATAGAAGTATACAAAGGATTTGTAATCTTCCAACTTCTTGGACTCATCAACTTGGACTTTTGCATGCTCATCAAAATTTCCATTTGCTCTCCCCACAATCTTGTTAGTGTTAGTGTTCAAACACTTATATGCCTTACTTCTAGTGGAGTATCCAAGAAATATGCCTTTATCACTATTTGCATTTAACTTGCCATTTTTAGTATCTTTAAGACTATAGCATTTACGACCAAATACTTTGAAATATTTTACATTAGGTGAGTGATAGTTCAAAAGGTGTTGCATTTGTACCTTTCTTGACTTGGACTCTATTCAAGGTATAAACAGCAGTGCTTACAGCTTCTCTCTAGTACTTTACAACAACATTTTTCTCCATCATAAAAGTTCTTGCACAGTCAATCACTAATCTATTCCTTCTTTTAGCAATGCTATTCTGTGGGGGAGTTCTTGTTGCTAATGTTTGCCTTTTGATACCTTTATCATTGTAGAATATCTCAAACTCTTTTGATGTGATCTCTCCTCCTTTGTCTGATCTTAGGCATTTTAGACTCTTACCTATTTTCTTCTCAACTTTGGTCAAATACCACTTAAACATTTGAAATGCATTAGATTTTTTCTTCAAAAATATAACATTCATCAGCCTGGAATAGTCATCCACAAATAAAATTATGTATTTGTCTCCTTGGTAGCTTTGTACTTCTATTGGACCACATAAGTCTGAATGGACTAGTTCTAGTACTTCTTTGGAAGCGTATGTTTTTCTTTTGAAGCTTGACTTGGTCATCTTTCCTAGTAGATATTATTTACACATTATGTTTTCAAGTTTCTTTAGTTTGGGAAAACCTCTAACTTTCTTCCTTTTGTTGATGCTAATCAGATAGTCAAAGTTAACATGACATAGTCTTTTATGCCATAACCACACATCATCAAGTCTAACAACAAGACAGGTTGCATCTTCCATATCTAGGTAAAACAAATTACTCCTAGTTTTTTCACCTTTTGTTATTAGATTTCCATCAGTGTCATAGATTTTGGCAGTTTTGTTTCCAAATTCTAGTTTGCAACCTACATTGCCTAATTTTGATACACTCAAAAAATTGTAGTTCAGTCCTTCAACATAGTATGCATTATCACATGATATTTTGTCTATAAGTTTAATTGAGCCTTTTCCCTTGATTTGACATGGAGCATCATTACCAAATCTAACACTATTTCCATCATACTAAGTAAAGGTAATAAGCTTATTTTTATCTCCTATCATGTGATGTGAGCATCCACTATCTATGATCCACTTGTCCTTCTTGTTCACACAGCTTACCAATGCTGTTGCTTCATCTTCATATTCATCTAATTCATCCTTCATGGCCACATAGACTACTTCATCATCATTCTCATTAGAATCTTCTTGAACAATGTAGCATCTTTTGCCTTTGTCCTTGTAATCTTTGCTATCATCTTCTCTCTTGTTCTTGTACTTGTTTCCTTCTTTGTACTTTTTCTTCTGTGTACACCTTGCAACAATATGACCTAATTCATTGCAATTGAAACAAATGATAGGGAGCTTACCTTTGAATTTACCTTTACCTCTATGGAATCTTCTAGCAAGTAGTGCTTTCAACTATTCTACATCTTCCTCATATGTGTTGCTATCACTAGATGCATGTTTTCCTTTTCTACTCATCTTCTTTGATTTCACTTCCTCAATTTCTTTCAATGTTATCTTGTCCTTGAAGGAAGATTAAAGGTTCTCAAGTCTATAGTTATCAAAATTAGATAGTTCAAATGCAGTAAGTTTTCCTACTATTCCTTCAAAGGTTAGTGTGTTTTCTTGCACACACCTTAGCTCTTTGGCTAAAACTCTAATAGCATAGATGGGGAGTAGGGTTCTCAAGTATTTTCTATTTATAGCCTCTTCTTCCAATTGAACAGCCAAGCTTCTTATTGCACTTACCATTTCATTCTAGCAACATTTTCAGCTTCCTCCATTTTCATGTCATCAAACTTTCTTCTAAGGCTTTCTCCTTTTGCTCTTTGAACATTCTAATCTCCTCCATAGATATATGTCAGGGCTTTCCATATTTTGAATTTAGTATGACATCCTTTGATGTCATCAAATTCAACATAACTGAGTGCAAAGGAAATCTCCAGCATTGCCTGATTGTGTTCCTTCCTCTTACTCAAATCATCTGCAGTAAGGGGTCCAACTGGGTCTACATGTTCTATTTCAATTGAGGTTTTTGCATAATCACCTATTGATCCAAGGTATAATTCCATTAGACTCTGCCATGCAGTGAAGTTATGTCTGTTAAGCTTGGGAACTTCTCTCTTGGACATCTTGTTCTTCCTGCTTCTAGTACCTTAAAACTATATCAGTAGATGGCTCTAATACCAATTGTTAGAAATGCTTTAGAATAATTGAGAGGGGGATGAATCAATTATTCAAGGTCTAATTTTCCAATTCAAACTTTTCATCAAGTAAAGTGTGCCCCTTAAACTATTCATTCATCCAGACTTAAACTTTCCTACTCAGCAAGTTACTGTAAATCAACATGTAAACATAACACATGAAAAGATCAACACATAACACAGTGATTTATGTGGAAACTCGATTTGGGAAAAACCACTAGTAACATGCTACTCAATTCTCACTCTTCTGAAGTGATTGCCTATGAAATGCTTTCCCTATTAAAGGCTACAATAGACTGTTAAATGTGACCTGGTTAAAGGATTTAACCACCCTATTAGAAGTGAGCCAGGTTAGAGGACTTTAGAACATTCTCTTGGAATGTCACCTATTAAAGGATTTAACAATGGTTGTTAAACCAACCTAAGTCCATAGGATTTTTAAGCTAATTGATACAATTGCTAGAGAGTAACAATAAGGGCTTTTGTCCTGATTACAACATACAACTTATCTTGCAAATTTTAGATCACCATTTAGTTCATAGCATTGCCTGGCTTTCAATCTCTGCAATTCTGATAGCTTTCCCTCCTTTCAAGATTTGTCTCCTTGAGTCTCCATGCTCAATGCACTAGTGTAATCCTCTCTTTCTAACCACTAATCAAAGCATAGTCTCTGTACTTTGTTCTTCCTTCTCTTAGATGCTTTCTCCTTGACACCCTTTAACCACTTCATAATTTGGCACACCAATAGCTCATGCTTCTTGGTCTATAACTCCTTAAATAGAAGTCTAATTTTTTTTCCCGCTTGATTCTTCCCTCCTTTAATTTTAGTTCGAAAAGATTAGGTAGGATTCATTGAATCTAATCCACATTTTGTTTCTTCTAGAAACATCATGAACAATCCTCTTGAATTTGCTCAAAAATGGTTTACATAGAATTCTGTGCCACCAAATCATCATCCTTATCCTCCAACTAGTTCACAAAATTCAAGATAAAAACTTTGTCAGCTTAGATATGGTGAATCTTTGACATTTCAAATAATGCAGCAACTGAACACTATTGAAATTTTGGTGCTCGGCACATATGATGTTACTTGGCACCAACTACATTTTAATTTTACTTAGCACCTATTGTAGATTCACTTGGCATCCACTAAGTATTCTGTTTGCTCGGCTCCTTCTATATCACTTGGCACTTGGACTTCACTCGGGCACTTGAAGTTCACCTGACACCTGAAGTTTACTCGACACACACTAGATTTTTCATTTGCTTGGCTCCAACTAAAACTTTTCTCAACTTGAACTAGGTTGCTCAACACTTACTAACTAACTTAGTTAAGCTTTGCAGTCAACCTTATTTCAACTTAATCCTTAAACATTTCTAAGTGTGACCAACCTCTATATCTTCAAGTATGTTATCAATACATCATTTCACCATTGTCTTAACTAATCCTTGCACTTCATTACAAAACCATAACTCAACCTTTCCCTTAGGTGCTCTTGTTACATCTTGTTGATTAAATCCTCTTCATCAATCAACTAAGTGATAGTACTTGGATATTATAAGAAATTGTCATTCCTACAAATAGCAGGTTTGACATCAATGATGAAACAATGATTGAAACCATTCTCTATCAACAATCTTCCTCTTTCAGCCAATCTTCTTCAATGATATTTTCAATCAGATTTCCAAAATTAACTTGATTGTTTCATGTCTTTGCATCCTCCAAAATAGTTAGTGATCATAATAGACTGATGAAAATATTAAGACAACTTTGCAACATCGCAACTTAAAGAGATTTAGAAACAAGACTTATAATATATAAAAATGATCAATAGCCTTAGGTATATAAAATCAACATATAAAAAAACTTTTTTTATGTATCCTTAAGTTATACTTGATGTCAAAATATGATAAATTTCAATCAAAACATGAGATATAATAATTTTCTAGGGGTTTTTCAAAAGGAGTGACACATTCTTAGAAACCCTAAGTAGCCGACACACAATTTATTCCTAATTTTCATAGGATAGCACAATTTTTTTACTTGGTGAAAAATCATACCATCACATCCTATTGTTCAATCTCTTCTAACTTCCTCAATTCTTCAATTCTTTCACATTCATAATCATCTTGACTTTCCAATTCTACTGCATCTCTTCTGTCATCCTCTTTTTCTTCTTTTGCTGATAGAACTACCAATCCAAATGCTTTTCTCCACATCACAATGGTCTCCTTCTCAACTTTATCAAATTTAATTTTCAAAATTTTGTATGCCTTCTCTTTGGGGAAAATTTTCTTTAGAAAATCTTTTAGGGAAATAGACATATGTTTCTTCCCTAAATAAAGCATTGTTTAGAGTAATGTTGTCTCCCTTATTTTCTTTTCAATGGATAATGCCCACTTCTATTTTGTATCTAATTTGTATATCTAAATTTTGTCACCATATCCATTATTTATTTTTCAATATTTTCTTGATCATCTTTATTTAAAGAATCATACTTAATCTTCTTAAAGCATGCTAAGCCAATTGAATTGCTAATATTCTTCATACCTAATCAATTTTTGTAAGAAATGATAATGTTGGGCAAGGAACGAGAAACAATCCAAGTAAGTTAAGTGTGAAACAATGTTACCATAAGATAAGCAAACTCCAAGAGCATACACCAAGATGGTTCAACAATCGAGACAAGGATTTATAAGGGGAAAGCAAAGAAAACCCCTTGTGAGTATTATGAATGAAGGCAAATGCCTAGAGAAGAGAGAGAGAGAGTGTTGGAGCAAAAGTAGCTCAATACAATAACATCAAGTGCTAAGAGTAAAGAAGAAAGAAGGAGGAGCATCTCTTATATAGAGATGAGAGAGGAGTTGCATTTGTAACTCCCATTTCTATGAATGCCACATTCATAATAGGTGTGTGCAAAGTGTCACAATCCTCTTAAGGAGGATAAACTAAATAAAGAAATAAACAAGAGTTGTCCTTACATGTGGAATAAAGGACAAACAATGACATGTCCTCCACATGTGTACAAGAGGACAAACTACATTTAGGGACCCTTGGAATATTCCAATTAATATATCCAAGGAAAGATTAACCTTTCTAACACCCCCCCTTAATCTTTACTTGGGGAGTTTACATCAACGGGTTGTAAACCCAAATATTTACAATGGAACTGAAATCTCTCTTTAGAAAGTGGTTTGGTTAAAATATCAGCCACTTGATCTTCTCCTTTACAATAAAGAAGAATAATTTGCTTGTCTTCAACTTGTTCTCAAATGAAGTGATGTTGAAGTGAAATATGTTTGGTTCGTGCATGATAAACTGGATTCTTTGCCAAGGCAATAGCACTTTGATTGTCACAATGTATAGGTGTAGGTGATTGTTGAGGTAGACCCAAATCATCAAGAAGTCTTCTAATCCATAAAGCTTCCTATATTTAGCTTTAGTTGAGCAAAGGGAAATAGAGTGTTCTTTTTTTCTTTTCTAAGAAATTACACCTGAACCAACAAAGAAACAATAACCACAAGTGGACTTCCCATCATTGGGATCTCCACCTAGATCGGAGTTAGAGTCATTCATCTTAAATTTTTCTAAAAGATCATAAGCATACTTGCTTTGAGAAACAAAGATACCTTTAGGAGTTTGAAAAATTTGCATACCTAAGAAATAATGTAAGATACCTAAATGTGTCATCTGAAATTTCTGTTTAAGTTGGAATTTGATATCAGAAATCAAAGTGTCTGAATTAGAAGTGAGTATTAGATCATCTACATAAACAATAACAATAATAATGTCATTGTTAGTATGTTTAATATACAAATTTGGATCATTCTGACTTCTAGCAAAACCTTGAGAAATAAAGAAAGAATTAATTTTAGAATACCATTCTCTAGGTGATTGTTTAAGACCATAAATAGATTTGTTCAATTTGCAAACTAGATTTTCACTACCTTTCTTAACAAATCTAGGAGGTTGATCCATATAGATTTCTTCATGTAAATCACCATTTAAGAAGGCACTTTTAACATCCATTTGATGAATAGGCCAATTCAGTTTAGATGCTAAAGCAAGAACTAGTTTGATAGTAGGCATCTTAGCAACAGGAGCAAAATTTTCATTATAGTCTAATCCTTCAATTTGTGAAAAACCTCTAGCAACTAGTCTAGCCTTAAATTTATTAATTCCATTATTAGTATTCAACTTTTTTTTGTA
The DNA here is from genome assembly GCA_028749045.1 of Cupressus sempervirens. NCBI lineage: Eukaryota > Viridiplantae > Streptophyta > Pinopsida > Cupressales > Cupressaceae > Cupressus > Cupressus sempervirens. Next base: position 743,713,187 of record CM053789.1, on the reverse strand, counting down.
TAACCATTTACATGAAACTAGATTCTTGCCATGAGGTAATTTGACTAAGTCCCAAGTTTGATTAGCAAGTAAAGAATCATATTCCTCTTGCATGGCTTTTTGCCAATGAGGTTGAGAGTTAGCTTGATCAAAAGACTTAGGATCATTAGAATTCATAATAGTAGTCATCAAAGCATAATTACAATAATTAATCCTTCTATATTTAATTCCACCAAATCTAGAAATATAATCATCAGCTTCATTGATTAAGTTTTTAGCCCATTTAGGTTTACGTTTAGTTGTAATGGAATTATCACTAGAGGAAGAATCATTAGTAATAAAAGTATCATTAGTATCTACTTGAATATCATGAGGTGTAGGTGCAGAAATAATAGGTGGTACTTGATTTGAAGGATTAAGAGGAGGAGTAGGGTTGAGAGAAGGAGGTTGGTCCTCCACCAGCACAATTTTAGTGCCACTGAATTCTGCATCATGTGTAGTAGAGCAATCATGGACTCCATTTTCTGCAATACAAACATCTCTAGCAACTTGAACTTTGTTAGTAGTGGAATCATAAACATGATAACCTTTGGTGTTTTCATCATAACCAACAAACAGATAAGGAGATGACTTAGCATCTAATTTATGCCTTTTCTGTTTAGGAGTATGAACATAAGCAATAGAACCAAAAATTCGTAAATGATGTAAATTAAGTTTCCTACCAGACCAAGCCTCTTCTGGAGTGATAAGCTTGAGAGCTTTGGTAGGAGTCTGATTAAGAATATAAGTTGCACAATACATGGCTTCAGCCCAGAATTTATAATGCAGATTCTTAGCATGCAACATGCTTCTAGCCATTTCAATAATGGTCCGATGCTTTCTTTTCGCCACACCATTTTGTTGTGGTGTATAAGGAATAGTAAGCTCGTGTTTAATTCCACATGATTTCAAATAAGAATGAAAAGCATTATTCACATATTCTTTGCCATTATCAGTTCTAAGAATTTTAAGTTTAAAACCAGATTGCCTTTCAACATATAACTAAAATTCAATAAATATATCAAGAACTTGATCCTTGCTATGCAAAAAATAGATCCAAGTTCGTCTAGAAAAATCATCAACAAAGGTAAGTGCATACCGAGAACCTTGGATGGAGGTATTCTCCATGGGGCCCAAAAGATCACTATGGACAAGATGCAACGTATGAGTTGCCCGCCATGATTTTCCACTTGGAAAGGGCTCCCTATGCATCTTACCACTCATACAACCTATACAGGCAATCTTGGAAGGTATAATGTGAGGCAAGCCATCAACCATATTATGCTTTTGCATGAAAGTAATATAATCAGAATTTAAATGGCCAAGTCTTTCATGCCATATATTGAAGTCAATAGAAGTATGTAGTGAATATCGTGAAGTAGCAAATTCATGGAATTAAAAAAAATTGTCATTATCCATTTTAGCATGAGCAATCACTTTTAGAGTTTGAGGATCTATGATATAACATGTATCTTTGTAAAATTCAACTTTATAGTCCTGACATAACTGTGAAACAGAAAGCAGATTAGTTTTCAAGTCAGGTACATATAAAACATCATGCAATTTACCATTAGGAATAGTAACATCACCTAGTCCTTCAACTTTACAAGTCTGATTATCAGCTAACCGAATAGGAATGTTAGCAATATCAGGTTGTAAAGAATCAAAAATTTCTTTATGAGAGGTTACATGTTGTGATGCACCACTGTCAACAATCCATTCTAAAGGTCTACAAAGATTAAAGCTACAAGTAAAAGCATGACGAGGATTAAAACCAGTAGAGTTACCTTTTTTATGATTTGAGTTTTGATTATTGGTACTATTATTCATAGGTTTTTTTATCATTTTGCTTTTTAAAACAGTTATTGACAATATGACCATCTTTGCCACAATAAGAACAATGAGGTTTGGAATTGGAATGATTCTTTTGATTATTAGTATTATGAGTGTTATTATGATAATTGTTATTATTATTATATTTCACATGAAATTTATTGTTGGAATTATTTGAATTAGTATTATATTGTTTGTGGTTATTATTATTATAATTAGAACGAGAATTAGTATTTGAATTTCTAGACACAAATGCATGTTCAGTTGATTTAAGGGTACCAAACTGAATTAGCTTAGCTTCTTCCTGTCTTAATAAAGTTTGAAAAATAACATAAGTTAACTGAGAAGTTAAAGTAGGAATAGCAAGCTGTGCATGAATATTAGTTATAAACACTTTTTAAGAATAAGATGAATTAAACGAATGTCATCTAATTGAACACCTAAGGCAATAATTTGACTTTTAAGAGAATCAAATTTTAACAGAAATTCATCCATACTTTTAAAATCTGCATACCTGAGATCTTCAAGTTGATCCTGCAACTGTATTTTGCGGTATTCATCTCCACTGTCATACTTGGTTTGCAAGATGGACCATGCATCGTGAGCTTTAGAACAGTGAGCAATCAACACATAAATCTGGAATAATGGAAATACCAATTAACCCTAAAGCTTCTTCATTTTTAGCTTTCCAAGTATCTTTCTCGTCTTGGGTAGCCGCTGAACCAGGTTCAAGAGAAGGATTAGTGGCTATTTCGAAGAGGTGTTTAAAACGAAAAATAAATGAGATATGAGTTTTCCAAGAATGATAATTAGAACAATTAAGTTTTATTTCTGGAATTAAGGTTGACATGATTACAAAAAAATCCCTTGATTTGAGAATCAAATTAAAAAAAAATGATGTCCTTTTATATATAAAAGTAATAATATATATATATATATATATATATATTGTTTTAAAGGTTAGAGTAAACAAAATTATAAAATGAAAAAGTTACTTTTTGTTAAAAAAAAAATGAATAAACAATTCTCTTTTTTTTTATAAATAAACCTTTTTTTTTTTTTAAGGTTCCTTATAAAAAAAAATTAAACAAGTTTTTTTTTAAGAAAGGTCTAACAAACAAAGCGGAGGTTTCAAATAAAAAAATGCGTGGTTAAAATGAAGAAATGGATAAGGATGGAGCTGAGCGGGTGGCGGGGCTGCGTAGGCGGCGGGTGACGCGTGGCCTATACGTAGGCCGCGCCTTAGGGTTTATGGGTGTGAAGGGGGCGGCGAAAGGTGATGCGCGGCAGTCGGGGGCGGTGGTTCAGTGGTGGGATGTTTAAAAAAAATCAATGTTTGTAGTTTGCCGTGCACGGTGTGGACACAAGGTTTGATCAGGCGGAGGGTGCGCGGCGGTGCAGTGAGTATGCGGCGGCCCGCAGCAGCGCTGATGGTGGTGGCCGTGCGTGGCGGCGCGCTTTAGCGCTGATGGTAGTGACTGTGCGTGGCGGCGCTGTGAGTACGCGGCGTCGCGCAGCAGTGCTGTGAATACGCGGCGGCACTGTGGGTGCATGGCGGCGCTGTGGGTGGCGCGACTGCCCACAACAAATTTAAAAAAAATTTGCGCTACGTGCGATTAATAGAGATTAATGTAAGAAATAAGACCAAAGTACATATAATAGTAAGAAATTATAATATCATTTCTTCAAAAAAAAATTTTAATCAATTTAAACACACCAATATAGATTATAGTATGAAGAAAAACAATAGAGAAATTTTTTATTTTATTTTAAGGAATAGGAAAATTATAGACTTATTGAAACTTTACTGATGTAATACTTCTTGTTTTGGTGGCATGCCTTCCAAAACAAGAAAAAATTTGAAATTTTATAAGAAAACCCTTTGGCGGCAAGCCTTCCAAAGAGGGTTAGTCCAAAAAAAATAATATGAAACCTGCATACACAAGATATGTTAAAATGAGCTAAAACCACAACACAAACTTCTTCTCTCAATAATGTCTCCAAATAAGGTGTGCTCCAATGAATGGCAACCTTCAACACAAAACTTAAAACAAGGATTAGATAGCCAAGCTCTGATACCATGTAAGAAATGATAATGTTGAGCAAAGAACGAGAAACAATCCAAGTAAGTTAAGTGTGAAACAATGTTACCATAAGATAAGAAAACTCCAAGAGCATACACCAAGATGGTTCAACAATGGAGACAAGGATTTATAAGGGGAAAGCAAAGAAAACCCCTTGTGAGTATTATGAATGAAGGCAAATGCCTAGAGAAGAGAGAGAGAGAGAGTGTTGGAGAAAAAGTAGCTCAATACAATAACATCAAGTGCTAAGAGTGAAGAAGAAAGAAGGAGGAACATCTCTTATATAGAGATGAAAGAGGAGTTGCATTTGTAACTCCCATTTCTATGAATGCTACATTCATAATAGGTGTGTGCAAAGTGTCACAATTCTCTTAAGGAGGATAAACTAAATAAAGAAATAAAAAAGAGTTGTCCTTACATGTGGAATAAAGGACAAACAATGACATGTCCTCCACATGTGTACAAGAGGAAAAACTACATTTAGGGACCCTTGGAATATCCCAATTAATATATCCAAGGAAAGATTAACCTTTCTAACATTTTTCATTGGAGGTAGTCTAGTTACAATTTGAAGCTTGCCCAAATCATCAGACTTAGTTTCCTCTTCATCTTCCTCCTCCTCATCAGGTGTAATAATCAATTTTCTTCTTGGCATCTTAGGTAGGTTCTACTTGATTCCTTTAGTCCATTTCCTCTTTGCTAGGCTTCTTTCTGTCTTTGTAGTTTTAGTTGCCTTAGATATGGTTATTATTGTCCTCTTTGGCTCAAGTTTAGGAGGTGTTACCACCTTCTTCACATTTATCTTTAGATCCTCATTCACCTTAGGGTCAACAATCACACTTTTTTTTTTTTTTTTTGGTTTCCTTGGGCTTGACAACAACTATCTCTTTGCCTTTAACCTCTTTATCTTCTCCATCTTCTTGTTCTTCACCAGATTTTCATCCTCACCTTTTCCCTCAGTTATCTATAGTTTTCATATACCAAGATTTCCCTCAATATCTTCTATCATCCTCCTTCATTCCCTATCCATTTGGGTCACTTTGGTTTGTATTAGCATTTTAACCTTGGCTAACTCATAATTACCAAATGACTTCGCATTCTTGTTTATTTCCTTAGATAACAATGCAATGTCTATTGCAATGACTTCATCTACATTTAAATAATATTGCATTGGCCTTAACCATACAACCCTTGATAACACTAACTGGGCATAAGTAAAATCTATGTCTACTATAAAACATATATCATCAAAATAGTGATCTACCACTAGTTTTGGAATCCTTATCCTTTTCTTCATCTTATTCTTAAACTCATTAAAATAGTTGTTCATAAAGGCCTCAAAATTTCCTCCCAGTTATTCAATGAGAACATTTATTTATTTAGTAACAGGTCTTGTCCTATCCCATATAATTGTGTCGATAGTAGAAAGTGAATTATGTACATAGACAAATATAAAAACTAACAATGATCCAAACTTACATGAAGTATTCTTTGCCTTCTAAATTATTCCAATATTTTTTGATAGTTATTTTATTTGCAGCTCGGCCTGATCATAATTATGATCTTTCTTTACAATATAACCTAGGTAACCATGAATGCAAGGAACACTATTTAGTTTACTTTATTGATATAGTTTGTGTGCATTTACATGCACAACAAAATCAATAACTAGATCTTCAATTCCATCTATTGGAATTCCTCAACCATTCCACTTGGCCTTCGTCTGTTCTTCAACAAAGTTCTTCATGACACATCTCATCATCTTCGTTCTATCCAGGGTGGGATAGCTAGTAACTTGGTGAATGATTTCTTTATTTAGCTTTACTGATCCACCTTCCAACCATAATTTAATGTCATGTACTCAGTGTTGGGAATTCATTTTGCACAAGGTCAATGGCAAGAATCCATAGTGTAATTCTTCTCTTGAAAAGCAAATATTTTTAAGGATCCACTCCAAGGTTTAGTGTTTCTCTTGCGACATACCAAAATCTTCTCAATAGAAGATAAATGTGAATGTTCACGAGGAGGCCTTTGCTTGTTCCAAAAAACTCTTTTACCTTGGAATCAAGTAAAATTTGTTTGATGTCTCAAAATATCAAACCAAAAGATCAATATTTTTGTATTTTCTGTTTTTCAATGAATGCAACTCTAACAATGCAACTACTATGAAGTCCTATTCTAACAGGGGGGTTAGCAAAGAAAATAATGAAACTAAAAGCAAATAACATGAAATCACAACATGCTATGAGTTAAACCTTTGAAGAAATTGGTAGGAAACCAATGAAAAGAGGAGCAATGCTTCCTAGAATCCATTGATGCAATCGTCGGTGAGAATCTTTAACAAATCGAATGATGTTTCACTCTTCATCAAATTGCAAGGCCATGGAAAGTGTGCTCATGCGAGACAAAAAGCTATGTAGACACAATCGGGTGATCTCTTCTCAAGCTCATTACGTCAATGGAATTCATATATCTGTAGCAAACACTAGAACTAAAAGATTGCACAACCAGAAACAATGCAATAAACCTTTGGCTCAATCACAATATTATGAATAAAATCCACAAAAAAATGACACATTCAGGCAAGAATAACTACACTCCAAATGCTAGCACCAAAAGCATAATTTTATTGCATAATAACGACGACCCTTTTTACTTTTTACAATGGGGTATTTATAAGAAATTGTCTCCTCAATTTGTGTTGAGAGTGAGAGATATCTTGATGCAATAAAATGTTTTTAAAATATTAAAACAAACTAAATATATACAAATTGACAATCTAACTGGTGCTTAGAGGGACTCCATTCATATTTTATTCATTAATTGGATGCATGAGCCCTGTACATGTCAAAAACAATGAAAGCATGAGAGAGAAAGTAGGAGGAAGCCATCAATTGAAGTAGAAGTGCACGGAGACACCAAAAATAGAAGTTGGCCCTTCACTTGATGTGTGTTGGAGTTAACTTGCCATCAAAATGCGTTTCCAATGAATGGAAAGTGTTATTTTTGGAACTGGTAGTCAACTGTCGGTGCACCTCTAAATTGCGGAGCTACGAACCTATAGATCTGCGAAGCTGCAGACCTACGTACCTATGTACTTGCAGAGCTACAAAGCTACGTACCTACAGAGCTACAGAGTTGCGAAGCTCAATTTGCCAAAAAATCAAAGTTCTCAATTTTGAAAATGGTTTCTGGGCTTTGCTCAAATAAGGTTTTAGATCACTTTTTGTATATGCTCTATGCCCCTTTCTAATGATTTACACCCTCTTTATAGCCAATTACTTTCATAAACTTGCACTCCCTCTACTTCTTCAATCAAAAATTTCAAGGCACCTGCATTGAATCTTGTCCCCAATAGCTACATAAGATGAAAAACCTAATTTGCTTTATGTGTCTAGCCTCTGTATCTTTGACCTTTGTCTTCTCTCCACCTGTCCAATCCTTCCCGGCAAGAAACCATGTGATCCAGATTATCCAAGATGATCCAATGTTTGTAAATTTTTCATATTTTTTCACAAATTTTCTAAGAATTTTTAAATGACCTTTTTGGAGGTCTTTTGCTCAAAATTTCAAGTCGGAACCTTTGTCGGTCCCTAAAACTGGGCAGTCGAAGGCTCATTGTTTTATGGATTTAAAATTAGATCTTCAAATATTCTTTCCAATGGCGTAAGCGGTTCTGAATTCTGAGGCCCGAGTCAAAGTTATGATCTCGACAAGTTGAGAATGCCATTTTTACCTACAAAAGAAGCAAACATTAGTTCGTAGAGTTAACAATGCATAGTAAAGACACAGTAGCCATTCAAACAAAATTGGAGGTGAATCTTCAACTCTGGCTAAGTCTGAAATCTTGAAGCCCTGAAATTTGGCTAAGTCTAGATTTCTAAAGCTCTGAAATTTGGCTAAGTCTGGATTTCTGAAGCCCTGAAATTTCTTAGAATCTTTACCTTATCTCCGAGAGGTTTGAAACCTATCTCAAAAGATTCGTCGCATATATTAAAATATATCTTAAGTATAAGTTGACGTATATTTTAATTTCTTATACTTAAGATATATTTTAATTTTAAACCCCTCTTATGGCTATTTTAAACCCTTCTTATGGCTACTCAAACAAAATTGGAGGTGAAAAGGTGGCCTGACAAACATGCGCAGTGCCTTGGAAGTGCGACGGTGCCAATGTGCACAAGGCGCCTTGGTCACGCGCACTTGAGATGCATAGCCTTTGGGCATGCGTGTGCTCCCCTTGGTGGTGTGCATGCTGCCATAAGAGGCGTGCGTCTGGCCTTTGAGGTGCGCTCGCTCCCCTTGGTGACACGCGGCCCTTGGTGGCACACGCGTGCCCTCAACGACACATTTATTTTTTTATTTTTTATTTTTGATTTTTTTAATTTAATTTTTTTTGAATTTATTTATTTATTTATTTTTTAATTTTGATTTATTATTATTATTATTATTTTTTGTTTTTTTCAATTTTTTGATTTTTTTGTGATTTTTGGACTCAACTTTCAAACAAAAATTCTTCTCCTGACTCGAATTGTGAGTCTGAGAGTCGAAAAAAAAAGGGGTTCCCCATTCCTAGTGAGGAATGGGGCATGTGTTGTGGACACCACAATAGATAGCCTCGAAAAAAGGAAGAAATGACCAAGGCATTTCTTCATCAGCAAACATTCCTCCGACGTGTGTCAAACACCAACCGAATTTTGAACACCTTGAGCATATTTTAGATGACTTTGCAACCAAAATCTTAGAAGCCGAAACCTTCAAACTTTGTTTGTGCATTGTGTATTCATTCCCTTTGATGCGTTAGGATGCAATTAATCAGAGTTTTCTGACAACTCAAAACAATCTTCCACTCCTTTTAGCTCATTCATTCAGAATCTCCACAAAGGTTCTTTATCAATCAATTGCTTGACTAGATGAGAAAATTAGTTTGAGGGCTCTTGGCAGGATGCCACGTTCTTTAAATTTATGGCCTTTTGCATAATTGCTCCATGTCATTCAACACTTTTTTTTTTTTTTTTTTGATGAAACAGTACTTTTGAATACAAGACACTTTGTTTTCCAACGTATTTTAGCCATTTCAGATCTTTAGAATCATTCAGACTTAACACTGTCTTTATTTTCTTTCTTTCTTCCTTTTTTTTCTTCTTCTTTTCTTTTATTTTTATTTTTTTTGAATTCTGTATCCTGACTACGCTTAGACTGTAGTCAGAACATTAGTTTCATTTCTTGGATTCAATCTCTTATGAACATCCCTTGCGTTCCTCTTTTAAAACTTTTTAGGAAACTCTCATGCCAAACAATGATCTTAATAACCTTTCGAGGAGGTCCTTCCTGTTTGAACTAGTCAAAGTTTAGATCATTTCTCATCATCTTCAACTTGAAATTGAACAACACCTAACACAATAAAATCTTTAAATTTGCAAAGTGTTGAGAACTTGTTGGTCTAGACTTCTGATTTCTAGACTGAAAATCCCCTATTTCCACAAGAAATGTTGGTTGCTCAGTTGGTATTAGACACACAATCATCCAATTTTTTTGAAAAAGAAATACCTCTTCCTAAAATTAGAACCAAAGAGTGGTTAGTAAAATCTTGAGAAACATCTCAAGTACAACTTACCCCCGGGATTGACAGAACTTTGAAAGAAAACACACGACTGAAAGAAAAACAGACAACAAAACCCAAACAAAAAGACTCGACTCAAAGAAAACTAAAACCTAATTAGAAAGACTAAAAAAGACTAAGAAAAATAAAAACAAAAACAAAAGCTTATCTACAAAAAAATTTGAATAATAAGAATGTGCGATAGTTGTTAGTAGATTTCTTATTACGTGCAATAGTAATGAACCACCCCATATAGTTCTCAAAAATACTGAGTTGTCTTTGTACTCAGAAAAATAAACTTTGGATACTATTGGTTCAAATTCGGGGCACAAATCACACAAATTAGAAGTTGTGGTAACTCTTTATGGCCATGATTAATCCATAAACAAGTTCTCTTACCTTTAGCATCATATTCAAATTGAAAATCATCAAACTGAGAGGGATAATGGAAAGGTATCACCTGATCCAGCAAGTGCCCCACCATAGGGGTACACTCACACATTGTAATTTCTCCTTCTAGTGGTCTCATCTTATGGTACACCACTTCACGGGCACATGGAAACACTTTAGGTTTCACCCCAGGCTCCCTTGGACTAGAAAAATCCATCACTAGCCTTCCTTTCAAATTACAGGATTCATCACTATCATCGATCAAGATGTTTTCTGCCTCATATCCCAAAGAAGCTTGTTCAAAATCATATTTTACCTCCATTGCAATCTCCCAAGATAACAAGAAATTGGGGTAACTTTCTTCTGAATGGAATCCAAATGGATGGATTCTACATGACTTAGTTATTGCATGGTTTGATATACGTGTAGAGTACCCACAAATAGACATTTCCTTAGTTAAGCATGAGACCAAATTGAACACTCTATCCATCTCTTCTAATGACATATCTTGTTTTGAAGGAGGTAGCTTATCTTTATCCAATGGGGAATCAATATCATAGTAGGAAGAACTAGTATCTTCTTCTTGATGACTTTGTGATTCAAAAATCTCACCAATCTTAGGATTTCCATCACTTTTTGCAACTTCATGGAGTTTTGCAACTTCAAAATTTCCCATGTCCTGAAAACTTCTTGGCATATCCACACTTATTGCAATATCAACTCTTGGAAGAATTTCTTCACTGAATGGGAACGCAAACTCCTCTTGATCATCTTCATCAAATTTTCCTCCTACGGACTTATCACGTGATTCAAACACCATTGCACTAAATTGCAAGGGTCATTCCTCCATGATTTGGGGAGTTTGATCCAAAACATCATTGTGCCCATACCCATTTTTACTTGGACTCATTCCTGTAATACAATTATTCTCATTGTTGATGTTCTTGTAAAGGTTAAAATTTCCACTCTGATTTTGAGAATACTTGTTTTGGGTAGAAAGTTGTCTTGGATGATTGACTTGGTCTCTTGAAGAATTCGACTTTATTTTGATGAGTTCATTGGATAAAAGAGACATCATCTCCTTCATGGCCTTAAGCTCTCTAGCCACATTGCTTTTTGCTTTAGTAGATGCAGCTTCTTTTTCCTCAAAGAAAGCGGTCTTTTGAGACCCATATATTGAATATGTAATTGTTGGCATTGGAGCAGCAGTAACTTGACTTGTGAATGTAACAACCTCTTTGAAAACCTTTTCAATGGTATCAATGTCTCTAGGTGGGAGCCTTCTTAGAAAAATAGAAGTTAATGAATCCATTGTTCCAAAATAGATCTGGATGGCAGCCTCCTGTGGTATAGTGTATGGAAACTCCATTTTTCAATACATCCTATAGAAGTGATGATTAAACTGTGAAATGGTCTCATGGGGATCCCTCTTAATTGAGATGAACTGATGATACAAGAGATTTGGATCAACATAGATCTTGAATTGTTCCAAAAAATTGCTCTCAAAAGAGTTCCAATCCCTTATTGATGCCGGTGGAAGATTAAGGTACCAATTGAATGCCATTTCCCCCAAAGTGTAAGGAAAAAGGCGACATACCACATCCATATGTTGAATCTAGTTTTGATTACAGATCTCTTTAAAATTTTTGATATGATCTTCTGATGTTCGTGATTCTCCATAGATGAACTGTGGGAAAAACTTTTCAAGATTTTTGGGCAAGTCATGTAATGGTCCAGTTAGGTTCAAAGGTTAACTTTGGGCATTGAATAAAGACATGGTGCATAATGACGAAAATGTGTGAAGTGGAATGTAAAGTGAATGATGATGATGAAATGTGTAATGTGAATGGGTCGAGTTCTTAGTATCCCTTTATCATTGTGATGCTTATGAATGTGACTGAGTTGTAGGAACTTGTGTTTATTCTAGAAAAGCACATCTCTAGAGAAACACACTTTCTCAAAATAGTGCACCACAAAATTTTGCAGATCTGCGGAGCTGCGGACCTGCAGAGTTGCGGACCTATGGATCTGCGGATCTGTGGAGCTATGGACCTGTGGAGTTGTAGATCTACAGAGCTACGGACCTGTGGACCTACACACCTAAATTTTTGAAAAACTCAAAAAAAAAAATTGAACTTGTGCAAAGTGCAGATTATTGCAAGAGTGCAAAACTTTCAAAACTTTATCAAATCTTTCTTGTTGCCAAGAGTAGGTTCTTTGTTTTTAGGCCTTCCTTCTAGCACCACTTCTATTGGGCATTCATTTTGCATGAGGTCAACTATAGGAATCCATAGTGTAATTCTTCTCTTGAAAAGAAAATCTTTTTAAGGATCCACTCCAAGGTTCAGTGTTTGTCTTGTGACATACCAAAATCTGCTCAGTAGAAGATAAATGTGAATATTCACGAGGAGGCCTTTGCTGGTTCCAAAAATCTCTTTTACCTTGGAATCAAGTAAAATCTATTTACTGTCTCAAAATATCACACTAAAAGAACAATATTTTTGTATTTTCAATTTTTCAATGAATGCAACTCTAACAATGCAACTACTATGAAGTCCTATTCTAACAGGGGGGTTAGTAAAGAAAATAATGAAACTGAAAGAAAATAACATGAAATTAAATAACTTTAAATTGAAATTCCTAAACGGACATAAGCTACATAACACAACACACTACGAGTTAAACCTTTGAAGAAATCGATAGGAAACCAATGAAAACAGGAGCAATGCTTCCTAGAATCCATTGATGCAATCATCGGTGAGAATCTTTAACAAATCGAATGATGTTTCACTCTTCATGAAATCACAAGGCCACAGAAAGTGTGCTCGTGCGAGACAAAAAGCTATGTAGACACAATCGGGTGATCTCTTCTTAAGCTCGTTACGTCAACGAAATTCATATATCTATAGCAAACACCAGAACTAAAAGATTGTACAACTAGAAACAACGCAATAAACCTTTGGCTCAATCACAATCTTATGAATAAAATCCACAAAACAATGACACATTCAAGCAAGAATAACTACACTCCAAGTGCTAGCACCAAAAGCATAATTTTATTGCATAATAACAGTGGCCCTTTTTACATTTTACAATGGGGTATTTATAAGAAATTGTCTCCTCAATTTGTGTTGAGAGTGAGAGATATCTTGATGCAATAAAATGCTTTTAAAATATTAAAACAAACTAAATATATACAAACTAACAATCTAACTAGTGCTTAGAGGGACTCCATCCATATTTTATTCATTAATTTGATGCATGAGCCCTTTACATGTCAAAAATAATGAAAGCATGAGAGAGAAAGTAGGAGGAAGCCATCAGTCAAAGTAGAAGTGCATGGAGACACCAAAAATAGAAGTTGGCCCTTCACTTGATGTGTGTTGGAGTTAACTTGCCATCAAAATGCGTTTCCAATGAATGGAAAGTGTTATTTTTGGAACTGGTAGTCAACTATCGGTGCACCTCTGAATTGCAGACCTATGAACCTACAGATTTGTGAAACTGTAGACCTGTGTACCTACGAAGCTGTAGAGCTATGGACCTATGGAGCTACGGAGCTCAATTTGCCAAAAAATCAAAGTTCTTAATTTTGAAAATGATTTGTGGGTTTTGCTCAAATGAGGTTTTAGATCACTTTTTGTATATGCTCCATGCCCCTTTCTGATGATTTACACCCTCTTTATAGCGAATTAATTTCATAAACTTGCACTCCCTCTACTTCTTCAATCAAAAATCTCAAGGCACCTGCATTGAATCTTGTCCCCAATAGCTGCATAAGTTGAGGAACTTGATTTGCTTTATGTGTCCAGCCTCTATATCTTTGATCTTTGCCTTCTCTCCACCTGTCCAATCCTTCTTGGCAAGAAACCATGTGATCTAGATTATCCAAGATGATCAAATGTTTGCAACTTTTTCATTTTTTTCACAAATTTTCTAGTCATTTTTAAATGACCTTTTTGGAGGTCTTTTGCTCAAAATTTCAAGTCGAGACCTTTGTCAATGCCTAAAACTAGGTAGTTGAAGGCTCATTATTTTATGGATTTAAAATTAGATCTTCAAATCTTCTTTCCAATGGTGTAAGCGGTTCTGAATTCTGAAGTCCGAGTCAAAAGTTATGATCTCGACAAGTTGAGAATGCCATTTTTACCTACAAAAGAAGCAAACATTAGTCCGTAGAGTTAACAATGCATAGTAAAGACACACTAGCCATTCAAACAAAACTGGAGGTGAATCTTGAACTCTGGCTAAGTCTAAAATTTTGAAGCCCTGAAATTTGGCTAAGTCTGAAATCTTGAAGCCCTGAAATTTGGCTAAGTCTAGATTTCTAAAGCCCTAAAATTTGGCTAAGTCTGGATTTTTGAAGCCCTAAAATTTTTTAGAATCTTTACGTTATCTCCGAGAGGTTTGAAACCTATCTCAAAAGATTCGTCGCATATAATAAAATATATCTTAAGTATAAGATAAGAAATTAAATATACATCAACTTATACTTAAACGATATTTTTTAAACCCCTCTTATGGCTACTCGAACAAAATTGGAGGTGAAAAGGGGGCCTGACAAACATGTGCGGTGCCTTAGAAGTGCCACGACGCCAACGTGTACAAGGCGCCTTGGTTGCATGCGCACTTGAGACGCATAGCCTTTGGGCGCGCGCGCGCTGCCTTTAGGGGCACACGTTTGGCCTTTGCGGCGTGCTCGCTCCCCTTGGCAGCGCACGACCCTTGGTGACACGTGCGTGCCCTCAGCAGCGCATTCAATTATTTATTTATTTTTATTTTATTTTTTTATTTTTTATTTTTTTGAATTTATTAAAAAAAAATTTGATTTATTATTATTATTATTATTTTGTGTTTTTCAATTTTTTGATTTTTTTTGTGATTTTTGGACTCAACTTTCAAACAAAAATTCTTCTCTTGACTCGAACTGTGAGTCCAGGAGTCGAAAAAAAAGAAAAGGGGGTCCCCATTCCTAGTGAGGAATGGGGCGTGTGTTGTGGACACCACAACACTTAGCTTAGTACATTTTTTATACATTCAACTTTGAGTACATTAAAAAATGCTAGGGTGTGAGTAAGCCTTTTCTTAGCAACAATATTATTGTCATCTTTAAGAACTTTATAATCACCCAACTTGTCATAAGATGCTTGCAATTCATAACCTCCAATTTCTCCAATTTTTCACAAAACCAGATGCATCTCTAGTCATTGCAATGTTAGGGTATGTCATGCATTTGGGTGGAGGAGATTGATAATTTTTCATAATCTATGCATTGCTTTCTAATAATTTGTCATAATCTATGCATTGCTTTCCTTCAACATTTCTTTCCTAGATAGAGATGTAGTAGATATCATTTCAAAACTAGGGTTTAAACTATTGGAAATATAAGAGGAGTAACTAAGAGGGGAGGGGTGAATTAGTTACTATTAAAACAATTTCAAATCCCTTAGATGTCAATAAAATTTCCTTGAAACAAACATCTCAGTTAGAACTAGATATATAGTATAACTTAGTTAGCAAAGCAATCTGATATATTAATGTGTATTAACCTTTAGTAACTTAGTTACAGAAAGATAAAGAGCTAAGAAAATAACATGAACACATGTGACACCAAGATTTAACATGGAAACCCAATTTGTGAAACCACCAATGCAATTAGTTACAACTTTTCACTATTTTGAAGTGAGCCTTATTATGAGCCAACCCTATTAAAGGTTACAAAACAAACTATTAGTTGAGATCCTATTAAAGGATTTAAATCACCCTATTAGGAGTGGCCTTGTTAGAGGTCTTAAGAAACTTCAATCTATTGGCTTGGTTTCTCACTCTTTATATTTTTGTTACACCCTATAGTGAAAAACCCTAGTTCTATGTTTAAAATTGTGAAATTTGTTAAAACCCTAGGTGAAATATTTCAAATTTCATACACTGTTATTATTATGCCCTAGTTCTCAAAATTTTGGAAAGTAATATTTTATAAAATACATGGGAAACCTTTATCCATAGTTTTCATTTTTATTTTTTCTATGTTTATTTTCTATTTTTACTTTTCTAAAAAATTATTTATTGCTAACCCTTTTCCTAATTGTGATTTTACCTTTGTTAATTCATTAATACCTTCGAAAGAATCATAACCATGGTGGTTTGTTTGAGCCAACTATTGATCTTTGGAAGATCAATGATGAGTGCATGCCCGCAAGATGAAGTTGTTCAAAGTTAATGGAATGTGGAAAAGCACCTACTTGCCACATGGATTTGGTGATATTAACTTAGTTACTATGCTGCAAAATCTTGAAGTTGTTAGAAGTTGTCAGAGCACATTTGAACTTCAAGTGATTTCAACCCACTTCATGCATATGTATAGAGTTTGTCTAATGTGGTAAAGCACCCACTTGACATGTAGCATTTGATCAAGTCATGGGCTTGCAAGTTTTTAAATGATAGTAATGTGGTATGCATAGCGAGTGACTATTAGAACACATTGGAAAAAGGAAATGCATTTATTGGTTGACTTTCCTGACTGGATTTAAAAGGCATGATTTGTGTATGCCATTTTCCTAGGAAGATCAATGGAAAATACATTCCTACAAAACAAAAATGACTGAACTCTAGTTGAAGTGGGGAAATGTTGGCTTACCATGTGGACAAGTGGGATTGGTTGCTAAGAAATTTGCTTCATCACGCTAGCATGGAAAAGCATGGTGATATGGAACATGTTAATTGGTAGGATAGTCCATGTGTTGCTGAGCTGAAAGATGATTATGCCATGGGCCCTTAGTTTTTAAGGCCATAATTTTAAAGTTGTAAGGATTTTCATGATCATTGATCTTTTGAAGATCGATGATCTATGCTTCACCACTTTGTGAACGTGCTCTGCTTTCAAGAAATGTAGTAATGCACCTTATTGATGCATGGCATTTTTAAAAAAGGAATTAATGCAACTTTTTAATTTTAAAATAAGTCATCTGATCCTTGATGATCAATAGTTGAAATTCAAATTTCATGACATGGCACAAATTTTTTACTATTGAAGTATTAATCTGATCAATGTCACTTCGGGAGAGTTTAATG
This sequence comes from Cupressus sempervirens, assembly GCA_028749045.1. Taxonomy (NCBI): domain Eukaryota; kingdom Viridiplantae; phylum Streptophyta; class Pinopsida; order Cupressales; family Cupressaceae; genus Cupressus; species Cupressus sempervirens. The sequence goes on along the minus strand of CM053789.1, from coordinate 743,696,189 downwards.
CTATAGTAAAATTTTGAATTCACCATTATTGAGCCATAAGATCACAAAATTATCACAAGACAAGTATTTCCAGAGATAGAGCAAGAAATTTTCAAGGTTTTTAGCAATCTATAGAGTGATTTATAAATTTAAAAAAGGAAGAAAAGGCGAGTAAGTTGTCTAAACTTTTGACAAGTAAAAAATTACAATTGTATTAGGGTAAATTAAAAGCAATGCCTCCATGCAAGGATTTTTCTAAAAAAGTAGATTATTTGAAAAGGGCAGTTCATGACAACTTTCTAGAACACATGTTGTTATCAATAAATGAGTTGACTAGGGGTAGAGAATTGATTATGAAAATCCCTAGATTACTAGTTGGTGAGGGTTTCTATGGCAAGGCCAAATGATTCAGGGATGTAGAGGTATCTATCAGAGGCTTATAACTTTTCAAGAAATGGTTTGCAAAAAGGAAATTGGATACTCCAATAAGCAATGTCTAGGAATTTGACATAGGTAAACTGATTTTTGCTAGAGTTTTCTTTGATGGTGACCTACTAGAAGATATGGCCAAGAAATAAGACCCAATTACTAGGGTGGTAAAGAACTATGTTGGGGATAACCTTTTTAGGGTTTCACCTAAATTGATCAAAGAGGTATTCAAGCTGAACCCCAATCATTTTGTTCATGAGAAGATTGACATGGAGGACCTCCAAGCTAGATATGATGCACAAAGGGTATATCTAAGGGGAGGGCCATTGTAGCAACATTTTATTAAAATTGGATCATTTCCCTTAGTCACACAAAATACCCCCAAGTCCTTGTTGAAAAAATATTCTAATCCTAGGGAAAAGCCTTATATTTCTCTCTTTGCAAAATCTTTGGTATGGATGAACAAGATAACATCTTAGGCTCTATTATTCTTATTATTGCTTTGACTTTTTCAGTATGGAATGAGTTCAATTCTTGATTTTGCTTCTTTCTTGGCTGAAGAGATTCATAATGGTTTAATTGGAATAGCTTAGGCTAAAGTTGGTAGGCCCTTTTTTCTAGTATTCAATGTTAATGTATGTATGCTTATATAAAGGAGTTACCTTTTTCTCCAAAGAGATTTAACTAGAATTAGAAAGAGATGGAGAAAGAATCTCGATTAAGTTATGGAGTGCAGATATGACATGGGAGGTACTTGATGCCAGCTTTGTTAGATTTGACAGGTATTTTTCCTCAAGGCTTAGATTTTTGTTGATAGGAAATAGCCCTAGAATACCACAATCCTTATTAGAATTGATAAGACCTAAAGATCATGCTAAAGGATTATTGGTAAGTGACAATTGGGGGATATCATTCCATATGTTGTCTCTATTATTTTCAAAGTTTATGGGTTTTTGGGAAAAACAATATGTACTACCATATCAAGTACCTTTGAAGGTGGCAATTACTAAATTATTATGGAAAATTAGATCAGTTGAGGAGAGGGATTTACTAGGAAAATCCAAAGGTACTTTCTTTCCAATGATCACTATCATTCATGATTTTGTGTTTGTTAGGAAGGGATGGAGAAACTTGGGGAAATTTTTACATAAATATCAGATGGCCCAATCCCATGCCCATTTTGTTGATTCAAAGGGATTCTATGACCTCCTTAGAGAAAGGAGTAAGGCTAAGGTTCAAGTACAAACTGTATATTTTCCTGAGGACATAGTCATACATAAGTTCTCATTGCAAGAATAAGAGGTTAGAAAAGAAAAATGGATATTTTAAAGTAAAGTCTTAGATTTCATAAATGCTTTTGAGCCAAAATATGATCCCTTAGTAGATAAGAGATATTGGGGCATTAAGATTGATATGTTAATGAATAACTTTTCCCAAATCATGGAAACCCTAAATGAGAAGAAAGAAATCATTAAAAAAGCATACCTAGATAAGGCTATTGAGGTGGAGAGAAGAGTGGCCAACAAAATAATTGTGACCCCCAAGAAATACATATTGCAGAAAAAGGTTGGGTATGTAGTGGCCCACAACATACAATATGCTCCTCCATACAAGATGCCAAGGTTTGAAAGCCCTCTTGATATACATGTCCCTAAGAAGCAGAGAACAAAGTGGGGTTCATCTTCTCATGTAGAAGAATATTCACCATCCCAAACTCCACTCAGAATAGATGAGAAATCATGTCTGAGAGAATAGTTGAGGCAAATTGGAGGGTAAGGGGACATTATGATTACAACTATTGATATTGAAGGAGGAGTACCTAAAGAACCTCCTGTGCCATCTCTTGATCTTATTGTTGTAGACTATAAAGGTAATGAGATAGACCTTATGATTGCATAGGCTTCCCAAAAATTCATTGATGATGAAATGTTTGTAAAAACTAGAGCCTTTGCTAAATTTTTGTGGAGAAGAAATCTTGGTAATTTTGAGAGTAAGTGTAAATTAATAAAAGAAGAGCAACCTGATAAACTAGACTCTAAAATTGAGAAAGAAGTTAAAGCTAACTTCATGGAGGAATTTGCACCATTAACCCCTAAGGGGGGAAGGCAATTACTAAAGGACTCAGGAGTTTTAATTTTACCTGAGCTAATGCTATGACTTTTGATTCTATTAGAAAAGAAAAAGATACTCAGTATAAAACTGAGGAGAAAATCTTATAGGCACATAGAGATTTGAAATATAGCAATAATCACCAAGCATTGGTGATATGGTTTATTGAAAAGAGAGACAAAACTATGTTACAAGAAGTTTCAAGTGCTGAGCATGCATGCAGCCTCATGTGTATAGAGTAGCTGAGGTAGACAGTGAAAAGGTATCCAAAATGACTAGGGGGATGATGGACTTTGGGGTAGTAGTAGCTGAAAAGATAAAGGTAAATTTTTGGAGCTAAATGCCAAGTTTGAAGAAATATTAAAGGCATATGAGGAGAGAGAGAGCATAATACATTAGTTGGAAACTCAGGTATCCCATATGCACAAGCAACTAGGGAAAATTAAAGTAGGAGAGTCAAGCTAGCCTCAAATTACCTATCCTCACTGCCCAATTGAACCATCCAAGTCAACTCCCTTGATAGAGTTACCTAACAGTCCACAAAGGCCAGAATTCTATACTACTGAGGAATTCAAGGAAGAAAAGAATAAACTATGGGTGTTAAACTGTGGGCTTTACATGTGGAACTAAATATTCAATATGAAGATAAGCTAAGAAAACCTCTCATGTATTTAGTTAATAAAATTGATTGGCCATCATTTTATGAGAAACTAACAAAGGAAATAAATATATGGGATGAGATAAAGGCAAATGATGAAGCCTTGAAGCCAATTGTCAAAAAATGGAGTAAAAGGAGTAAAGGTGTTACTCTTCTATGTTTTTCTGTCATCAATTTATCCTATGAATATATAGAAAAGACATATGATGTGACCAATGATCTCTCAGAGTTTGATGATAAAAGAGTTGAATTACAAAAGATGATCATTAATTATCTGGGCAAATATAAGAGTATTACTTTTGAACTCTTCCCATATGCCATAGAGAAAAGGAATAAATTGAAAAATAAAGAGGAATGGGCCTAGAAATTGAATGACTTATTCTATCTTCGAATGAATAAGGTTAAATGAGAAAGGGAATACATGGTGGGAAGCTACAACTAAAGAAGTTGTAAAGGTGCAATTGTTTTATGATTCTTTGAGGAAAGTTTTTTTGAAATTAACGAAGTTGGAGAATATGTAATTAAAAAGAAGAAGGATATTCTAAGCTTTTTGCCTCTCACATTAAATAAGTGAGATTCTAGAGCTAGAGAAAGGGCTTGAGTTATTGTATAATTTTAGTTTTACTAAGGTCTGTTCTATCTAGTTTTTTTTGATATGAACTCTTTGATGTATTTCCTCTGCAAATTATGAGAATACATTTTTGTCCACAATCATGATATCTTATTTTGAGTTGTTTTAAGTAATATCTAGTGTTGTATAGTTTTCAAAGAAGATTAATGCAAATATGAACTTTCCCCATTGTCTTTTCTCTCTAAATCTTTTCTTCATTTTTAGTGGCTAGTTATTTGGAGATTAAATGAGGAAAGCTTGTTTAGTTTAATGCAACTTGTATAAGTTGTATGTCAATTCCTTATTGCTATCAATTTAATGAACTGATTAAATGATTCAATGAATATGATACAATATCTAGGCATTAGGAAGGATTTATGTAAGAATGAGTTCTAGAGAGAATTTCTGATTATATTGATTGTAATGTAGTCAATTAGATCAAGAAATTGGATAGACCCTGAATCCCAATGGACGAGCCACTGAGCCACTGATCAACTATTTCAATAAGCATATGGAAAGATCATAGATAGATGTCAAGAAAATATCTAAAAATCAATATGAATTTTACTTTTAATGTTTGAAGAATGTGAAAGCTAGTTAGAACTTATTTATATTTAACTTTTGAGTCTTAGTTAGCTACTATTACTTAGAATTAACTATAGATCTGAGAAGAATTGTGACCAATCTGCTATAAGGGATGAAATATTATTGTAAAATGTCATGGAATGAGTGAAATGTGAATGTATTAACAAGATATGAATCTTTTATCCCTTAGGGGACCTAGCTTGGTTTTACAGAGTCTAAAGAGTAGAGAATCTTTCATGATTTTGTTGAAGTTAGGTCTAGATCTAAAGAACATCTAGTTGTTTATAGGATGTAGCTAACCCTTAGGTTATTGTGATCTTCATTATCTTGGTGTTATTTATTTTGTTTCTTAGTACTATAAAAACACCAACAAAATGGCAACTTTTCTAGGGAGTTATACAACACATACTTGTGTGTGAAATTTATTACAGCTTCTTTCGTCGTGTTAGTATACATTTTTTTCAGGTTCCTTAGCAACTACTTGTGGCTATATTGGACTTTTCTAGTGGAAAACCTTGAGAATTTAAAAGAAAAGAGAAAAACCCAAATACCATAGGTGTACACTGACATATACAGTCCTTACAAAGTGTCTTATCTATTAGGCAAGAGTTGCAGTCCCAAATTTATTGTGATTGGTTTCTTTTTATGTGTCAAATTAATTCATATTATCTCATGATATTTTCCCTGAGTCAACAAGTTATTGCATTATACTTTTCTAAGATAGGGTGGTGACTCAGTCAAGGTTTTGGAGCTAGTGCTTACTAAAAAATAATCCCCATAAATGGATGAAAAGAAAAGAAAAGCACACAAGCTTATACAGGAGCCAATCCCAATATACCATTGTATATTGATTTTCCCTAGGATGGTAGAAAAAACACTAACAAGAGAAAAGTAGATATAAATCCTACTTGGAAACCAAGGGGTAGTACATTAGTAAACTCTCAATACCAACCAATGGTAGAGAGATAATCTTCTTCATTAAGTTCTGAATTAGAGACCACAAGGCTTTTATGAGGAATATTTAGTACCCAATTGCAAGATGAAAGAGCTTATCAAGATAAGAATATGTCTCCAATGGGAGATGCATTATGCATGTAAACTCCCTTGCCTAGAGTGACCTATTTTAGCTCAAGGAATATTGTCAAACACTTGTACGCTTCCTTTTAATGCTAAGAAATTCATAAATGATATTACAATGCCTCTTACAATGAACTAATATGCATGTGCAATTGTTTTGGTATTTTAATTGTATTTACATGGAAACTATATATGAAATGCATAGCTACAACTAACTAATATTTTGACAAACAATTGACATACAACTATTATTCTCATCATATATGCTATTAGATGGACATTTCATCAAACAAATGGTTTTCTACATGTATCTCCTTTATTGAATTCATTCTCATGTACAATGTTGCTAGAGTTTGCCAAGACAAATGGGCTTACAATAATGACTACAATAATGCCGAAATCTGATTTTGAATTATGACAACTAAATTATATGCCTAAAAATTACAATGCTAACTACTAATAGTTGCAAGAAGAACCTAATAATAGTGATGCCCAAGGATGGTGATGAATCAAGCATAAGTATTATAGCATGGCATCATTCTTGTGTACTATAGTAGCCAACAATAATTATATTCTCTGGTTTAAGCACAAATAGAACTCCTATATTGAAGCTCTCCTGAATACCAAATTTAGTGAATATTTCACCACCTCAAATGGTTACAACATTAAAGAGTTGATGTTCTCCAATGGCTGACTAAAATTAGAAACCTTAGTTTCTTCTCCCAAGTTTATATCAAATGCTATTCACATAATCAGATGATTAACAATGAAGCTGCCACCTCTATTTATTCCTTTCGTTTACCCTTCTATAAGGAAATAAAATATTAATTAATTGCATTCTCTAGAAGCTTCCCCCTTTCCAATATAACAATGAATTGTATTTCGAGAAAATGCACTCTCTAGAAGCTTCTCCCTTGAAAATGGTTACAACACTAAAGAGTTGATGCTCTCCAATGGTTGACTAAAATTAGAAACCTTAGTTTCTTCTCCCAAGTTTATATCAAATGCTATTCACAATAATCAAATGATTAACAATGAAGCTCTCACCTCTATTTATTCCTTTCCTTTACCCTTCTATAAGGAAATAAAATATTATTTAATTGCATTCTCTAGAAGCTTCCCCCTTTCCAATATAATAATGAATTGTATTTCGAGAAAATGCACTGTCTAGAAGCTTCTCCCTTGCAATACAACAATTAATTGTGCTTCTAGAAAATTAAATTAATCAAATATAAAGTCACCTTTTAATTAAATTTTTTTTAAGGACTTTATAAGAAATTAATTTAATAAATTTCTCCTTATTTCTTCACTTAGCCTTTGGAGAATGTAAAGGCTAAGAGTTCCACTGAGTTACTAAAAGGATGAAGACATTATAGTCCACCCTCCTTGAAATTGCTTGTCCTCAAGCAACTTCAAGTATGGATGCTACAAAATCTCCTCATTCTCCCATGTCACATCCTCTACTAGTAGGTCCTTGCATTTCACCAAATACTCCCTTATAGTACGTTGCCTCAAGTTTCTTTCCATGAAATCAATGGTAGCCTCTGGAGCCAATACCAAATTTCCCTCATCATCCAAGGGTGGAAGCACTATAGAAGGAACAATATGATGTCCTAGCACCTTCTTGAGGTGTGACAAAAAATGTTGTGCACCTTGCTCTCTGCTAGAAAATCTAACTCATAAGCCACCTCTCCCACTTTCCTGATAATCTTAAATGGACAATTGTATGATGGCTTAAGTTTCTTGGTACCACTTTTCTTGAGAGTAGATTGATAGTAAGGCTACAACATAAGATATACCATATCTCCAACCACAAAAATCTATTCAGTCCTTTTCTGGTGTGCATACTACTTTTGCTGATTCTGTGCCTTGGTTATATTATCCTTGAGTCTTAACAATGTCTTTACTCTCCTATAATAAATCACTTGCACTAGGCACTCTACTATCACTCAAAAGTAGATCCATAAAATTGAGTGCCTCATACCCATATAGGGCCATAAAGGGTGACATCTGAATAGACATGTGATAAGTGCTATTGTAGCAATACTCATAGAGCTAAATTGACATACTATATAATTTTTGAGATATCCCTCCACCCATTTATTCACTATATATATCTACCATCTATCTGCGAGTGGTAGCTAGTACTCAGAGTGAGCTCTATTGCACACAACCTGAATAGCTCCTACCAAAAGTGACTGATAAACCTACTATCTCTATCACTCACAATGATTCAAGATAAGCCATGAAATCTAAATATCTCCTTGAAGAACAAATTTTCCACTTGTGTAGAAGTGTATGTAATAGTGATTGGAAAGAAGTTTTCAAACTTTGTAAGGTGATTCAAAACCACATATATGCAATCCCTGCCTTGGGCTCTAGGAAGTCCTATGGTGAAGTCCATAGATAAAAACTCCCACTTCCTCTCAGGAATCAAAAGTGTTTGAAGTAAACTAGTTGGATAGGAGTGGTCCTTGTTATTCTATGAGTAGGTGGGACACTCCCTAACATACTGAAGTACTTTTTCTTTGAGCCCTTTCCAAGTGAAGTTCTCTCCAATCTACCAGTATCTCTAATAGAAACCAAGATGTCTTGCCATAGGTGAATCATGAAAATATTTTAGAACCATCCTCCTCACTATTTAGCTTGGAACCAAAAATATTTTCCCTTTGTAAATGATGAGCTCATTCACAAGGGTGTATTTGCTATCCTAAATAGTTCCATTTTATGCATCCTTTGCATACTCTGCAAGGATCAAGTGTCTCTAATCCTTTGATATATCTATCAATAAGCTCAAATGGGGCCTACATGATAAAGCATCAACAACTACATTCTATTTCCCCTTAAAATATGTAATATCAAAGTCATAGGACTATAACTTGCTCACCCACTTCTACTACCTATCATTGAGATCTCGCTACCCACAAAAAGTGTTTTAGGCTATTATGATTGATTTTGATACAAAATTTTCTACCTACCAAATATTACCTAAATTTAGCCAAAGCATGCATAATGGCTAACATCTCCTTACCATATTTTCTTAAGCTCTACTCTGGTCCTCTTAATTTCTTGCTCTCATAAGCAATAGGGTGCTTCTCCTACATAAGCACCACTCCAATGCCCTCTCCTAAAGCATCATAGTGTAGCTCAATTTTTTTTTTGAAATCTAGTAATTCTAATATTGGATAGGAAGTCATCAACTCCTTAAATTTCTCAAAACACTATTGTGCCTCAGAAGTCCACAAGAAAGCTCCCTTTCTCATCAAATCTATCAAGGGTGTTGCATGCCTAGAATATCCATCCACAAACCTCATGTAGAAACCACATAATCCCAAAAAGCCACTCAACTATGTGGTGTTCACTGGCCACTACACAATGACACAAATATTTTTAAGATTGATGCGTATGCCTTCTACATTGATGATGTGACCCAAATACAACAACTCTATCATACCCAAATCACATTTTGACTCCTTTGAATACAAGGACTCTGTTCCCAATATATCCAACACCATCTTAAGGTGAACCAAGTGCTCCTCATCTACTGTACACCAAGATATCATCAAAGAAGACAAGTACAAATTTCCTCAACTAAGGATAGAAAACCCTATTCATTGTTGCCTAAAAAGTAGTAGGTCCATTAGTTATCCCAAATGGCATAACTAAAAAATCAGAATGGCCATAATGACATCTAAAGGCTATCTTCTCAATGTCCTACTCTCTAACTCTGATCTGGTGATAACCTAATCTCAAATGCATCTTTGAGAAGAAGTAAGCTCCATGAACCTCATCTATCAACTCATCGATCCTAGGAATGAAGTACCTATTTTTTATTGTCTTCCTATTAAGCACCCTATAATCAATACACATCCTTAATGTCCCATCCTTCTTCTTCACCAATACCTTTGAAGAAGCAAAAGGAGACTTACTTGGTCTAATGTGGTCCATAGCAGGTAATTCTTTTATGCTTTTTTTAATTTCATCCTTCAACCTCTTTGGATGCCTGTAAGGTGTAATCATGATGGGCTTAACCCCCTCTTCTAGCTCAATGATGTGCTCAATAGCCCTATTTGGTGGTCTACCTAGTGGAATATCACTAAACACCTTAGAGTGTTTAACTCTAAGCTCCTAAACATTAGTAGGATATTCCGTCTTCTACTATCCCTCCTGTGATGGCATTAACATGCACTCTACTCCCCATTCTACCTAATCATGTCAAATCAATCTAGCCATCCCTTGAAAAGAGACCATTCAAAAATTACTATCCCTAATTGCCTTAAGAATCTATGTCTTCCCATTCACTTTAAACCTCAGCCCCATCTCGTTGAGATTAAGAGTGAACTCACAATATGATGCAACCAACTCATCCCAAGGACTATATTTGTATCTCCCATAGGCACAACATAGAAATCTACCTTAATGGCATAATTATTAACTTCCAAAGGGAGTCCAATGATCTTATGATCATAATTGAGGATATAGCCATCAAATACCCTCACTCTATTCCCCCTAGACTGCTCTATTTGTATGCCATGTTTCTCCACCAACCTAGCGTCAATGAAATTAAGAGTGGCACTAGAGTCAAGCAAAGTTATAACTTGTTTTCCAACAAGTACTACTCTCATTTGAAATGAGTCTTCCTACTTAATACTAGTGAGACAAGCTTCCCTAAGTTTCCCATCTCTTTCCCCATCCATTGACTCCATTTTAGACAAGTTTTCAACCTTGTCTTCCTTTTTTTCACTTGATTCCTCATAGTATGTCCACATTGAGATTTAGTCTACGAGGACATTCATGGTTTGCATCATAGGGTCCCTTATAGTGGAAACATAATTTTTTCTTCCTCAAATCATTTAATGTTTCCTTGTCAAAAGGTACCTAGAGTTTTATCTTTAGAATCATTTTAAAAATTAGTCCTCTTTAGTTTTTTGTAAAATGGTTTGTTATCCTTACTAGAAGATGCTTCTTTAGATTGAAATTTGTTTGTTGGGACTGCATGTTCCATACTTCTTTCTTTTTCATAGCTTCATATAAAGAAATTTGATCAAATGCCTTTATCCAACCTCTCAGTGGTTCGAATAGGCCCTCAATGAAAATAACTATCAATCTATGCTCTAAAATGTGTGGCACCATGACTGCCAACTACTGAAATTCACCAATGAAATACTCCAAGTTTCTTGTTTTTTTTAGCTATGCTAATTCATAGAAGTAAACCTCTGGATCTTTCTTTTCAAATATTTCAACCATCTTATCCACAAAATCCTAGTACTTTGTCACCTGATTATGCTAAAGTGTTACCATTCCATGGTACCACCAATCATGTGCTACTCCCTCCAAATACAAGGTGGCATATTTAATAGCTTCAATCTCTATCATTAGCCTTAGTGCTAAGAATATGTCAAGCTTATGAATCCAAGCTTGAGCTATCATCTTACCATTCCCATCAAATGTAGGCATAATAAGCTTGCCTATAGTCCTCTTCAACTCACTATTTTGACCCCTAGGCCTTCTATCCTATCTGAGTGACTTTTAATGTTCTCTCCTTTGATTGACAAAGTGTTCAAAGGTCATCCTCTCATGAACTTGTAGTGCCAATAATTCCCATTCATCATTTTGTAACCATAAGGATATCTACAAATGTCTCATCTTCAACTTCCTTTGTTGGTTCATGTACTAGTTCTTCTCTAACAAAGGTAAGAAATGTGGGCCTTTCTACTATTCTAGAAAGAGTTCTATGAGTTCTAGGTGATCCCATTACACTCCTATTATTCCCTTGTTCCAAATTCTATCTATCCTGTGGGTTCATGTGTTCAACCATGGTGGTGAGTGCCTATAAAGCTCGAGCCATTCACTCTTGTCTTGTAACCATTGCTCTAAAAAAAATTCTTATTTCCTAATCCTCATTCCTATTGTCTCTTGGTGGGCTATGCTCTTGCATGTCACCCATGGTGCCTATTTTCTAGATAAAATCTTGTTCTCTATCAAAAAAATCTTGCCTGATAGTGAAAAATTTGTGAGAGCCAGCCCCAGGTGGCTTGTGATTGCTAAACCCTCAGGATGGTAGGATTTAACTCTAATACGAGTATAAAATCCCTTGCCTAGATTGACTTATTTTAGCTCAAGGATTATTGTCAAACACTTGTATGCTGCCTTTTAATGCTAAGAAATTTGCAAATGATATTACAATGCCTCTTACAATGAAGTAATATGCAAGTGCAATTTTTTTTGTACTTCCAATGCATTTACATGGGAACTAGATATGGAATGCATACTTACAACTAACATTTTGAAAAACAATTGACATACAACTATTATGCTCATCATATATGCTATTAGATTGAAATTTCATCAAACAAATGGTATGCAACATGTATCTCCTTTATTGAATTCATTCTCATGTACAATGTTGCTACGAGTTTACCAAGACAAATGGGCTTACAATAATGAGTACAGTAATGCCAAAATTTGAATCTAAATTATCATAGCAAAATCATATGCCTAAAAATTACAATGCTAACTACTAATAGTTGCAAGAGGAACCTGATAATAGTGATGCCCAAGGATGGAGATGAATCAAGCATAAGCACTATAGTGCGGCATCGTTCTTGCATACTATAGTAGCCAACAATAATTGTATTCTCCAATTTAAGCACACAAAAAACTCCTGAATTAAAGTTCTCCTAAATAGAAAATTCAGTGGATATTTCACCACCTCAAATGGTTGCAACACTGAAGAGTTTATGTTCTCTAATGGCTAACTGAAATCAAAAACCTTAGTTTCTTCTCCCAAGTTTATATCAAATGTAATTCACAATAATTGGATGATTAACATTGAATCTCTCACCTCTATTTATTATTTTCCTTCACCCTTCTAGAAGGAAATAAAAAATTATTTAATTACATTCTCTATAAGCTTCCCACTTTCCAATACAATAATTAATTGTATTTCTAGAAAATGCACTCTCTAGAAGCTTCTCCCTTGCAATACAATAATTAACTGTGCTTCTACAAAATTAAATTAATTAAATATAAAGTCACCTTTTAATTTTAATCTTTTTAAAGGACATTATAAGAAATTAATTTAACCAATTTGTTCTTATTTCTTCACTTAGCCTTTGGAGAAAGAAAGAGAGAAAGCCACCTTGAATTCCATTATTGAAAGAGAATTTTCTTAGAAGGATGGTTGCTTTAAAGGAGCAAAACAAGAAGTTAGTATAAAGGACTTCAGTCCTTCATGCTAATGTTTTTGGAGGCATAGATAGCTAGAGAGATAAGGTTCATGAACAAGAAAAACTTACAAGCCAAACACAATAACCTATTATATACCAAGTTCAACCCTACAAGCCTATCCAAGTAGACCTTGTAGAACCTATTGCCAAGAGGATAGGTAAAGGAAAAGGCAAGGCTATATGAATCCATATTTAAATGAATGTCAAATTGTACCAAATAATCCCTTAAATCTTTCCATGTCTAAGTTGGATATGGATTTGGAAAAGACTAGAAAAGAGAAGGAGGATCTTGAAAAAGAGTTTGAGAAGGTTAAAAATGAAGCTCGAATAGTAGAAATGAGGAGAAAAATTTAGTTTATCAAATCCAATTCTGCCTTAGCCTCATGGCCAAATTTATTCACCCAAGCTACAACTTCTGTACCTAATTGTGGACCAGTAGTTTCTAACCATACAATGTCACAATCTACCCTTGATTCATCATCCAACATTAGTACCAAAATACCTACTACTCAGATGCATCAATCTCAAAATGTTGTTCATAATTAGGCCAATATAGTGAGCACATCAAATATTGTCAATTTTAAAAAGAAGCCCATATACATGGAAAAGTATAGGCAAATGTCATTCTTAGGTATTCTAGGTTTTCCACATCCAATATCATTTGACCTAAGAGACAAAGTTGTCAAGTTTTCTAGAAATAATGCAATTACTGGTGAGGAACACTTGAGAATATTTATAGATATGCTAAATGATTTTGAAGTTGAACATGAGGATGTGGTGATGAAATTGTTTGTGCATTCATTAACTGAAGACAAAAGGGATTGGTTTAGAAGACTACCTAATGATAGCATTAGTTCATGGAGTGATTTAGAAAAGTTATTCAAAGAACAATATGGAGATAATACTAATGCTGGCATTATGTTGAATGATTTCAATAACATTAAAAAGAACCCTAATGAATCTACTTTCAATTTCAATGTAAGGTTTTAGAAGGGAATGTACAATCTATTTAAAGTTGAGATTGAATAAGGATGTGTGTCTTACAACATATTTCAATTCTTTTGACAGTAAAATGACTTATTAGTTAAGAGATAAAGATCCTAAAACTTTGAGGCATGCTTACAAGCTTGCAGTGAATATTAAAAACAATAGGAAAGCATCTTGTAAGCTAGGAAGGAGAGATGATCCAAAGTTGTTCAATCCCAAGAACAATAAGAAAGAGAATAAGAAGCCTGAGGAAGCCACAATGGTTCAAGTATTGGACTTATTAAAGAATATGAACCCACAAACTTTCAATACACACAAACCTAATGTTGGTGAAAAGACCCTAGTGAACAAAAACCATTTCAATAGACAACCAAAAATAAAGAATTACCCTTATACTACTCAATGGAAAGATGGTAAACCAATTCCTAATTAGACCCAAAATGTGAAAGAGAAGGGTACACCAGATCCTCTACAAAGAAGTTCTATTAACATGAATGATAATGTGACATGGTGCATCATATGCCAATCACCTCACTCCTTAGATTACTATACAGTTTTTCAATCATTTGCTATAGATCAAAATTTTTAGAATGAGGAGGAAGAAGAAGAGAAGAATCATGATGACGTAAGTTGTAATATGGTTAAGATGTGTGATGATTGTGGAGATTTTAATCTAGAAGAACATGATAATGACATTACTAATTAGAGAGTTACTTACCAGTTATACCATTAGAAAGTGTTCTTAGATGATGAAAATCATGATGAAGATAAGAGATCTATTACATCTTTTTATGTTGGCCATATAAATTTCAGAATGCCTTCTAAAGAGAAGACTGACAGATTTCTCAAGTTCACAGTAATTATAGTTTCAGAAATAGAATAATAAATAATGAGACTAACAAACTTTTTGGTATCTTTATAAATAGTATTACACACAAGATGAAGGATGATAGAAAAAAAATTAATGTAGAAACAACAAAGGTTAAAGATAGTAAGACTAAGAAATGGGATCTTGAAGGAAAGTTCAATTCCAAACAAATGAGACAATAAAGGCTAATGTGAAAGAGAAGAAATTAGGACTTGATGTTGTTAAGAAAATAATAGTGCCTTCTACTTAAAAGACTTCCATTCTAGGTATACTTGTAACACCTACTGTGTCTGAACCTATTGATATAGTATTTATGTTGTCACAAATAACTATCAAAGTTACTTTATCTGAATTGTTTAGGATTGATGAACATAAGAGTAAAGCTTTGTCATGGTTGGGAGGAATAGGTAACAATAGTAATAATACTGTTGAGAAAGATACTATGCAACAAATCCTAGTGGTAGTAGAAGATAGTGGCATTATATCCAAAATTCCTCAAATGTTTTTAGATGATTCATCAGTAGCTTATTTAGAGGATATTGATCCATTTTTTCTCAGTCTGATCATAAAGGGAAAAACTCTAAAAAAATTCATGATAGACTCAGGAGCTTCAAACACTATTATGCCTTTCAAAGTTATGGAAGCCTTAGGTATGAAAGTAGACACCAAACAAGGAAGATGTAGAGGTATGAATGCTAGGGAAGTGCCTATTATAGGTACCATCAATGCATTACCCATCAAACTACCTCCATACCTTGATGCAAAATTAACAATGTCAGTCCTTGTAGTCGATATTCCAGTCGATATTCCTCCATATCATGGAATGTTGCTATCTATAAAATGGAGTGTTGCCATGGGAGGTAGCCTACAATGTGACTTGTCCTATGCAAACTTTCGCATAGTTGACAAAGCTATTAGGGTAGACAGGGAGCCAAGGGTCAATCATATTTTTTGAGAAGAAATTGATAAGGATTCTACTTGCTTCCTAGATACTAGTGTCAATGTATTCAGCATAGAATTGATTATCCAAGAAGTTGAGAAACTCCCTACTGTGATTACTCATGAGGTGGAATGTTGTATGGATTCACCAATTCTATGGACCATGTATTTTTTTGGGGCAAGCTCTAATGAAGGTTCATGGGTAGGAGTAGTCTTTGTTTCTCTTGAGAAGAACACATTCAGGTATTCATTCACCTTGAACTTTTCTTATACCAATAACATAGTAGAATATGAAGCACTCTTATTAGGATTAAGAGTTGCAACATATCATGGAATCAAGAAGTTACATGTTATAGGTGACTCTGAATTAGTGGTTTCCCATGTTAGAGAAACTTGTGGATAAAAAAATAAAAGATTAAAATAGTATAGAAATGTTGTGTGGGATTAGATTGATTTATTTGATGCATTTGGTATTTCTTGGATAGAAAGGAGTAAAAATAAGATGGCTAATTTGCTTGAAAATGTAGTTATCCAGCCCAAGGATGTATCATTTCTTGGAATTTTATAGATTGAGGTACAAAATTGACCTTCAATACCTGACAATATTGAACATTGGCAACTCTTTGAGGATGATAGAGATATTTTAAATTTAATGTCAAGTGAAGATAAATACCATGGCCAAGAATTAGATTGTAGTGCTTTAATTGAAACCACAGATGGTAAGGAAACAATCTTTGTTTAGGAGATTATACAATTGAAAACCAACAAAGTACTCAAAGGGTTAATGGTTTTGGAAAACATGTTTGATAACCAAGATAGGGTGAAGTATGGAATCAAAGATCATAAACTCCAAGAATTGGAAGAGATAAACCTATTTACATATCAGTCAAGTTTGTTATTAGCGACATACACTTATTCAGATTGTGAATATCTACCAAGTTTATTGTATAGTTAATAGTGTTTTCCAAGGATTTCAGTTGATGCTAAGTCCTATAGTTGCTATTAAGTCCTTTGGACAAATTCCAGTGTTTATCAAGTAGTTATAGTTATACTTACAGTGAAGATCAACAATGTAAACTGAGCATCTCACACTAGTACATTTGCTCTTGTTTTTCTACCAAAAATTTCAACCAAAGATATAATTCCTTCTTTTTTTAAAAATTCTTGCGTTGGTCAAAAATTAAAATTCTATTCCTGATTTGGTCAAAATTTTGACCAACCTATGTTTTCCCAAGTTGAATTTTGACCAACTTAATGTTATAACAAAAAAAGAAAAAGTTTCATTCATTGGCGAGAAAAAAGAAAAAATTTCATTCATTCACATGCTCACATTGTTGCTTCCAAGGGCTACTAGAATTTTCTCACACCATCACCAGAAAATGCAAACCATCACCTTGGTTACAACTATGCCTAAATGACATAGTAGCCTAGATGAATAGTTAGCTACTTCCCAATCAAATAGAGGGCCACAAGTTTGTTGTTGTGGTAAATGATGGGTTACCTAGGATTATCTACACCACACCACCTTCTTGATTTTGGCTCTGTTTGAATAATTTGTGCTTTTCAATAACTTTTTTGGTGAGTCTTTCATTGTTGTCTAAAGGAACTAGACATATGACAGTAGAGACAGACAGGAAGGGGTTAAAGAATAGGTTGAAATTTATATTAATGGTTGTCCACTGCCAGCTTGGTAATATGTCATTCCTACATACTTATCTCTTTTACTAGGGTTCTGATTTACTAGAAGTTGATGTGCTGAAAGCGGTAAGGGTTAGAATGGATTTTTATCAATTATTCTTAATTGTTATTCTAAATTTTTGTTTTATCAGTTGTTCTTAATTGTTATTCTAAGTTTGCATGTTTTTTTTCTATTGATAAGGGGTAGTATTTCCTTGGAGTGCATTATAGAGCCCTTTCTATCCTTGTTGAAACACTTTTGGGAAGTGCTCCACCACGGCATGCCTAGAAAAATTAGATTTTTCCTTTTCATCCATAACATCTCTCATTTTCTCCTCCACATCCTCAAAAGTTGGTGTTGGATGAGGGTTGCATGAGAAATCTAATTCAACTCACCTCTCCATTATTGGGGGTCTATAAGAATTGGGGGCTTGCCAATTGTTTCACAACTTTTTCATCTGTTCCCATTTCCTTTGCAGTATCATCTCTTCTTTTGTTGCCTTCTAGAGTAACTTTTTAGGTAAATGAATTTTCATTAGAGTTCACATCCTTGAGAGATTTCAGCATAGAAATATCACAATTATTCATACATTATTTTGTGCCTTAGAGACCATTCTCTATGTTTCTATGTTCCTTAGTACACATCATCAATGGTAAGATGTCTCTACCTCAACAAATGCTTTGAGTCAGTTAGATGCAGGGGCATTATTCTGAATGTTACTAGTAGGTTCTCTTTGTTGTGCCATTCTAGAGAAATGAATTATGAACTATATATATTTAATATTGGATTTAGGTTAGAGTTGTTCTCAAAAATACCTCATTTGGATTTTTTTGTTTTGTCAAAGTACATAAGCTTCACATATTGAAATAATTAATACATTTTTCTTCACTAAATAGATTCCCATTATCCATATTTTGTATTTCTTTAGTACAAATTCTTCAAAGTGAATCAGCTTTTGACAAATAGGAAATGACCTTTGTTAATCAAATTTAAGTATGCTTGTTGGTTCCTTTCATTCTGACCATGTTCTATTTTTGATAATTATTCTTGGAATAGACTAGGTTTTTTTAGTGACAATAGAAAGTCCAACAACCTCATTTATTTACCTCTATACTTGATTCACATGTCATTTTTTTCCTAGGGTCTCTTGTTCCCATGGTCTCTAATTACAATATATCAACATTCTTAGCATTTGTCTTTGATGTTGATGTCAGAGGAACCTTTCCTAGATTTAGCAATCTTATGGATCAAAGCCAACTTTTCTTACTACTGGTGCCTACTAGAGTTGAGAAAACTCTAACATTGTCTAGTAGAAATCATT
Organism: Cupressus sempervirens; assembly: GCA_028749045.1. Taxonomy (NCBI): domain Eukaryota; kingdom Viridiplantae; phylum Streptophyta; class Pinopsida; order Cupressales; family Cupressaceae; genus Cupressus; species Cupressus sempervirens. Next base: position 743,677,720 of record CM053789.1, on the reverse strand, counting down.
TCTGAGGTGACAAAAGTAGTCTTAACTGATGGGTTTGTACATAAATCAATGTATATGTAACCTAGAAATTTAATTTAGCTTCACCCTTATTTCACACATGCAATGAATTTGTATCTTTTTTTTCTTTTTCAACCTCCTCAAGCCATGCTTTCTTTGTTTCCTCCTGATTAGTATTGATATAAAAATTTGGGGTTGCATCGTTATTGACACAATCGTATCATAATGATTGACCACCATTAGAGGCACCTTACTCACAAGCATCTTGTATAGCATCTAAGCTATCAGTTCCAAAAAATGAAGCATCTTGGTGTTTGATGGATCCAAGGTAGAAGAAAACTATATTAGCAAATGAGGCAATGTGACCCCAACCCTATCGATTGTACACTTGCACCCTACTGGGGTGTAAGTTCTACTAGTAAAGGTATAAGCGTAGGAAGCAAAAAAATTAGGATTTATTTGCACACTTGTGATAGATATATTTTCTTCATTCCTTTCTTCACCACATTTCAGCAGTCCCCGTGTTGGTGTAGTGGGATAGAGGCTTCAATCTGCTACTATAGAGCTAGGGATAGCTAGTCATCAATGCCCTGACACTATCTAATTGGGCTATTCTAAATGAAGGATAATCTAATGATAAATTTTCCTATGTATTGGGGTTTTCCCATTTTAGCTTTCTGTAGTATAGCCAGATTATAGATGTGCATCAGGAAAAAATGGAGAACATTTTAGATTTGAGATTCTCTTGCAGATTGCACACAAATCATTTGATCTGTCATCAAAATAAATGATTACCTATTTATATGTCATGATTATATATCATGCACACTAATGATTTGTTGGAAGTCACTTTGAGGATGAATATATGTTAGTGCCTATTAAATTTCATGAGGATCCACTTTCAAAACACATTTTCTTACTATTGAGGTAGAAGGAATCAAGCTTGGATGATGCAACAAAAACTAGAGAATGTTTCTTTGAAACATTTTATGGCTTCTGACCACCTACATTATCCATAGCTATGAGCTCATTCTTCTAGCATTGACACTAGCAGTTTAGGGTGAGCAATATCCCTTTTGGTATGTTCAACATCATTTTATTCATTGGATAATCTTCATTCATTTTCCCTATTTTTTAAGGTTTTCATTGTCTCTTCAATTAGAATAAAAATGATTTAGATTAATTTGATCATTTCTTTGATTCATCTCTTACTATTAGTTTTTGTGGGGGTTTCAAATAGATAGATCTATGTCTAATGTGAATCACAGATTTAGCCAAAGTGTTTAATTTGAATTATGGATTTGATTTTACCAGTTTCCTCTTTATTTTAGTCATGGGATACTTGCAAGAAGTTTTCTATGAAAGTTATTCTCTAAATAATTTATCTCCATCTTCCTTTGCATATTACTATTGAAATAGTAGGGGAAAAATTGAGTTCCTAGTTAAAATTTCACATCTTTTCATAAACCAAATTGAATACCCAAATCTAGTTATAATCATCACACTAATTGTCTCACCCACTCTAGGGTTCCATATAATCACATAAGTTTGATCAGTTCATCAAAACTATGAAGCATGTTTGTCACTATTACTCAATGGTTATGCACATTTAATTTTAATGGGCATTAGTTCAAGTTCTATAGCCTCACATCTCTTGCCAATGTTCCTTGAATCCTAAAAATGGTTGAACAAATTCCTAAGACTTCTCTACCAAATTTATTTAGCAAACTACAATATGCAACTTATGTTTCTACTCAAGTGCATAATTTATTATTCAGTGCCCATTAATCTAAATTCCTCGACATCCATTCTCTTGAAAATACATCCTAACTCCACACTAATGTTTGACCAAGTTCTTAAAATAAAAAAATTCCATAAAATTATTGAAGAGTAACAAAATTAAAAGGCTAAAAATGCAATGCAGTGGATGTGTAGACAAGTCTTCTATCCAGTAAGGGTTAATTCATATACATGATCTATTTTAATCACTTCCCTAGTGAAAGAATCATGAAAGTTATCTTTAACATATTTCATAATAATTTCTAATGGAAGGCATTGATAAACCAATAGGTTTAGAATTGAATTTGAATTGTGAGTTTGTATTTTCCTTGAAATAGGTACTAGCAGACATCCACTTCTACAAGGGGAGAGGACATGTGATAGTCCATAAAGATGATTCTCATGTCTACTCATGTGACATTATACTCTATGTTTACTTCAATAGGTTCTTTTAAGATTAGGCTAGAAATATTCTTGAAGGTTTATAGAATTACATAGCAGTAATACATATGCTTTGCTTTAATAGAACTAAAAATAAATTAGAAATCCTTTTCCATTATAATGTTGACACAAGATAAATTTAAAATATGAACTCAAAAAAATTGTAATACAGAGTCAATTTACTTCAAATGTCCTTCTCAGCCCAATAGTTCCTTCATACAAACACTAAATCAACAAAAATAATAAATCTAGGCATTGCAATGAAAGTTAATAAGTCAACAAACACACAAATGAACAACTAAGAAATTGTAATAGCTCACATTATATTAACATACCTAAAACTAATTATGTGTGTTAGTCTCAGATTGGGTTTGAATATTGAGTGTCAACAAACTTAACTAATTCTCAAGATGATGTCGAGTTTGATATAGAAGATGAGCTACAGTGTGTGCCAAGCCATAGAATTCAATAGGTGCCGAGTGAAGTTCAAGTGCTAAGTGATAAGTAATGCCCAGCCACTATAGATGTTGAGTATAGATGCCGAGTGAAGTAGAATTTATATAGGATCCCAGTGAGACAATTTTCCTATATGTGTTGAGGATCAACAACAAGTAAGTGCCAAGTAACACAGAATCAACATATGAGTTTGTATCTTCACAAACTCAAATGTAAACCATTTTTGAAGCTGACATAGGATGAATCTCGAAGGATCTTGAAGATAAGATCAAATCTTTTGCATTACCTATGTAATCAACATGCATCCAATAAGAAAAATGGAGAAGGCATGCAACCAATAGGAAAAATGAAAGAATTGGGTGGGAAATAAAGATTTAATATTGATCGTAGATTCATACCTAATCCTAAGTCTTTGAAATATTTAAAAGGAAGATGAAACCGCATTATGCATGTGTGAGAGAGAAGTGTATGGGTGAATTGTAGAGAAGTGTAGAAGGGTGAAAATGCTTCGTGAAGAATAGAGTAGCATTGCAGAATCTAGTTGATCAAGAATAGAGTATCAAAACTTTGAAGAGTGACATATTAGACCAAGCAAGGATCAGAGCAATTAGAGCAGAACAAGGATCTACAATCAACAATTGATGATTGCAAGTCATCAAGTCAAGACTTTCTAATACTCTCTAGCAATTATATTAGGAATGAAAATCCTATGGACTTGGGTTGGCTTAGTAGCCATTTGTAAATCCTTTAACAAGGTGGCATTCCAAGTGAATGTACTAAAGTCCTTTAACTAGGCCTACTTTTAGTAGGGTAGTTAAATCCTTCAACCAAGTCACTTCTAATAGGGTGTAAAGTCTTTAATAGGACAGGCCTTTCATAGGGCAAACCATTGGAAGTGGTCAAACTTTGTAACCTTGAATAGTTACATATTGCTATAGTGCTACTTTGTGGGTGTCATCCCCACCCCAATTTTACATTCTTATTTTGGAGGGTTTTTGGGTTACCAAATCTTGTGTTATCTATTTTCATTCATGACTCTAATTTTATGCTTATTAGATGAATTAGATGCTTGTGAATGCTTTCAGCTAAAAGGTTTTGAAAAGGTTAAAGTTAGTTACTTTTGATTCACCCCCCTTCTTAGAAGTAAATCTTCCCACTTATAAATTCCAAAAATTGGTATCAGAGCCAAGTTCTCACAAGAAGGACCCTTATAGCTTGGAGAAAATATCTAGAAATGGAAGTCTACAAACGTGGGAAGATCATAGAGAATTAGGCGATTGAAATACAACTTGCTTTACATGCTTTGGAAGAAGCTAGAGAAGAACTAGGAAAATCCTTAAAGAGAAGAAGAGAGATTGCCATAGCTAAAAATGATACACAGTACAAGGAGATTGAAACCTCAAACCTATTTTCAAATGGAGATTCCAAAGAGTTTGATGTAGAAATAACAGACTTGATGGTGAAGAATAGAGCTCAAGGAAATCATAACACTCAAGCTTGAACAAGAGTCACAAGCCATAATGCTTTGTGAGGTGACTGAATATAAGAAAAGAGCCATTGAAGAAAAGGCTATGCTAGAAGAAGATAAGAGAAATCTTGCCAAAAAGCTAGAATAAAATTCAATTAAGCTTGCAAGAAGTTCAAACATGTAGCTAGACACCCTAAGTCAAATGATGAATGCTCATCATGAACTAAATGTCAAAGATATTGAGATCTCTACACTGAAGATACAAAATGAACAACTAAAAAATGACCTAAAAAGAGAATAGGAGATTGCAAAGAGCTTCAATAAACCTAATGAGGCCATCAAGTAATTTGAGAAGCTATTGAAATCACTAAGGGCTAGCAACGATACTTCAGAACTAGGATATATCAGCATTGAACAAGGAGAGTCATCCAAGACTGCAAAAGAAAGTAGTAACAAAGGTAAGAACACTAAACCTACTTGTCATTTCTATGGTAAAAAGGGAAATACCTCTAATCTATGTAGGAGTAAGAATGCCCATCAGCATGATAAGCCTAAGAATGCAAGTCATTGTCATAAGTGCAAAAAGCAATGACATCAAGCACATAACTATAGGACTAGGACTATCAGAACACCAAGATTTGAAGGCCACTGCTACAATTGCAAGAAGTATAGACATAGAGCTTTTTAGTCTAGATAAAAGCCTATGTGGACACCAAATCAGGTAGCAAGGGAAGGTAACCATGGACATCACTACAATTGGGACTAAAATGCTAGGTATAGCTATCATTACTATCAAGAATATGGACACATTCCTAAAAATTGCACAAGGACACATTATATAGGAAACTAGAGTAGATGGTTGAGCCAAACCACATGTTTTAGTTGCTTGAAGAATGGTCATATTAGTAGGAATTTCCCAACAAGGTCAAAGGCATCCAACTCAATGAATGACAAAGGTAAAGAGAAAGTAGATGTTGAACACATCAAAGGAGAAATGAATAAAACATGGAAGAAGAAAGATGGGTGTACGTAGCACATCAAATGAAGGATCACTTCAACTAACAAGTTAAGTGGTCAGATTTCATCAAACTAAGTAAAGAAAAGGCATGAGGGACTAATTTATAAAGCTTTATCATACATTAGTTCCTAAAACAAGTAAGTACTAAAAAGAATAAATCAACATGATCAACGATGCAAAGTTAAATTTTCAAGTTTTCGCAAGTGTTGCCAGGTTTCCCTCAGAAGCCAATTAAAATTCTAGTACATGTCAAGTTGATTGTCAAAATAGAAGGAGCCAAATGAATAGTTGGAGCTGAGTTGCTAGTGAAAGCCGAGTAAAGAGGAAAAATTGGTTGAAGCCGAATGGGTAATACTCTTGTGGATTCTGAGTGATGAAAAGCCAATGGAAGCAGAGTAATGCAAAATCCTTCAAAAGTTGAGTGGATAGCTGTAACCACACTAAGCATTAAATGAAATGAAAATAGGGTATATTATCATGTTTTGAATCATTTTTCTTCATTGTGAATAAAGAAAAAAGATGAAAAAGAGTGCAGACTACCCTCACAGCAGAGAATCTAGTGTTTAAGCTAATTCCAAAAGCATCTTAGCATAATTTCATCGATCTTGAGGTATTTACATTTGTGCCAAGCTATGCAATTTCATATTTTCTTTGTGTACAAACCCTATATTGCAAAAATGGCTTCTAGCTCTAGGAAAACTTAGGAGAAGAAACCATTTGAAGTCCAACTAGTGTCAAATGAGGTAAAATAACCGAATTTCTGCCCAATACCAGAAGTAGCATATAACAATGACCTAGTTGGAGCCCTATCTATCATACCCCCTAAGGTTGTTATGGTTTAGGATGTTAGAAGATGCTATAATTGCAAAATTGGGGCCATAGGTGATATGGAGATGAGGGAGGCATATGAAAAATTGTGTGAAAATGGAGTGTTGAAGGAAGAATACTAGATTGTTGAGTAGAAGGGTTTAATGTGTGCCTTAGATTTCCCCACAATATTCAAAATTGAATGAATTAGGCTTGTGCTGAGCAAAATACATGATGGAAGCTTATGGTTGGAGGATGCCCCTATGAAAATCACAAAATGAATTGTGCATAGAGTGACAAGGTACCCAACCCTAGATCAGCTGAAGACACTTAAGAGTGATGCCAAGGAGAAAATTGAGAAAAGTACTGGTCCTATGTGGAACAAGAGAGGGATGACAATTGAAACCATTCAAGACCCTTTTGTTGATTTTATTGTTAGAGTTATTGCACATAAATTATATCAATCCAATAGACTTAATTGTGTGCTCTGTATTGTAGTGGATGTAGGCTACAAATGAGCGAAAAAGGATCATACTTATGATCTTGCATAACTACAACTATACCAGATTAATGAAAAATTAGTAGCAATAAGAAGGACCAAGGGAGCCCAATGCAAATTTGGTGCTATTTTCATTTGCATTTTATTTTGTGTTTAGAATGAGTTTCCTTCTTTTGGAAAACTTGCATGGAAAACTAATAGTTCAATCATAGCTCAGGTTAATGAATATATTGAGCAGATGAGAGCTAATTTTTAGACCTTAATACCTAGCTATTTTGAAGACTTTAAGAATTCAATAAAGAAAAGGCTAAGAATACTAGTTTCTTTGTTAGAGAAACATGTAAATGATGCATGTTTTCTTGTAGATATAGACTATACATACATACAAGCTACCATACCAAGAGTGAGATAGTGAAGACCTCTTGGCTATGAAATAAACATAAATGAGGCATCAACAACAATAACTACATTATTAGTAGAGGAAGTAGATAAGAACACACCACATTTTGTAACCTATGACATGGTGAGATCAAAAGTGGATATGGAGTTGAAGACTACCTCCACACTAAAAAAGAAGGATAAACTTGTCAAGAAATTAAAAGCCAAATTTGGTGAGGGCACTGCAAAAGCAGAAGAAGAAGAAGGTGAAGAAGCCAAGGATGATGAGGAGGAACAAGTTCAGGAACTACTAGCCTTAACCAAAGATATGGGGGAGGATGCTAAAGAGGAGGAAGGTTCTAAGAAAGAAGTACCAAAGCTAGAGCCCAAGAAAAGGAAAGCTCAAAAATAGCCAGCTGCACAACCCAAGGGAAAAAAGCAAGCTACAAAGCCAAGCCCAGCCAAGCCAACTACAAGGGTAGATACTAGGGCTACAACTCAAGTAGCTAAGGAAAAACAAAAGTAGAAGGTAACAAAATAAGGAGTGCCTACACAATAGAAGTAAAGAAGAAAGTATGTTGCACCTCCTGAATTAGACAAAGAAAGGATAGAGTCTAATGAAGATCAATTTAGATTAGTAAGACATTCTACCACATCTAAATTGGAAAATATTTGCAATAATATTAGAGACAATGTAGATCTAACTAGTCTAAAGACCATTGATTTTAATAATTTGTCAAACAAACAATAAAACATAGTGGAAGAGTCTATCTACACTATGATGGCTAAGTTCAAGACCACTCCACTTGAACTAGACAACTAAATTCCTTAAGGAGCTAAGCTCATTAGTTGAAAATAAATGACATTAGTGTCTCAAAATGGAGAAAGAAATAAGGGAGTCTACATTGGCTCATGTAATGCTATTCCTTACATAAGGTCAAATAACTAAAGCCAATAAGGAAAATGGGAGAAAATTTGTACCCAAATATAGATCCTTTAGAATTTTGTAGAATCAAATAAAAGATGTGCAAAAGTCCACACAAATGTGGAAACTAATTTATGGATTAAAAACTATGAAGAAAGGGTAGGAAGACCCATTCAAGGGGAGAAATGATGAAGAAGAAGAAGAAGATGGGAAAGATGAGGAAGGAGAGAAAGAAAAAGAAGAAGAAATAGTGGAGGAGACATAGGGTGAAGAGGTAACAACTAAAGAGCAACAACTAGAACATAATGTTCAAGACACCCAACTACCACCACCAAGTCCTCCACATAGAGTACCTATAGAGACTATAATTTTCAAGGATGTTCCTGATACTTCAGCTCAGAACATCAATCCATTAACTACAGTGGATCTCAAAAAAATCCTTCACCAAACCACAATGCAATCATAGCTATGTACAAATCTAGTTTTGTTGAGTGTGGATGAATTATAAAAGGCTATAGTAGAGATAAAAAGGGAGAAGGAAAACACACAAGAAACACCTTTACAACCTCCCATAGCTATAATAGATCAACCCAAAGAGTAAGAAGCACAAGATAAAATTGCTAAGGTTGATAATATAGTTACAGTCACAACAACTGCCAAGGAGCCAACAAAGGAACAAATAGGATAGGATGTTCCTACTACACAAAGACAAGGTGGACCTCCTCAAATCATCATTATTGATCAAGGTAGTAGGGAAGAGGAGAAAGAAGAGGAGAGAACCCCTAAAGAAAAGGATCAAGAGGCAATACAGACATTGGTGAACTTGCCTATGTCGGAGACTCCTACTAAGAAGCCAAGCATTGATACGGTACCATTGCAGATTTCAGCACCAAGCTCAAGATCCACCAAGGTTGCAAGGGTACTTCACTATGGAGACCCTACACTTGATGAATAAATAGCCATACCTAGCTATGACTCTAGACAACTAAATTTAGCACAGATAAAGGAAGTGCAAGAGGCACTAGAGAGAAGGAAGAAACAAGAGATACTCAAGAATGAGTATACACAAAAGCAAGCACTTGTGGAAATCAAAGAAATATTTCTTGATGCATTTAGCTTGCTAGTTCCTGATGAAACCCATCCCATCATGGAGCAACTATCCAACATAGTGGACTAGGTATAAAATGAAGACCTTGAAACTAATGTCAAATTATTAGAATGGTCTGAAAAGAAGTTTCAAATGAAAGTCAATGAGAAAATATCTAGTGAAATTTCACTTTCACAAGTAGAATTGGCTAAGAAGATTGAAAAGGAAAAAATAGTACTTGGGAATGTATTCTCATTGTACTCCAAGTTGTGTGATTCATCATTTTTCACACAAGAAACTAGCCAAAGGATTCTAAGCTTGGAACAGAATCTCAAGATTTCTAGCACACAGCTACCCAAAGATCCAACTCAATGTGAGAAGCATTTTGCAACTACACTTCACACACAGAAGGAGTTAGTTGTACTAATAGTAGAAGAGGGCAATATTAACGCCAAATTAATGCAGATTCAATCTTCCATTACCCCACATTTAGAATTACTCCATAAAGAAATGGCCTATGCAGAAAATGTTCTCAAGAAAGGTCCTAATCATTCTACCTTAGAAGGCCTTATATATCTTGTAACAGAGACAACCATCTAGCACAAATCATTGGAAATTACTTTAGACATTTGGGATGCTTCTCTAAAGATGACTATGGAGGTAAATAAAACTTTTTTGGCCAAATATACTATTCATTCTTAGGACCCTTTGACATAAGTGTCAAAAAGGTGGAGATATAATGTTTTGGGGTATATGTGAATAAGAATGGGAGATATTACATTCTTTGATGGAAGTAATAAAGAAAGAATATCCAAAAGGACAGATATTCAAATTCAAATTTTGAGGAAGTAATAAGGGAATAAAGCTAAAAGGATCCAAAAATGCAAGAAGATGTTAAAGGGGAATAGATATAGAGTACAAGCAGAAATAGGGTACATAGAAATAGAGGCAAAATAATGATAAGCAGACAAGGAAAATAGTATCAGATACATCGGCATGAGACAAATTTAGCACAAGATTTTTGGTTACAAAAGTATCACATCAACTCAAGGGGAGTTACAAGATTTTGAGGTATATAAAATTTTTGAGCAAGTTTTTGAAAGATTTTGAGGTATAATGTTTGGTTAAGTTTTTTTTGCCACTCATGTCAAAGGTGGAAATTTTTAGTCTTAGATTGGTTTCAACAATTGAGTGTCAACACACTTAACCAATTCTCAAGATGATGCCAAGTTTAATACATAAGCCAAGCTATAGTGTGTGTTGAGTTAGAGAATTCAATAGGTGCTAAGTGAACTTTAGGTACTGAGTAATCTTTAGGTGCTGAGTGAATTTCAAGTGCCGAGTGATAAGTGATGCTGAATCACTATAGATGTCGAGCATAGTATAGATGCTGAGCAAAGCAGAATTACTATAGGAGCTGAGTGAGACAATTTTCTTATATGTGCTAAGCATCAACAACTAGTAAGTGCCAAGTAACACAGAATTAACATATGAGTTTGTATCTTCACAAACTTAGATATAAACCATTTTTGAAGCTGACATAGGATGAATCTCGAAGAATCTTGAAGATAAGAACAAATATTTTGCATTACCTATGTAATCAACATGTAGCCAATAAGAAAAATGGAAAAGGCATGCAACCAATAGGAAAAGTGCAAGAATTGAGTAGGAAATGAAGATTTAATATTGATCGTAGATTCATACCTAATCCTAAGTCTTCAAAATCTTTAAAAGGAAGATGAAACCCCATTATGCATGTGCAAGAGAGAAGCGTATGGGTGAATTATAAAGAAGTTTAGAATGGTGAAAATACTTAGTGAAGAATAGAGTAGCATTACAAAATCTAGTTGATTAAGAACAAAGTATCAAAACTTTGAAGAGTGACATATCAGATCAAGCAAGGATTAGAGCAGTCAAAGAAGAATAAGGATCTCAAATTAGCAATTGAGGATTGCAAGTCATCAGGTCAAGACTTTCTAATACTCTCTAGAAATTGTATTAGCAATGAAAATCCTATGGACTTAGGTTGGCTTAGCATCCATTTGTAAATCCTTTAACAGGGTGGCATTCCAAGTGAATGTACTAAATTCCTTTAACTAGGCCTACTTTTAGTAGGGTAGTTAAATCCTTTAACTAGGTCACTTTGAATAGGGTGAAAAGTCTTTAATAGGATAGGCCTTTCACAAGGTAGACCATTGGAAGTGGTCAAACTTTGTAACCTTGAATAGTTACATATTACTGCAATGCTACTTTGTGGGTGTCATCCCCACCCGAATTTTACCTTCTCATTTTGGAGGGTTTCTGGGTTACCGAATCTTGTGTTATTTGTTTTCATGCATGACTCTACTTTTATGCTTATTAGATGAATTAGATGCATGTGAATGTTTTCAGCTAAAAGGTTTTGAAAAGGTTAAAGTTAGTTACTTCTGATTCAACACCCCCCCCCCAAGAAGTAAATCTTCCCACTTGTAAATTCTAACATATGTGAACATTTAACAAATATACCAGTGGCCTCTCTTAATGACAACCCAATAGGTTTTGTCATTACAACAACCACAGATACGCATAAGAATTATTCTAATGAGAATGTAAAGATAACACTTTCATTATACATTAAAAAAAAAATATTGAGTCACTCCCTTCCTAACATGGCAGAACTTGAAAGAATTCCAAAGTTATCCCTAAAGTTTACAAATTTTAATTGACTAAGTGGCTTTGTCATTCCATTAGCAACATAGTCTTTGATGAGACCATATTGAAGACATATAACATTGTTGCATGTAAGTTATCAAATATAATGATAATGAATTCCAATATGTTTGGTATGACTAGGATACACTAAATGCTTAAGAATCTTGAGAAAGTGGTGTAGAGGTTATTGACCCTAACCAATTGACAATTGATAATAAACAATCTTTCTACAATTGGATCTTTGATCTCCCAATCTACACCTACCTTCCACTTTCGCTAGGTTTCATCCGATACCCTCACTTAGGGTTTCCAACTTCAATGGCCTTCCCAACACTGTTAGAGATCTTAACCCATTTAAACCAACTTGTCAAAAATTTCTACACTCATCATTTCTAGGGTTCTAACCCCAAGACCCAAATTGCTCAAATTAGGCCTTAATCCTACTAGTCCTCCTAATCAAGGACTTTGACTTTACTCAAAATCCTTCCTAAACACATGGAAAACAAACTAAAATTTTAGATACCCATTTCAAAGATACAAAAGATATCTAAAACTCAAATAGATATAAATTAGACCATCACCCAGAAGCAATACCCTACAACCTTTATAACTATCCCAATTAGGCCACTTTTACAAAGCAACCCCTCCAAATGTTCGTCTCCAAATCTCTACACTCACAAATTTTCTTTGGACCTTCAATGGTTTTATTACTTCTCAAAATGATCTTATTACAAGCTATTAAAACTAAACATGACAATTGTACCAATGAGGTCTCAATGGATCCTTAGATGCTCTTACACCAAAAAGCTTTGATTGTGACAAAGAATTAGTGCAGGCTCATTGTTATCTATATGAAGATCATAGATAACTTGATATAACCAAAAAAAATCACAACCTGTACTACATGTTGCTTTATGTTTACCTTCTATAGATGATAGTTTGACAATTTGTTGTAATTTTCTATACCAAGAAATAGCTCTAGAAGGAAGTGAGAACATATATCTAGTATTTGATCGACAATCATCAATGGAACCTGCCCAATCTACATTTGTACAACTCTTAAACTGAGAGTCATCTGTATGTTGATACAATGTACCATTGTATTGGGTACCTTTGATAATTTCAAAGCTTGTTTTTCTGCAAGCTAGTGTTTTGTCTTTGGATTAGAAATGAATAGGACAGGTAGCCAACTGCAAAACATTGGTCTCTCTTCATTGTAGTAAGGTAGATCAAACTACCTACAAATTGTGTCTAATTGATTTTTGTTAGGATAAACCATGGACAGAAATAAAAACTACATGCAAATATAACCAATAACAGAAAATAATAGAACACACAGAAATGAACACAAGGCACCAAGATTTAACGTGGTTCACCCAATCCTTGGGCTACGTCCACCAAACAGCAAGTCCGATCTTATTACAATCCAGTGATTACAACCTGAGTACTTTCCTGATCAGTCACCACAATCTAACAATTTTATCAACTAGAGAGCAATCTGAATGGACTAACGACTTCAATTCAACTTCTATAAGCATAGCAAGAGGATTACAATCAAGCACTAAAAACTTTTCCATAATTTTTTTGACATACTTAGCATGAGAAATGAAAACCATAGAACTACCTTGCCAAAATTATACACCTAGACAATAATGGAGCCCAAGATCTATAATTTCAAATACCAAAAAAAGATCATATGAAGCTAGGCTATACTAGGTCATCCACATATATAATTAGAACAATGACACTCATTTAAAGCTTGGAAATTAATATTAGGATTTGAAAGACTTTTGCTAAATCCAAAGTTTTGAAAATGAGTGCCAATCTTAAATATACCAAGCTCTAGGAGGTTGTTTTAGTCCATACAAGGGCTTTATTAACCTAAAAACAAGATTTTATTTCCTTGCTATTGAAACTCCTATGGTGGGAGCATATAGACCTCTTCATTTAAGTTACTATCTAAGAATGAAAATTTGACATCCATGTATTACAAAGGCCACCCAAATTTGGTTGCAAGAGATGAAACAAGGTATCATTTTAGTTATAGAGGCATATGTCTCCTCATAGCCTATGCCTTCTTGTGCATATCCTTTGGCAACAAGTGGAGCTTTGAACTTTTTAATGGACCTATTTGATTTATATTTCACGTTGTGTGCTCATTTTCCACTAGTAGGCTTCTTTGCATGAGGTAATTCACAAAGCTTCCATGTGTTGTTCTCTATCAAGGCACCAAGTTCTACTTTCATAGAAACTTCCCATTTTGGTTTACCTAGAGGCTTGTTTAAATTGGGTTGGTTTGAATTTTAGGATTCAGGCAAAATTTGCATGCTCAACAACTTTGGCTATTTCCTTCTGCAACTTGTTTTGTTTCATCTTTTTTTTTCCATCTTCTTTCACATCCTTGATGATTTTATCAAACCATTTTAGACAAGTTCAAGGCATTTCTCATGGATTGTCAAAAGATTGATTTGGAGTAGAACTTATTGTATCCAAGGGGAGTTGTGGTTTATCCTTGTCATTGTCATCACTAGACTCTAAATGTTGGCTACTTGATGAATCGTCTTTTGTACTTAAAAACTCTTTCATGAATCATCATCTGTAAAGTAAGATGTCTTTTCTTTAATGAACAATTACATCTCCACTAACAACTAACTTATCAGTAGTTACATCAATTAAGTAATGTGCTTTTGATTTTCACTATAGACAACAAAGTTGAAATTATAACTTTTTGCATCTATTTTATCTTCAGTGTTATGTTTAACTAGTGCAAAAGAAACAAACCCAAAAATACAAAAAATAATCAATGGTAGGCTTGAGACCTATCCAAACTCTTTAGGAGTAGTATTTTGCACACACGCACCAGGACATCAATTGAGAATGTGTATAGTGCTAGTTTCTACTACTTCTGCCTAGTAATGGTATGGTACATTTTGAATATGCATTATACACTTAACCATTTCAACAATTTTTGTATTTATGTGTTTGATCACTCCGTTCTATGATGGAGTGCATGGTGTCATACACCGTTGATGGATTCCCTATTGATTTGAAAAGTTGGTGAATACCATTGAGGTGAAATTTCTCCTATTGTCTATCCTTAATGTATTGATATGCTTGCATGTCTTTTTTTAACCAAATAATTTATTTAATAAGTGTCTAAAAGTGTTAATGGGTAGAGGGTAAAAGCACAAACCTGTGTCACCTTTTTGTAAAGGAAAAGGCCAACAAAAGTATAACTATTCATTTTCAATGACATAAAATTGGTATTATTATTTGGAATTTGAAAATGAAGTAAACCAATGAAATGTGTAGAAATGGTTGAAGTTTAAGGTTATAATTTTTAATAATTATTTAGAATAAGAAATGATATATTTTCCTAATTTTTATAGACAATTTTTTAGTTACTGAAATATGCTGAAAAAATAAGGGTTTAGTTCCCACCACAAAATAATATGGAAATAAACTTTTTTTTCCATTTGAACTCAAACTGTGTTATAGATAACACATATAGATAGAACAATCAAAAATAAAAATTGACTTTAGACCTATAGCTTCTCTTTTATAGCGATTCAAATTTCAACTCACCCAAATTTGATAGTTTTCATCTCCCACCACATTTTATGAAACAAATCTATTCTAATCAGAAGAAAAATTATACATTCTAAAAGAGGACTGTCTCCTCTAGAATGCAATGCAATTAATTTTATTTTTTGATATGATTTAATTTTTTTGTTTCTCAAAATTGACATCTTTTCAAGTGTTAAAATATGTGCTTTTAATTTTTTTAAATTATAATATACTATATCTAATTAAAACACTATAAAATCTATATGAAAATGTTCTTGACTTTGAGCTCTATAAAATAATGTTTAAATTTTACTAAAAAAATATCATATAAAATAGTAAGAGTTATTGAAATGCCAATTTTCTAAAATAATTTTATTTCTTAAGTATTTGGATACAAACTAGTATAAAACATGCATTTAATAGAAATTTCCAAAAGTGTGAGACCATATATAACTTAGCTAGAATGAATTTATCTAGATCATATGTTTGAGAAAAAATGTTTTTTAGATAGAAATACTCAAATTTGGTCATTCTAATAAGTCAACTTGAAAGGTGACACAATTTCGTACTTTTACCCTAGAATAAAAAGAGGCAAAATTATTTTTCGAATAATAGAGTATGGAAAATCTATTAATGGTAGGAGAAAACTATTCAACTTACACTTTGGCGTAATGAGAAGCAAATCAAGTGCACCTGCACTCACATTTGGTGTCCTATTTTGAATTAGACTTGGAAATGTGTGCACAGATGGTCAATTTTTATGCAAGGTTTAACCATTCCAATAACATGTCTTATATATTTGGTTGAATCTAATAGTGCAAATGTCTATGTTTTGAGATTTCCCTACAATTCAAAAAGATCATTTACCGTTAGTCTTATTTTGTTTATAGAAAGAATTTATAACAAGTTATATATGATTTGAGAGCATATGATATGCAGGCTAGAATTCTGAGTTTAAAACCCTAGAAAGTAGTGGCGATTTCCAAATTCCTAAAGAGAAATACATCTTTCCCTACACATTATGTGCCTTTGATTTTGTGTTCATAGTTTTCCTTGATTTTATTCTTTCATTGATCTCAAGACTTGATATATATGTGTCTACACTCATCAAAATATGCGTATTGCCATGGACATGGCAATTCCTCTAATCTCCATTGGCCTAGTAGGAGTTGCCATAGGCACAATCAAAATTTTAATTGTAGCAAAAGTTCTACTAAAATACATGGGAAAAAATAGGACCCATCTCCTTCTAGTCCCCAGGGCTCTTCCTGTTATTAGCCACTATCATCTTCTCCTTGACAAAACTTGGCCAATGCATAGAATTCTGAGCTCACTATCAATACTATATGGATGTATTACACATCTTAAATTTTGTAGTTGACCTATTTTAGTGATAATTTCTTCAAATTTATCCAATCTTTCCAAACACCCACTGACATTGAAATATATAGCTATACAAAATCTTCAACATAAGATGTTAATCAATCATCATCACTATTGAATTATTTTCCAATCCATCATAACATTAGTATGAATGTCTTGCCATTAAAATTTACAATCTGGAAATGTTTTATATTGCATTAATACACTAGCTAGACATAAGAAAAATAATATTTTTGATCCTTCAATCAAGTCAATTTTGACTTCTAGAGAAATGACCCTTGTAAGCATAGGGAATTGAATTATTCACCAATATGCAATTTTGGATATCATGAAACTGTTTGCAATCTACTACTTCCCACCTCAGGTCTCATAGGTCTTTAATTGCCACGTCTAAGGAATAATACAACCCTTGTTGGGATATCAAACAGAAACATTTAGGCCTTTGCAAGGAGTATCTTCCTTGTGCACCACTTTGGCACTTCCAATGATTATTTTAGATATGTATCTAGTCAGTACATTATTGGTAAGGATTCCTATGAACTCAAATTTATGCTTGATAATTTTGAGGTAAAGTGATTGAAGAGTGTATACCCCATCAATAATATCTGTCCCTCTTTCCATGTATCACTCAGTATTATTGTGCCAACAATATCTTTATAATTACCAAACATGTGATTACAAAATATTCTTATTGTCACATACATTATTTTATTAATAAAATTATTTAATTTTGCATGTTGGCCTCAAGTGGGTCCACATTTTAGCAATAGGGTTGTCTTTTCTTAATGTTTCTGCATTTTGTTTGAAGTTGATGATGATTATTATTTTTGGTTATTGTTTGATCTTGATATTTCCAAATGATATTATTTTCAGTTTCAAACTTCAAAATATTAACTTTTGATACTCTATGTTTACCACCTTTGAGGAAATAGGAAGAATACCTCGACATTGTTTGAGATCAAGAATTTGAATTTGTTTTAGAATATCATGAGTATAACCTTTGCATTTGAGTTTTAGGATGATTTTGTTATGGGGAACCTTTGAAAGGCTTAGTCATAAATTATATTTTTATCATTATTAGCTTCATCTTGTTTACCTTAGACACTCCATAACATCTTTTGCATGTTATTCGATTTAGCAATATACTATTGTCACTAAAATGTCATGCATGGAAGCCTTGATTTTGATATCTGTAATATTTTGTGCATTCCATCATTTTTTGGTTTGATATGTTTAGTGTGCATTATTTTATTGGTTAGTTATGCAATTCAGTTTGGAGACTGCACATTTGAGAAAATAATTCTTAAATACATGACTAATGGGATGCTACTCCAGCAATTCTTGGGTGAACTTGATCTAGCATGCTATAGGTTTGTTTAGAATGTGAAGGAATACTATATTTCACATACCTTTTTCAGTAGGTCACATATTTTCTTTTCCAAATATTGTCAGAAGTAACATCTTTTCCAACTACATGCTATATTGTACAGTGTTATGATGGTTGACAAGGCTCACAAGAAAACTATTTTGATAGATGTATTATTTGGATTAATCAAGGTATTGTCTTTTTGGTGTGTGCAAGCCTTTATTTTCTTTTTATGTTTGTTCATGGTCAGTACTAAAAAATAGTCTCACATTTTAACACCCCTCCACTTCCTACTCTCTCCTGTCTGACCTCTCTCTCTCTCTCTCTCTCTCACACACACACACACACCCTAACTTGATGCTTTATGCACTTGAGTAGCTTTATGCTCTTGGTGCCCTGAGTGACAAGGGTGAGTTAACAAAATTAGGATGAGAGATGGATAAGTTCCTCTTGGATCCTATGCTATCCAAAATGATTGTCTTGTCAGATAAATATAAATGTTTTAAAGAGATCATCACAAGTGCTGCCATGATATCTGTGGGAAGCTCAATATTTTATTGTCCAAAGGATAAAATTGAAAATTCCACTAATATTTAATTAAATATTAGATTAAATTGAACATTCTACTTTTCATTAAGTGAATTCACATTAGGACCAAAATGTAAACTATGTTATGGTCACTTATAAGAAGTTAAAAGGGAAGTTCATGTCATTGGGCTCATCACAATGTATGCAAAACACTATGGGATGAGATTGAGATGTATCAAAAACAAAAGGAATCAAATAAGGGAAAGAAGAAAATCTCACAATCACACTAGTCTTAGTTTTCGAATGAATATTTTCTTTCCATATTAGATGATGTTAATTATGTTAAATGTGATAGAGTTGGTCAGTCTGGAAGGATGTGGAACTAATAAACCATGTATGCATACATGTATACCAGTTCACTTTGTGAACTAATTATACATTTACATTACATATATACACAATTATATTCATTATCCAAATTGACTATCCTTCTTTTGGTGATTTGATTAATTATATCCTTGACAAGTATGAAACCTTTGATTATCTCTTGCATATTAATCTAGCATTGGTTATATTTATATTTACCTTAATGATCGATCTCATTTTTTTAACACAACTAAACACTAATGAGATTTGTGTTAGTTGTAGTTAATTACAAAACACTTGATTATAATTGTGGCTCTTGGAAACAAATGACATTGAACCATCATGTCTCATTTATTGACTATGCATGTCCATATATATATCCAATTTAGAATGCAAGAGATAGCACAATTGAAAACAATAAATATTACTATCTCTGCATTCAAATATCATAACAATTTAGAATTTCCATATCAAGTTTGAACATTATTATTGCATTGTGATCACTAATATCTACCAGTCATAGCAATTAGATTAGAATTTTGAAATTCAAATAACAATAAGCTACTAAGTTTACCAGTACATTAACAAATTACGTCTCTATAAACTCAACCTTGTCTGATACTTGAGTTATAGATATTATTACTTAGAAATAGTTGGTAAATTATTTATAGAATTATGTAAGGATGCTGCATTACAGATTCACACTATAGACAAAAAAAAAATTTAGTTCCATGCTTGGGAGTCTAGTCATCGACTAAAAGACATGGAACCACATCTGTATCGATCTATCTCATCCATTTTGGGAAGGGAAGAATGATAGAATACTAAATGATATTTATGTAGAGTTTTTAGTATAGCAAGATAGAGATCTTACTATTTTCGAGTTTGCTTCATGAACCTCAAATTTTATTAACTTAAATTTATAAAATTATGTGAGGATGCTACATTATAGATTGACAATGTGGACAAAATTGTCTTTAGATCCATGTTTGAGAGTCTAGTCTTCAAGGATAAGCTTAGACATGGAGTCACATCTTTAACAATCTATCTAATCCAACTTGGAAAGTAAAGAATGACAAAATACTAACAATATTTATGCAAAATTTCATAAAAATGTGAAAAAGAGATCTTTCTTATAACTATTATTATTAGCAAATGCCAAGTAGAATGCATAGTTCTGGAAACATGTTATTTTAGATTTACTCATAGTTAAATGATATAGATCATCTTACAAAGAAAAAAAAACAAACATCCATAGTCAACACACACAATAGGGTATATGCTATATTTTAATGAAATTTTGTTATCTCTTTTCTATATAAATGTTATGCTCTGCTCATTTTTAGTTAACTACAAAAGTAGTTTATCTAGTGCTGAAGTTCTTGTGGGATGAAATGCATAATTTTCATATAGTGGTGTTTAGTCTAGGATAGTTTTCTTCTTCAACTTGTCTACTATACTGTATTGTACTTTGAAAATTGATTGTCACGAATATGAAATTCCTTTGTTACTTTGATTATATAATATATCATTATTCATAATATATCAAGAGTGCATGATGAGGCAATTTTCGTTTCTTTACAATTAGAGGACACCTGTGAGGAGAAAAATTCTCCTGCTCCAACTTTATCTTTGCAGAGATTTAAAAGGTTACAAATTAAATGGCTTGGATAAGAAACAATTTCTTGATACAACATAAAAAGAATTTCAACCAAACATTAGTGGAAATTTTGACCAATTCTTGATAGTTTTCTACCAAGAATTGGTTGAAATTTCCACGCATTATAAAAAAAAATTCAACCAATTCTTGATAGTTTTCTACCAGGACTTGGTCAAAATTTCCACCAATTATAATTTTTTTTTGACCAAACATGGGTGGAAATTGCAACCAATTCTTAATAGTTTTCTACCAAGAATTGGTCAAAATTTCCACCAATTCTACTTTTTTTTGGACCAAACATTGGTGGAAATTTTGACCAACAATGACAAATTAGAACTAGAAAAAATTAAAATTTTTTGACCAATGTATTGGTCAAAATTTTGATGAGAAAAATTACCATGAACTACTTATTCAAAATTTTGACCAACCTGAGTCAAAATTTGGACCAAAATTTATCAAAAATTGAGTTTAAACTTACTAGTGTTAGTGTATGCCGAGTTTACCAGTGCTAAGGAGTGCTTACTCTAAAGAGTCATCTCAAGGCCCCCTTGTCATTAGAGGACCCAATTCAAGCTAGTCAATTAAACCTAAGAAAGTGTAATCCCAAAATCTCAATGTTATTGCATGAAGTCAAGGTCCCCTTATCATCAAAGGACCTAGTTCAAGCTAACCAAGTAAGCCAAAACAAGTACAATCAAAGAATGTTCCTTCAAAACTAGCAGTGAATCCTAAGTCAAATTATAGTCTTGTTGATCAATTGCAAAGAACCCCTACTCATATTTCAATCTTTGAGCTTTTAGAGTTATCTCTGAGACACAAGCAAGTCCTTGAGGATTCTTTATGCACGATGAACGTCCCCAACAATTTAAACATTGATCAATTCTAGAACATGGTTAATCATATTGCTAGCCCTCATTGCCTTTCCTTTTTAGATGAAGATGATAAGTCTTTGATCCATCAGCACAATCTTTCCCTTCATATTGAGGCCATGATCCATAAAACTTGTGTTAGGCACATATTGATAGATGGGGGTGTTGGGCTTAATATTTTTTCTTTGAGTCTCTTATAGACATTGGGTTGTTATGAACAAGTTATTGATACCAAAAGAAAGATTATTATCAAAGCCTATGATGAGGTAGAGAGAAGTTCAAAGGGGTTGGCGACCCTTTCTGTTAGGATTGGTCCTATTGAAAAAGATGTTTTATTCCAAATAGTTGACGCTAGACTACTTGCGTACAAAATTTTACTTGGTAGACCATGGATTCATGATATGCAAGAAATGCCATCTACCTATCATCAGTGTATTAATTTTCCTTACAATGCAATAATTATTTGTATTCTTAGGATAAAACTTTGTCTATTAACTCAATTTTAGTAAGTATTCATGTTCCACTCAATAGAGAAGCAGATGATTTTAATGCAATTTTAGCTGAATGCAAAGACAAGTTTAAGCCCATAGACCTTGGCATGGGGGGATATCAACTTAACACCCTCATAGCATTACCAATTTCACCTAGGTCTTATGGTAAACCTTCCTCTTCAGCTATGACATTATTTGACACATTTTTATAGTCATTGACACCTATTCAAGATGAGAAACAAGATGTGGCTATTAAAGATTGGATTTATAGAGAAGAGAAGTATATACACAATGATAATTTCGCTCCTTCCCCTAATGCTTATGGAAGAGGGTATGCTCTTGTCAAGAAAATGGGCTATCTTGGACATGGTCCTCTTAGTAACATATTGGATACTAGAGCTAAACCCCTTGATCATGGTCTTTTTTGATGCAAGTCTAAGAATTTGGTTGGGGTAGGATATGTGAATCATAGTAAGAATGTTGCTCCTATCCTTGATAAGTTGGATAGTGAAGAAAAGATTGAATATATGCCTAATTTGGAAAATCAACAAGACGTGTGCAAATTGGGTCCCTTACACTAATCTCCTTTGGGGAAATTCAGATAGTTCAACCACTTATGAGATAGTTGCCAATTTAGAACATGAGAGTATGACCCTTAATGACATTGGGGCATCCATGTCCAAGCATCCAAAGCCTTCATGGTGTAAGCATCCTAGTCGAGATTCAGAAATAGATTTACATGAGCACGAATGGGACTCTTTCTTAGAACCTTCCATAGTTGATATGGATGTTGATGTTGTTCATACATATATTTCTCAACCCAAGTTAGTAAATGAGTCACATGTAGGACTAGAGGATTTGAACTCGCATGTTGCCTTACTGGACAATTATTCACTTGTGTGGATGAATCTTGATTTGGGTAGTTTGGGAAGTTACTTGATGGACTTTGAACCTTTAGTTACCAAAGATATCATTCATATTCACAACCTTGAACTAGTCATTGATTTACCTCTTTTTCATCATGACCTAATTGAATGGTCCCAATGCAATAAATAACCTAAGCTCAAAACATTTAAAAATGGCTATGAGATAGCCTGCTATTTGAATTCCATTGAACTTGTAGTCTCTTCCACTAGTGAACTAGCTACCAGTATGATAGAGCCAGACAACAAGTACCTTAGTTGCAAAATAAAGGGAAAAGAAAAGAAAAAGAATAGGAGTTCTAATGGCAAAAACCACTACAAGAAAATGGTTGATTCCTTGAGACTCTACTTCACATTCATCTCATTTCAGCAAATCCCTCAAGTAGAAAATAAAGTAGTTGATGCTATGGGTACACTTTCTTCACTTCTTCAATTAGAGTAGCATGAATTAAGATTTGAATTCTTGGTGGAAGAGCTACATCAACCTATCTATGATTCCCAAGAAAATCATGTCATTTATACAATTGTTGGTCATGAGTCATCTCATTACGGTGCTATTTATTCATACCTTCCTGATGGAATTATACTTGAAACCTTTAACTGATCTAAACATAGAAACCTTATTCAAAACACCTCTCACCATATCCTTATCTCTGGTGATCTATATAGGAGGGGTCTAGATGGAACACTTCTTAGATTCTTAGAAAAGGAAGAATTTGATCAAGCGTTAGCTAAAATCCATGAAGGCATCTGTGGGGGACATTCTAATGGTATTTCCTTGGCCCAAAGATTTCTTAGGCTGGGGTACTATTGGCCTACAATGTAGACTGATGTAGTAGCTTTTGCAAAGTCATGTGAAAAGTGTCAAAAACATAGTAACCTAATACATGCTCTAGGTAGGGAGCACATTTCTTCTATTTCTCAATTGTCATTTTAGCACTGGGCCTTTGATCTTGTTGGGCAAATTCATCCCAACTCATCATGTGGACACAAGTATATTATCACTACTATTGATTATTTCACTAAATGGGTAGAAGTTGTCCCACTTTTTGTTGCCTTGGGCAAGATAGTTTCTCTATTTATTTTGAATCATATTATTTGTAGATATGGAGTGCCTTCTGAGATTATCACTGGCAATGGAGGCTAGTTTAAAAATAAGGATCTTAAGGAAATCTATAAGAAATTCAAGATAAAACAACAATGGTCCTATATTTACTTATCACAAGGAAATGGTTAAGTAGAAGCATCAAATAAAACCATTCTTTAAATCTTGCATAGAATAGTTCATAAGAATGGTAGAGATTGGCACTTACAGATAAATCTAGCTTTGTGGGACTGTAGAACAAGTATTTTTACTCCTATTAGGGCTACTCCTATTGCTCTTCCATATGGTGCTAAAGCAGTGTTACCTTTAGAGGTTGAGATTCATTCACTTAGAGTTTCTCTCAAAGGTTTAGTTACAGATGAAGATTATCACACCATGAGACTTCAAGAGTTAGAGCTTCTAGATGAGAAGTTTCAAGCATCATTTGACCATATGAGGGTCTATCAAAAGCGCATGTCAAAAGCATTCAACAAAAAGGTTCAACCTAGAGAATTCTAGATGGGAGATCTTTTCCTACACGTGAATCCTAAGAATCAACAAAATAGAGATCAAAACGGTAAGTTTGAACCTAATTGGTTGGACTCTACATTATTACAACAACTTTTGGGCTTGGTGCCTACTTGATGTCTAGAGTAGAGGGAGAGTAGCTCCCTAATCCTATCAATGTCTTGCACCTAAAGAAGTTCTACCCATGATGCTTGTTCTATCTAGGGGCATTGTATATTATTTGTATATATTTATTGATCCTTTAAAAATACAAAAAAAATCATATATTTCAAAAATCTAAAAAAAGATATATTGTGAAAATTCTAAAAATCAGAAAATGTCCTGAAAAAATGGTCATCTTAGTGGAAACTTAGCAATAGGAACTTTGATATATCTACAAAAAAAAATTTATATATTCCAAGAATACAAAAAAATCAAAAATTCAAAAAAAAATAGAAAAAGTGCCTTGGTGAAAACCTAGAAATAGACGGCTTGGTAGAAAAAATATAATTTTTTTAATAAAAAGTCCTGAATTAAAACAAATTAAGAAAATCCAAGTGGTGAAAACTTGGAAATGGGTGCTACTTGAGGCCTTTGCACCCTTTTTTCTTAGCATGTGTCTTCAACACTTAGCCTTTCTCCGTCATGCCTTGTCCTTGTTGCCTTTGTTTGGAATTGGTCTTTGTCTAGGGGGCATACCTATGTTAGCTTCAGTCTCTTGGATGCATTAGTCTTTAGGACACCTCACAAATGGTGTCTTTCAACACCACCCTAATTGTATTTTTCAATAAAACCCTTGACATCAAGTGTTTTTCAATACTTATTGGTTTGGTCTTACCTAGTTTTTTGATGTAATCTTACCTATTTGCAAGCATTTGATCCTTATCCTTGGAATTTGATATCAGTTAACACACTTAAATTTTAAAACATAAAAACTTAATGTTTGAACTATGTCATGATCTTTTCTTTGTGTGCTGATTGATATTGATTTTCATTAAGTGTCATTTTTCCTAAGTCTCTCTAGGATGCATAGCTAGAGAACTTGGGGCATGAGGGATATGTTTTATTTGCTACATTAAATTGGGTAAGCTAACATAAAAGTCATCTTGACCTTTATGTCTTTGATGCTTATGTTAGATTCTTTCCACATTCCAATCCAATATAAATCACACTCATATCTTCATAGTTGTGCTTGTGACTAGTGATGATTGTGTGATTTTCTAATGTCCATTAATAATGGCCCAATGATGAAAATAAGTTCCTTTACATTCTCTAATGAATGATGAACACAAAATCCTATGTTACGGTTGTTCTATTGCAAGTACACCTTTGCATTTTCATGTAGCTTGCATTATTAGGCTTCATGTTAGTTTGCATTTTAAGGCTATTTTGTGAGTTTGAGAGGGTTTTCCCTTCATCTTTCTTGTGGACTTTTAATCAACTATAATCACATTTTGATCTTCATTTCCTTATCTCCTTTCGTGATATCAATCAAAATCTTCTATCTTAGATAGTTGACTAATTTTGGAGCATTCTCTTTCTTCTTTCCATTTCTTTCCATCTCTTCCAAATTTCTATCTTCCATTTACTTTCACCCATTATCAACATAATATTTCATGCTTGATGATCTACCTTGGTTTTGTGATTCTTATATCTTTCATCTTACATCAAGAACCTTATCTTTAGTTTGATTTGATCAAATTTATCAATTTGTTATTTTTTCTCTATCTCATTTCGATTGTGATTATGAGGGGGTAGTACTGATCAAACTTCAATCCTTGATTTAGTTTTATCAAATTTTCAAAATTTATTTGTATTCTTTGTCCTAATGTGTTACTAAATCGACCACACATTTGGCTTGTTTTGTGATCCCGAATCAACCTAACACTTCAATTTCTTTCTTTGACTACATGTGTTCCTAAGTTGACCATACAATAGTCAAAGAGGGGCAAATGTATGCACCCTAAAATGGTCACCTAGACTATGAGACCTCATTATTCAATTTATCAGTTTATTAATTTCCCAAATCAATGGTTCACAATATTTTATTAAATAAATTCAAATCAATTTCATTGATCAAATTTGATTATTTCATTATTTTCTAAGGTTGATAATTTTAGCCTAAGTCTTATTTAATTAAAATAAAATATCCCTTTTAATTACATAAAATAATTAACCATTTAATTAAAAGAAAACCTCTCTTTTAATTAAATAATTCATCCACATTAAATTAATCAAGAGAAAAACCCCTCTTTTAATTTAATTAAATATTTCCTATTTAATTAAAAGAACTTGCACCCTTTTATTTAAATAAATCTCCACTTAAAGAAGAAATAAAATAAATAAAAATTAAAAATTCCTCTACACTTAAATGCACATATTTATAAGTGGGAGTCCATTTAATTCTTTTCTTATTTTCTCATTGGTGGATCTTTATTTCACACAAATCATTCTTTCTCCACCCTTGATTAATTTTTTTTCCCTCTTAATCTTGATCATCAAATCTTCTTTATAAGGGAGAACCCTCTCCTCATTTTACATACACACACTCTATGCTATTTTTATGCTGCAGGTTTGGAGAGCAAATTTTGAAGGAGTTTGTATACTAAAGCTTTTCATGGAGAACTTTTATCTTCTAGTCTTCTTCTCTCATGCATCCATGGCTTCCATAATCATATCTCATCCATGCATTTTCATATTAGCTTAGATCTTTCTTTCATAGATTAGATCTTGCATTGTTTTGTGTTGCTATCATATATATTAGCTTTCATCTCCATTTCCATGCATATTGGATCTTTGAATCTCTGATTTTATGGTTTACTTGAATGGGCACAAACTAGGTCAAAATTGAAGGCCTTCATTTGAAACCTTTGCACTCCATGAATAGAGAGCTATGATTGGCCATTTGAGACCTCATTCTTGAGCAATCTTGGATATAATGACTCATGAAAGTGTGATCACATTTTAAGCACACAATAATAGAGAAAAAAACACTAGGATAAAGGTATACTAATTATAAATAATTCAACTAAGTTCTAAAAAATTATAATGAGGGTATGTTGAAAGATTAGAACAAATATGATGTATAGAGTTATGCATTATATGATTAATGTTTAAAGGGTGCTAGCTTACTGGAAGAGCACCTTCTTTACAACCAAAAGGATGGTGGTTTGATTCCATCATGCCCTAATATGACCAAAATGCTACTAAGTGTGCTACTATATTTGTGACCAAATATACAATTAAATCTACTACTAAATTTACCACTAAATATGTGATTAAATCAACTATCAAATATATGACTAAATATGTGATTTAATATACAACTAAATATACCACTAAACATGTGACTAAATTGATGATCAAAATTAGTGATCAAATAAGTGACTAAAATTGGTTAGTAACAAATTTAGTACCATTATAAATGATTGGATATTAACTACTATTAGTCATGTGACTAAGTTTAGTCACTTATATATAATTTCTAGTAGTTTTTTAGTCACATGTTTATTTTGTACTAGTGGATTATAATTCAGATGAGGAAACTAATCCTAAGCTTATCATATAAAATGTTGAAACTTTCTTTGAGACTAACAATTATTTACAAAATGATGTTCAAGTTGTTGAATAGAGAGAAGAACCAAGATATGAACCTAGAGAAGAAGTAAGAGTTGAATAAATAATGCCTACACCAAATAGGAATTTGATAAACAATCATCCTGCTAATCAGATTATAAGAAGCAAAGAAAAAGGAATTATGATAAGAAATAGATTACAAGAATAATTATTTTTTCTTTCCCAAATTGTATCGAAGAGTGGAGATGAAGCATGCAAGGATGATCATTCGATTCAAGCAATGAAGAAACAACTAGATCAGATTGTGAAGAATAAGACATGAGAATTGGTTCGTAGACCTAAAGATAAGAATGTTATAGGAACTAAATGGGTTTTAAGAAAAAAAATGAATGAACAAGGTGAGGTTGTGAGAAATAAAGAAGACTAGTATGTAAAGGATATTCATAGCAAGAAGGTATAGACTATGAAGAAACATTTTCCCCTATTAGAAAAATTGAAGAAAAAAGGTTCTTAGCTTATGCAACAAGTAAGAAGTTAAAAGTGTATCAGATGTATGTGAAGTCAATATTTTTAAATGGATAACTTGAAAGAGGTTACATTGAGTAGCCTAGAGGATTTCCTTTGATAGCAGAAGGATGCATGGTATGCATAATAAAGAAAGTGTTGTATGACTTCAGAAAGGACCTATAACCTACTATGCGAGGTTTGACAAGTATTTGGCAAACTTGGGATTTTCTAAAGGTACTGCAGATTGTAACATATATTGAAAGAAAATGAGAGTGGTTTGTTGGTTATTGTAATATTTTTGGATAACATAATCTATGGAGGTAATGATGAAGAAAGTGATAAATTTTCTAATGAATTTGAGATGAGTATGATTGGTAGGTGAAATATTTCTTAGGTCTATATATTATGTACAATAGTGAT
Source organism: Cupressus sempervirens (assembly GCA_028749045.1). NCBI lineage: Eukaryota > Viridiplantae > Streptophyta > Pinopsida > Cupressales > Cupressaceae > Cupressus > Cupressus sempervirens. The sequence continues at coordinate 743,648,927 of CM053789.1, read as the reverse complement.
GGTATTATCCTATCACAAACTAAGTATTTGAAATATTTTTTGAAAATATTTGACTTGGAAAGTTGTAAGCTTGTTGGAACACCTATGACAACTAGTCACAAGTTGTCTGGTGCCAAAGTTGAGACACCTATAATTGAACAAAAGAAGTATAGATCATAGTGAAGAGGTCTTATAAATGCAACTTGGGGAATAACAACTTGAGAATATGTATAGTATGTATTGAATAAGAAGCATATATCATCACACTACTAATCAACAACTAAGTTAGGGATCCTAAACTAGTTCTTCATCCTTTTCTTGAAATTTTCATAATATTCATTGATAACAGTCTCAATGTTGTCACCTATTTGATTGATAAAATCATTGAGCTTCTCAGTGACATATTTCTTCTTATCCCATACCATATCTCCTATTGTAGGCAAAAAAAAATTGTACATAAAAGAATACACAAATAATGAGAGAATAATACTAACATGAGTCATTCCTTGCTTTCATTATTTCTACTAGGTTCTGATCCAATTGAGTAAGTTGTAGCATGGGTAGATCATAACTATGATATTTCTTAACAAGTTTTTAACCTATATCTACAGTAACAAACAACATGTTGTTAAGTCAAATTGGCTGATAAAAATTGTGTGCTATGATCAAATAGCCAAAAAAACCTCTATATCTTCAATGGTGGTGATTGACATGCCTCTACCATTCCATTTCTCCTTAGTATTGTTCTTAATCACATCTCTACCTAGACAATGAATGATCTTTAATCTATCCAAAATAGGGTATCTAGTAATGTGATGAATAATTGACTTCTTGATCTTTACTAGTCCATTCTCCAACCAAAGTTTCATGTCATGAATGCAACTCAACACAATCTTGATCCATTCTACCTTAAAAATATTCAAGAAAATTTAAGTAAGGTGTTAACCCTTTCTTAGCTACTACCTTGTGTTCATCTTTCAACCCACCATTGTCATATAGTTTATCATAAGAACTCCTTAACTCAAAATCACCAATCTCTCTAATCTTACACATATAACATGATTGGACATCATGAACCATTACTGTTGGAGTTGAGGAAAGCCAACTCCGAAGATGCCAAGATCACTTGCATGCGAACCTGTCAAAGAGAAGCCATAGAAGGGAAGAGCATGGAGCACGGGCAAAACCCTAAATGGACATGAGAGCCATCATAATGCAAACACAAGAAGAAATGTATTTACAATAAGAAATGATATATGATGTTATTATGATATGATGTGTTACAATGAGAGAGAGCCCGAATATAAAGAGCTCATGGAAGCTTGTAGAACAAGCTGGTAGGAGGTAGAAGATAAGATTGACAACTCAGCACACATCCACAAAAAGTGGAATATGCTAAAAAAGGAACAAACTCCCGAGTTGTCAACAACTAACCACTACATGCATTAAATATGAAATATTAAATAAATGCATGACCTAAGTAAACTTAAGCAATAGAATAAATAATTAAATATTAATTATTTACTCTAACACCCCCCCTTAAGTGCAACTTAGGGAAATGCCTTAAGCTCACAAAGCTAAGATGAATGCATAATGGGTCCCAGCAACGAGGCCATTTTAGGTACCCAAGTACAATGCAAGAAGAATGCAACCTCTGTAAGCGAGGAAAGAGAGAAAACCACATGGGAAAAACCCTCCCCCAAAAAGAGGTAAGAACCCAGTGAAGAACTGAAGAAGTCTCCAACTAGGGAAATTGTCCCCTAAAACAGGAACAAGGAATGATCATGAAGAAGCAGCATCACTGAAGCATGAAGAAGCCGCAAATCTGCCAAACTGCTAATCTGAAGAAACCTCCATGGAAGAAGAAGGCACAAGCCGAGCATGTCTATATGGTAGATGATCCATCTCACCGAAATGCATAGGTAGCCAGCCACTGCAATCGCCTTGTATATAGGATCAACCACTAAATACATAGTTCACACTATCGAACCATTGAACCATGGATGCATTAGAACACAGCATAACCCCCCCTTAATGCAGACGGGGTGTGATGACAGGCAACTGAGAAGGTGAGCCAAAATCTCTTGCAAACGAACCAAGAACGAGGAGAGAAGGAAAGAGGTATAGACACCGATAAAGACACGGTCTAATTGACTCTGCATGGGCTAATGTCATGGAAGGGACACTCACTTGACAAAGGGAGAATGCCTAAAACAGCAAACAAATAATCCCCCCCATGGTGCTTTATGAAATAGTGCAAGTACACCTGACTCAAAACAACATTCATGACTCCCAAAATACAAAAGTGACAGTTTATCTCAGTGCGAAATAGAAAAGTGCTTCAAAAGGATAGCTACAATGATCAAAAAATGAAAAAGAGCTGAACCAAAAGAAAGTATAGCTGAAAAGAAAGCAAACCATGCCAGGAAAACGATCCTCGGGCCTAAAACACTCAAAATATCCACCATAGAGCAAAAATGCTAAAACTATGATAGAAAGAGAAGAGGCCAAAAGTGAGGAAAAAAGATGACAGTTCTGAAAAGAACACAGAACCAGCTTTCCGGAAATATAAAGTTTTCAAAAAACTGACATGGGATGTAAAAGATATGCATGCTGGAGTCAAAAACAGGACTTCGGACTTCAACAGAAAAAACAGGCAATAAAAAAGCATCAAAACCAAAACATACCTGCACCAAAATCTCCGTCTCGGAACCAACTTTTCGGTGCTTCTTTTGGATCAGAAAAATACCTCCGTATGCAAGAGTTATGGCCAAAAAACCAAAGGTAGGTCCAAAAGCAATCGGGAGAGGTGCATGCAAGGGCTGATGCAGCGCTGACGTCAGCAAGTCACGCGATTAAATTTGATGGCTTGGAGGCCGTCGCAGCAAAAAAAGAGTGCCACATGGCATTGCCACGTGGCAGTACAGACGATGACGTGGCAATGTGCCACGTGGCACGCCTGCCACGTGTCAATCACAGAACGCGACAGCAAATGCCACGTGTCGCTGACTGTGCTGCACAGCTGGTGGGCGGAGCTATTGGAGCGGCGGGCAGAGAACTGGGTAAGGTGGCCGCAGGGGCGGCGGAGGCAGAGGAGCCACCGGTGGAGGGCGGCGGACGGGCGACTGCTGGGAGGAGGCCGGGCCGCGGCGGAGCGCGGGCGGCGCTGCCTGCTGCGACTGCTGCGGGCTGCGCACAGGTGGCGCGACGGTGGCCCCACGTGGCGCGGCGGCGGCGCTGCCGAAAATATATATATATTTTAAAAAAAAAATCCGCGCTGCGTCCGTACGACCGTACGACAGACTCCTAGAGGCCTCAAAAAATCACCAAAAATGCCCTGTCTCCAAAAACGAAAAGCTTTATATGAATCCTAACTGCAAACGGCCTTCCGGATCCAATGGTGATGTCCGTTTGGGCTGAAAGTGCTCCAAAAATTCGCTGATCCCCTGATTTGAAAAAAATGCACAAACAAACTAGGGTTTGTGACTTCAAATCATGGCTTCAAAATTTCTTCAACGAAGTAGCAGCAGGAAGGCTCTGATACCATGTTGGAGTTGAGGAAAGCCAACTCCGAAGACGCCAAGATCACCTGCATGCGAACCTGTCAAAGAGAAGCCATAGAAGGGAAGAGCATGGAGCACGGGCAAAACCCTAAACGGACATGAGAGCCATCATAATGCAAACACAAGAAGAAATGTATTTACAATAAGAAATGATATATGATGTTATTATGATATGATGTGTTACAATGAGAGAGAGCCCGAATATAAAGAGCTCATGGAAGCTTGTAGAACAAGCTGGAAGGAGGTAGAAGATAAGATTGACAACTCAGCACACATCCACAAAAAGTGGAATATGCTAAAAAAGGAACAAACTCCCGAGTTGTCAACAACTAACCACTACATGCATTAAATATGAAATATTAAATAAATGCATGACCTAAGTAAACTTAAGCAATAGAATAAATAATTAAATATTAATTATTTACTCTAACAATTACAACCCTTGGTGGAATTTTTGACAATTCTTGACAAGAGTCTCTAGTTAATGTAATATCTAGGTATGCCTTGAATTTAGGTGGAGAAAATGCTTCATTTCAAATAATTTGAGCATTACCATCCTTCAATACATCTTTCTTCTTGCTTGTAGGCATATTTGATATTATTTCTTTAGATTAGGTTTTAATATGCAAAAAAATTCACAACTTGGTCTTAATTCAACTATGCACAACTTACTCGTGAAGCCAACGAAACACACTAAATCTTCAACAACTTTTCACAAATTTTCTCTTCAATTCCTTCACAATTCTCTTTGTAAATTCTTGAAAGCCTTGTGAGTTAAAATGAGACTTGAAATCTACTAGATAGGTTCAAATGGTCAAATTTGGTCTCCATAAATGCTATGTACATGTATTGGGTGCATAAAAGATGCCTTGTCCAAATCAGTAAAAATTGAAACACAAACTTCCTTCAACTTCACTCGATTTGTATCACAACTTGCTCTTGACTAAATTTTAATACTGGGACTTGGTCTTTTCCATATTTTCAAATTGACAACAAAAGTCATTTCTCATTTCAAACATTAGATTTGTCCTCATACATCTATTATCATGTTGATTTGGACTTACATGGATATAGTATTAGGAACTAATATCAGATTTATCAATTTGAAACATAGTTCCATCCATACCTCATCATTTCAGTTTGATGTGAGGGAATCACCTAATCCATTAGATTTAGTTATCACAACTTCATCATTTTCATTGTTGCCTCCATTAGTTTTCTTCTTTCAAGTTTGATTCTTTTGGGTTCTTACTTCCTTAGTATTGACTTTGGCTTTTCCATTGTTCTTCTCAATATTGGATATTGATGCTTGGTTTATACAATCCTTAGATGATTAACCTTCTGACAATTGAAACATATTGCTTCAAAATTTCTCTAGTTTCTAGATCTTCCTCTAAGATGTAACCTAGCACAATTTTTTGCAATGTGTTCACATTTTCTACAATATTGACAATTCACCCAAGTATTGTAATATCAATTTATGGCATAATTTTTCTTAGGTGGGTTTCCTTGACCTTTAGGTTTCCAATTTCTCTTTACATTGGATCTGCAATATTGTTCCATATGACTATACTTTTGACATGTATAATGGTAACCTTCAAATCTAAAGAAGTTGGTGTCTTATTGACCTTTGATCTAAAATCATGTTCTTGATGACCTTTTTTGTTGCAAGTGAAACAATAACCATTGAATTTTTTTTTAGGATTTGATTTACCAAATTTTCTCCTATAAATATTTGTTGTATAGCATAGTTTTCTATAGTAATTGCATGTAGGATTCTTCTTCTTTGGGTTTGAAGTCACATTCCTTTGTTCTCCTTGCTTTGACAATTCTCCTTGATTGGTACCTGGTAGGAAATTGACATAGCCCATTCCAGAGGTGTCATGAGGTCTCCTTGGTGCATTCATATTTTCATTAAGAAATCTCAAAAGCTCTTAAGGTTTGTTCAATCTCTCCAAAAATTTATTTTCATCTTTCAACTCATTCACTAATCTATCATTCTCAGATTTTAGATTTATAATCTCTAGCTCCTTTCTTGAAATTGCATGATTTGCACTTGGTAATTGATTAATCATTTCAAGCTAACTATGGGTAAGCTTATGTACCTCATTTATCTTTTCATTACGTCTTATAGCCATGTCTTGTATCTTCTTCTACTATTTCTTTGGCTTCTTCATCCTTTTCTTTGTCTTCCTCATCCCTTTTCTTTTGTTTTATTACTTCATATAGCCTTAATGCTTGTATCTCATGTTCTCTCTTCAATGCTTCAAATTGTTCATTTTGACTGTTGCTCCTCTCTAATAGATCTTCTATTGCTACATTAGATTAAGTGGAACTTCCTTCATCAAATGATTCTTCAGCAATCTCTTCTTTGTATTGGGTGCCATTTTTTTGAATTTCCATCTCTTTCCTTCTCTTCAATGATTTCCTTAATGCCTCCTTTGCAACCTTGACTTGTTCAAATGCAAGTTGAACATCAACCTTCTAGTTCTCATTATTCTTTCCAAGTCTATAGGCTTCCATCTTCAAGATCTTTAACTCATAACTAGTTATACTTCCACCAAGAATACACTACTCTTATACCAATTGTTTTGAACCTAATTAGGAAAGTGAGATACCAAAAGTGGAGGGGGGCAAATTAGGATCTATAAAATGTTTCACACTTCAAAAATGAAACATATTTGATATCTTCATCTTAACCCTCTGTTGAACATTAACCTCATATCAAAGCAATCATTCACATCAACATAGCATCAAATCTAACATTTAGTTGCATGAATGAAAACTCACAAAAAAATAACACATTAACACACACATATGGTAACGCTGAAACCCTCCAAGGTGAAGGTAAAACTGTAGTGAGGATGACACCTACAAAAAATTCACTACTGTAACAATAAAGTGTGTTTTTTATGGCTACAATGTTTGATTACATCTGATGATCTAGCCCATGAGGGGTCTACCCTATCAAATGCTTATAATAATGTTAAGTCCTACCTTGATTAAATTATTTTTAGATCACAACTAATTGAGTATTCTATTAGGATATTTATAAAAGTTAGTTAAATTTACTTTGTTAAGAGATCTAAACCCTGAAACACCTATTAGGATGTATAGTACCTAATTCTTCAGTTTGTATTTAAAATGATGATATCACTTGACTATGATTTCTCTTCTTTATTTTTTCTTCAAACTATTTTCTCCACTGATTAGTTGCTTCTACCTTTAACACTTTGATTCACCTTGAAAACTCCACATGGAACCAAATTATTCATAGATGGATACATACTCACAAATGTGAACTAGATCACTTAATCCCCTTAAATAGTTATTTCGGTTAACCTTATAGATCCTAATTAATGATCTAGAATCATTTCTTTTTTCTCTTAGTCCTTCTAATTTCCTAGTTGGTGGATTGCCTCACATAGGGATTAATGATCCTTTATTGGATGCCTAATTAGATCCTTGATTACTTCCTTGATCCATAAAACATGTTTACAACTTGATAAAAATGGTTTACCTTAAAGTTTTATGTAATTCCAAAAAAAATGTAAAATTGTGTTACTCAACACTTGTACCATACTAACACTTAGCATAAACTATTTCATCATGCTATCCCTTGGCCATAACTTTTCTCAAAATATACTAAATTTCTCAACCTCAACTACTACCCTTGATAAATTGAACAATCACTAAAGTACTCAAGGACCTCTAACTTTCTTGGTAGTAACTACTTCTTTTCACATAATTTTAAATATATACAAGTATTCAATGCATGACTTGGCCTATGTAGGATGGCTCGATAATAGTGATGACTAAATAACCTTACTTTATAAATGATTAAGGGTTTGACACTAATAGATAACATGTCTTGGCGCTCAAAAGCATCATCACATTATTACATATGTAAGCTTTAGTGTGGATAGATACATTTATATCAACAAAATTGTGAGTGAATAGGACCACATTCCTATCCTTGCATGGAGTGAAAAGAATCTCCAGCTTGAAACCATGCCAAATCTAGGTATACTTCAAAGGTATTTTGAGGGAATCACCCAACAAAACCATATTCCAAGAAAGGAGCTCTGGCCTAAAAGGATTGAAAAATTCATGTATCTAGAGCCAATATTGTTGAGCTTTGCAACATAACTAAAAGATGTGTAGGAAAGACTCTGGTTGCCTACAAAAAGGACAATGCAGGTCAGTGGCACCCAAATGCTTGAGCCAAGCACTAAGAAGCAATCCCTAGCAAGAAAATTGTGCAATATTCAAATCAGTCATGGAATTCCAAATATTTCTAAACCTATATTTATAATTTTTCTACAAAGACTGGAGGTGCCAACACTAGTTAAGAGAATCAACCATAGGCAAGTGAGGAACAAACCAAATGTATCCCATTTTGGGCTTGTAATTGACAATAGGAGTACATGGATACCATTTATAGTTAGTCCACCATGGTCTGTGATGCAAAAGTATCCTTGGTTGGCTGGTAATCCTGTATGTTGGCTATTTTAGATTTTGAGTTGGAGGATTCAGTTAGTGAACAGGTGGTACCTAATCATGACTAGGTAGTTTGTAGTTGTTTTGTTAACTAAGTAACTCAGTTAATAAAGGTATTTAGTGATGCTTGGGGCAATAACAAGATACTATAAGCTCAATTTACACTAGTAGCCTAACAATAGTGTTTCTTGAGTTGCTTGGTCAATGAAGGAACTTGGTTAGTGAAGGTGTCACTTGGCATATATTGTGGCTCAGTTTGCACTAGGAAATTGGTAGTAGTGCTGTCCAAGTTGACACAATTGATGATGGAGCTTAGTTATGCTTAGTGGAATGTTGATGCTCAGTGGTGCTTTTTGGCACTTGGTTTTCTCTTAGTCTTTATGGTGCTTGAGTTGTCTATGAGATGACTTTCGGCATTTAATTTATGTTGCAGCTGATTTGTGGCTTGCATGGGCATTTGATGTAAGGGTTTATTTTAATTTGTAATGGGCTAGGTTGACTTTTGGCTTAGTTGGGTATAAGTAGGCATGTCTTATGGATTCTTAAGGTTGATTATAGATTAGGAGATAGTTATCCATCTTGGAGAATGAGATGAAGTGTAAGATAAAATTTTGAGAAGGGCTAGTAGCTGAGGCTTGGCAAACTAGGAGATTGCTTGGTGGGCTTGCAAGCACAATTTGAGATTTTCTTAGGGTTTTGTACTAGATTTTGGATCTGGACTAGCTAGTATTAATGTTGAGTTTGATCTTGAGGGATCTTAAAGAACTATTTTGTAATTGATATCGTATTTGGCCCTAACCCAGAAGGCCTTATAGTAGGGAATATTGCATGTAAACAATTATTTTATGAATAAAGTCTAGAGAATTGGTATAAGATCTTGCATTATTGTTGTGTTTCCACTCTATGGCTATTTATAAGGATCCAAATTACTTCCAGTTGAGGTACCCTAATATTCTTGCTACATGAGATAGCATTAAAGAAATTTTTTTCTTGATTATGTAGATCGAACATCGAAGTTGAGGTAGTTTGCTCTTGGACTTAGGTGAACATTGTAAGTGAAGGTTGATCTTCTAGAGCTGATTGATATTTTGAATTTGTGGAATTATTTCTCAAGTTTGAAAAGGATCCTAGACTATGCCTACAAGAATATTGGACCCTAGGGTGATTGATGGCCTATATAATTTTGTGGGAGTAAGGTCCTTAGAGAAGATGGCATTGATGAATAGTGATATGATAGCTAAGATCATAAGTGCTATAGGTGGTGTACCTCGACATGTGGGTACAGAAGATGGTTATGCAAAAGTTGTTAAAGACTTTGAAGTTATTGGATTGAGTGGTGATGAAAAAGATGATCATGTGGAGAGACCTATGGGAAATAGGGTTGGTTAGTTTTATACGCTTAGATCTTAGTTGAGGTTGAAGTATAGGATGGAGGTTTCAAATTTCTTAGGTACTTTGAATCTTGAAGACCTAATTTATTAGATTGGTGGATTGGAAGACTACTTAGAATTAGAGGATATTAAGGATCTACTCAGAATAAGGTTCACACAAGCTATGTTAAAAGGACATGCTTCTCTTTGGTGGAAAGAACTGCAAATAGAGAGAGAGGAGGAAGGTGTAATGAAGATCACTAGATCAAGGAAGTACTATACATACTTCAAAAAAAAATTTGGGCCATGACCAACATATGGCCAACATATGGCCAACATGTTGTAACCCTAAAGTAGCATAAAAATACTTGTATAAAAGGGCTTAGGGTCAGGGATTATTTCATAATGGTGATGCAAAAATTGGTTCTTACAGTGGTATTGAGCTGTAAGGGATTATAGATAGTAATTAGGTTGTAATCACTGGATCGTAATAATATTAGACTTGCTATTTGGTCAATGTAGCCCAGGGATTGGGTGAACCACATTAAATCTTGGTGTCTTGTGTTCTTTTTTGTGTTATCTATTATTTTCTAATATTGATTACATTTGCATGTAATTGTTATTTCTATCCATGGTTTAATCCTAACAAGTGGTATCAAAGTGAGGTTTTTTTTTCAAATATCCTCTACAGGAAAGTCCCAAAGTTGAGTGGGAGTCTCACGGTTTAGTGGGAGTGATGGAAAATGAGGGTAAGGTGAGGGTTGATAGGTTTAATGGATAGAACTTTTAGTTATGGAAGATGAAAATGGAAGACTATTTTATTAGAAGCATTTATGGAAGCCTTTGGAAGGAAAAACCAAGAATCAGTGATCTATGTCAAATGACGAATGGAATCTTTTAGATAGAAAGGCACTTGGAAGTATTCAATTATGCCTGGCACCATCGATAGCATTTACTATTACAAAAGTGAAGACAACAAAAGAGTTGATGCAAACCCTAGAAAAATTGTATGAAAATCCCTTCGCTTCAAACAAGGTATTTCTCATGAAGCATTTATTTAATATAAAAATGGTTGAAGGTGGATTTTTTTGTAGATCATTCAAATGAGTTTAATACTATTACTAGTCAGCTATCTTCTATGGGTATCAATTTTGATGAAGAAATTAGGTCTCTCTTGATTTTGTGTTCTTTTCTTGAAAGTTGGAATGGCTTGGTAATGGCTATGATTAACCATGTTCTTGGATCTAGTACCCTTAAATATGATGATGTGATCAGTGATTTTTTGAGTAGGAAAACTCATAGGAAATCCTTAGGTGGATCTACATCAGGAAGAGCCTTGAATGCACAATGTAGAGGCAGAACGACTAAAAGAGGAAGTAATTTTGGAAATCGTGGAAAATCAAAAGGAAAGTCAAAGGGGAGGAGGTCTCAATTGAGATGACCAAACAACTGTTGGTACTGTGGGAAATTAGGTCATAAAAAGAAACATTGTTGGAATCAAAAGAAAAATGAAGGAGATAAACCAGATGGAGACAAGGAGGAAAATGTGGTAAGTAACAAATTTGAAGAGGATGCTTTGCTTCTATCTTTAAAAAGTGTTCATGATTCCTGGGTTTTAGATTATAGTGCTTCATCTCATGCTACACCTAATAGAGGTTATTTCATTGATTATGTCCAAGGGGATCTTGGACTTTTTTATTTGGGGATAATGAACCCTGTCAGATTGTTGGAAAGGAAAAAGTTAAGATTAAGTTTCTGTTCCAAAGGTGAGTAGGAATTTAATTTCAGTAGGGAAACTCGATGATAAGGGTTGTGTAGTTACTTTTAATGATAAAAATTGGAAGGTTTCAAAAGATTCCCATGTAGTAGCAAAAGGCGTGAAAGTAGGCACCTTATATCTTTATGCAGGTCATATTGTTCCTTTTACTTTAATTGTTTCAGAGAAAAATGAATGTTCAGGAATAGTTGCTACAGTTGAGCAGGGAGAAAAAATAGTTGTTGTAAATTCTAATATAGTGCTATGGCACAATATAAGTGAGCTCATGAGTGAGAAAGGTATGAAATTACTCCATTCAAAGAATGTTTTACTAGGTTTAAAATGTGTTAATATGGATTTCTATGAAAGTTGTGTGTATGGAAAACAAAAGAGTGTGTTTTGTAAAGACTGGGAAGGAAAACAAAAGGGAGAAATTAGATCTTGTGCATACTGATGTGTGGGGACTAGCTCAAGTATCTTCCCTTGGAGGCTCTCATTATTATGTTACATTTATTGGTGATACAACTAGAAAGGTATGGATTTATTTCCTTAGATGAAAATCTAATGTATTTAAAACTTTTAAGAAATGGAAATGCTTGTTTGAAAATGAGATTGGTAAGAAATTAAAATATTTCAAATCTAATAATGGTGATGAGTATTGTAGTCATGAACTTGAAGATTATTGCTCCACTAATGGTATTCATAGATAGAAAACTATTCCAAGGAATCCAAGAAAATGGACTGGCTAAATGCATGAACATGACTATAATGGAGTGTGCAAGGAGCATGAGGTTGCATGTTGGGTTTCCCTTACACATGTGGGTAGAGGCTATCAATACTGTTATATATTTGATTAATAGAGGTCCCTCTACTCCTTTGGGCTATGGAATTCTAGAGGAAGCATGGACTGGTAAGAAGGTGAGTTATTCTTTTCTCAGAACCATCAGTTGTGAAGCTTTTGCTCACATAGATTCTAAAAATAGAACCAATTTGGAAGCTAATTCAAATAAATGTATATTTTTTGGATATGGCATTAATCAATTTGGTTATAGGCTCTAGAATTTTGAAAATCATAAAATTGTAAGAAGCAGGGATGTCATATTCAATGAGAAAGTGTTGTACAAAGATCTATTGCAACAACATGAGAAGAAAGAAGATGATTATGTAGTATTGGATGATACTCCAAAAGATGATGTTCCATCCATTCCTTATGATGTGCAACAACTGCAACAACAAATACCACACACACTAGTGAATGTTAGATGGTCAACAAGGCAAATTAGACCTCCAAAAATATTTTCTCCCTTATTGTATTCTATTTTACTTACTATTGCTGGTGAACCTAAATGTTATGATGAAGCTATGCAGGTGGATACTAAGATTTAGTTTGAGTTTGCAATGAAAGATGAAATGGAATCTTTTCTAAAGAATAAGACATGGGATTTATGCAAGTTGCAAGTAGGTAAAAGAGCTTTACAAAATAAGTGGGTTTATAGGTTAAATAAAGAAGATGGAGGCAAGAAAAGATTTAAAGCCAATTTAGTTGTAAAAAGATTTGCACAGAAAGAGGGCATTGATTTTGATGAAATATTTTCTCTTGTGGTTAAAATGACTTCTATCCGTACTGTTTTAAGTATTATGGCTATTGAAAATTTGTATTTAGAATAACTTGATGTTGGAACAACCTTCTTTCATGGTGATTTGGATGAAGAGATATATATGGCTCAACCATGGGGATTTGAGGTCAAAGGTAAGGAGAACTTAGTATGCAAATTGCTGAAAAGTTTATATGGCTTGAAGCAAGCACCTCAGCAATGGTATTTGAAATTTGACAATTTTATACATGAGCATGGATACAATAGGTGTCATTCAGATCATTGTATTTATTTTAAGAGGTTGGATGATGATACCTACATTATTTTATGTTTATATATCGATGATATGCTTGTAGTTGGGTCTAACATGGATCATATTAAGAGGCTGAAATGCCAGTTAGCACATGCATTTTATATGAAGGATTTGGGGGCAGAAAAAAAAATCCTTGGTATGAAGTTTTGAAAAGATAGGAAGAATAGGAAATTGACATTATCTCAGGCTGATTATGTTGAGAAGGTGTTGTAACATTTCTCTATGGAGAATGCTAAAGCTGTTAGCACACCTTTACCTAGTCATTTGAAGTTGCCTAAGGAGATGTGTCCCAAGACACAATAAGATGAGGATAAGATGTCCAAGGTACCCTATGCTTCAGCTGTAGGAAGCTTGATGTATACTATGGTATGTACTAGGCTAGATATTGCACATGCAATAGGAATCGTTAGTAGGTATATGAGTCATCTAAGAATTGAGCATTGGAATGTAGTCAAATGGATTCTTAGATATTTGAGAGAAACATCCAATAAGTTTTTACACTTTGGGGGCTCTACTACTGATTTACATGACTATGTTGACTCAGATTTGGCACGGGATATTGATACCAGGTTGAGTACTATAGGTGATGTCTTTACTATTGGTGGGGTAGCCGTGATCTAGGTTTCTAGGTTAAAGAAGGTTAATGCATTATCCACTACAGAGGAAGAGTATGTTGCTGTTGCTAAGGCAGCCAAGGAGATGATATGGCTTAAATTCTTCTTAGAAGAATTTGGAAATCCTTAGAGGGATAATTATTTGTTTATAGATAATCAGAGTGTCATTCATTTTATAAAGAATTCAGCTCTACATTCAAAAAGCAAACATATATAGCTGTGGTACCATTTCATTTGGTCAGTTTTGGAGGATGGACAGTTAAAGTTGGATAGGTTACATATAGATGACAATCCAATAGATATGTTGACAAAGGTAGTCACAAGGGAGAAGCTAAATTCCTCTTTAGCTTTAGTTGGTTTCTAGATTGAATAAGAATACAAGAACAATAGAGTCCAAGGGGGTTTGGTCCAGTGGGAGTCTCATGGCATAGTGACATAGCTACAAAATCAGTCTCCAAGTGGAAGATTTTTGTCTAGTGTGGAGTCTGATTAGTCCCCAAGTGGGAGATTATTAGTTTGTCCTAAAGAAGCATAAAAATACTTGTATAAAAGGGCTTAGGTTTAGGGATTGTTTCATTGTGGTCATGAGAAATTTTTTTCTTGCGATGATATTGAGTTGTGAGGGATTACAGATTGTAATCAGGTTGTAATTGCTAGATCGTAATAATATCATACTTGCTATTTGGTGGACATAGCCTAGGGATTGGGTGAACCACGTTAAATCTTGGTGTCTTGTGTTCTTTTTTGTGTGATCTATTATTTTCTGATATTGGGTATATTTGCATGTAATTATTATTTCTATTCATGGTTTAATCCTAACAAGTTGATGGTAACTAAGTTGAAGTATAAGTTCATTCATGTCAATTATGAGCTTGAGTTTTTCAAGTAGTTGCAAAATTTGAAATAGAAATATGATTGTGAAAGTGTTGGAAGCATGAATGCTAATGATATTCCTATGGGGGAGTATTATAGAAATAAAATTAGATAATTATTTTGATGATATGTTCCATTGATGATTGCATTTTTCATTGATGTCAATATAGTAGGTTTGTGTGGTTTCTAATAGAAGAACAATAGAAAGATCAAGTTGGTAAGGATAGATCATTAAGTACTTTTAGTACCGATGTTAAAGAGAAATACTACTAAGTGTCTAGTATATGTAGCTAACATCAGAAGCATAAGATAATAATTCTAGAAGAAGTTATGCAAGTTTTAGTGAAGACTATTCTGAGATAGAGTTTACAAAGGCATATTCTGGAAAACTTGTTATATCTTTTAGCAGAATTATTATTCTGAGAAGCTGAAGTTAACAATGTGAAGAAGAAATGTTGATGAAGATGTGGACAAGGTTACTCATCATGATGTTATGTGTATGGAAAGTTATTCAAGTTGCAAGGTGAAAGATTATGTTATCACTAAGTGTAACATGTTCTTAATGTGGTCCTATAATAATTAATTGAGAAGGTGTAACCATTAACTCAAAGAATTGTTTTATGGATTCCATATAAAGGAAGGACATTTTCATTTATCATAGAGGACATGGATGAAGTGATTGTAAGAAACACGAAGAGTGAAATATGAAGTTGAGCAGTGCATAGCGGAAGTGAAGGAAACTTCATTTTTGGGGTTTTATTATCTGATCTGAAGTTGGATAATTGGATTTGAGGTTTGTGACAAAGAATCATCCACCTAAGTAGATCATTAGGAGCTGAGATAAATGTGTGATGACAAGAAGTAGAGTCAATGAAGAACTATGTTTGATATCTCAAGTTGAACCTAAGAATGTAGATGAAGCATGTACAATGACTATTGGAAGCAAGCTATGAAAGAGGAATTGGATTAGATAGTAAAGAATGAGACATGGTAATTTGTCCCTAGACTAGTAGACAAGAATGTGATAGGAATTAAATGGGTATTCAAAAACAAGATGAATGAACAAGGTGAAGTTGTAAGGAACAAGGCAAGATTGGTATATAAAGGTTACTCATAGCAAGAAGGAATAGACTATGATGAAACCTATGCTCTTGTGGCTAGAATTGAACTAGTAAGGTTATTCTTAACATATGTAGCATACAAGAAAGTCAAAGTACATTAGATAGATGTCAAATTTGCATTTCTAAATGGAGAACTTGAAGAAGAGGTATACATAGAATAGCCTAAAGGATGTCATTTAAAAGATGACAAGGACATAGTATGCAGATTGAAGAAAGCATTGTATGGCTTAAAGAAAGCACCCATAACTTGGTAGGCAAGGTTGGACAAGCATTTGACAAAACTTAGATATAGCAATGGTATGGCAGATATGAATCTGTATTGGGAAAGAAATTGATGATGGATTGATGATCTTGGTAATATTTGTTGATGATATCATATTTGGAGGAAATGATGATGAGAGTGACAAGTTTGTAGAAGAAATGTAGAAGGAATTTGAAATAAGTATGATAGGAGAAATGAAATATTTTTAGGATTACAGATTGTACATGATAAAGAGGGAATCTTTATTTCTCAGACTAAGTATTTGAAAGATTTACTAAAAAGGTTTGGTTTGGAAACATGTAAACCCATTGGAACACATATGGTAACTAGATACAATTATCTACAAGGGATGATACACCCACTATTGAGAAGAAGAAGTATAGATCTGTGATTAGAGGATTGTAATATCTGACTCACATAGGGCCGGGTATAGAAAATCTAGTTGGAATTGTTGCAAGATTCTAGGATGATCCTAGAGAAGTCAAAAGGATATTTAGATATCTGAGAGGAACACCAGAGTTCAAATTGTAGTATTCAATAGATCTATTGATTTTACTCTATATTCTTATATTGATGTTGATTAGGCAGGCAGTATGGATGATAGAAAGAGCACTAGTGGTGGAGCCTTCTTTCTTGGAGGAAGATTGGTTTCTTTGCTAAGCAAGAAGTAGGATTGTACCTCACAAAGTATAGCAAAAGAAAAATATGTTGTAGCAACAAAAAATTGTAATCAAGTTGTTTGGATGAAGCAGATGTTGAATGATATATGGATAGAATTTAGTGAACCCATTGTCATACATTGTGACAACAAAAGCACAGTAAATATGTCTAAGAATCTAGTATTTCATTCTAAGACTAAGCACATTTTTATCAAGTATCACATGCTGAGAGAGAAAGTTGTAGAAAAGGAAATTAGATTGGAGTATGAGAGCACAAAAGAGAAGATTGTGGATATTTTCACTAAGCCTCTTCCCAAAGAGACTTTTGAGTATTTGCGAGGTATGCTAGGGGTTATGCCCCTTCCTACATCAGAGTAGAAGATGCAAGAATGCATCAATCTAGTGTAATAGAGCACCATTATTTGTCTAGACTGAATGTTGATGCTTCCTATATAAGGGAGTATCTATGATGAATAGAGTCATCTAGGACTCTTGGTGGATGTTGTTTTTGAATAGTGTCCTTAGACACTTGAGCTAGATAGAAATAGTTGTTGCAAATTTTGATGGTTTCTAAAACCTTTGACATTGATGTCAATTGGGGAGAAGTACTGCATGAAAAAATTGAGTACATTGAAGGGAGAAGAAAATAATTTTGAAGAAGTATAGCATGGGAGAATAATT
Organism: Cupressus sempervirens; assembly: GCA_028749045.1. NCBI lineage: Eukaryota > Viridiplantae > Streptophyta > Pinopsida > Cupressales > Cupressaceae > Cupressus > Cupressus sempervirens. Next base: position 743,631,641 of record CM053789.1, on the reverse strand, counting down.
GATCAAGAGGATTTGAAAAGAAAGGTTAACAGTCTTTTGTAGTTGGTATTCTTGGAACTAGATGTTTTTCTTCTATGTTGACATCAATGCTAAAGGAGGAGATTGTTGGAAGCATGAATGCTGATGATATTCCTATGAGGGAGTATTGTAGAAACATTATTAGACCATTATCATGATGATATGTTACATTCATTACTATGTTTGTGATTGATGTCAACATAGTAGTTTTCTATGATATCTAATAGAAGAACAATAGAAAGATTAAATTGCTACAGACAGATCATTGAGTACTTTTAGTAGCAAGATTAAAGAGAGACACTACTAAGTGTCTAGTATATGCATCTAACCTTGGAATTATAAGATATTAAGTCCACAAGAAGTTATGCAAGTTTTGGTGAAGACTATTCTGAGATAGAGTTTATAGAGGCATATTCTGGTAAACTTGTTATATCTCTTAATAGAGTTATTATTCTAAGAAGCTGAAGTTAAATATGTGAAGAAGACATGTTGGTGATGATGTGGACAAGCTTGCTCATCATAATTTTATGTGTATGGAAAGTTATTCAAGTTTCAAGGAAAAATATTATGTTATTGCTAAGTGTAATGTGTTCTTAATATGGTCCTATAATATTTAATTGAGAAGGTGTAACAACTAACTCAAGGAATTGTTTTATGGATTTGGTAAAAAGGAAGGAAATTTTCCTTTATCATAGAGTGATTGTAAGCAACATGAAGAGTGGAATGTGAAGTAGAGTGGTGTAGAGTGGAAGTGAAGGAATCTTCATTGCTAAGGTTTATTGTGTGATCCAAAGTTGGATACTTGTATCCGAGGTTCATGACCTAGTCTAAAAGGCTTGATATTGATTGGTCCAGTTGATAGAATAGATGAAAGAAGTTTGAAGTATAGTACACACAATTATTTTGCATGGAATAGTTAAGAGATCAATTGGACAGTGAGTTTAGTGGTCTTTCCCTAGAAGCTATTTGGACAATGGGTTCTTTTGTCTTCTACAACTCCTAACAGGGAGGGAATCTTCTAACAAGGATTCAAAGTCTCCTAAGAGGGACTCACATGTACTAAATGTTTTAATAAACTCCTAACAGGGTCCATCCTCTAACAAGGAATATTTATATTAGTACATCATCTTGTGGGCATCATTCCCACTGAGGTTTTCCCTTTGACCAAGGGTTTCCCTAGTTAACATATATGGTGTAATTGTCTATGTGCATCTTGTTATAGTTGTTGTTTACTTTGGTTGAATGAATAAGATTGTTTAAGGTTGATAAATTATTTAATTATTGGATAATTGATTCACCACCCCCTCTTAGTTATCTTGGTGGACTATTGTTTCTAATAGAAAGATTTTACCAAGGAGTTATAGAAGTTGACTATTTAGTCTAGACATAGAGAATTGTTAAAGCAAAAGGTATCTCAGTATATTAATGGTTTGAGATTCAATATCCAAGGTGAGGTTCGCATGTTGAAGATTGATTTAGTTGAGGATTCTTATTAGTATTCCCTAAAGGAAGAACATAAGTTGAAGAGGAAAAGTCAAGGTAATTCTGAAGGGAAGGAGAAGCAGGATAGCTTAGCAAAAGCTAAATAGAGTATTGAAGATGAACCAAAACCTGTTGATCAGAAGAGAAGGATGGGTAGCTCAGTAAGTTTAAGGGTACTTGCTACAAATGTGGAGAAGGACATAGGTTTTTTGAATTTCCTAAGGATGTTGATAGGAGAGTTGCATTTGTGAACAAGGTTGAAGATCATCATGATAGTAAACCTAAGCAAGAAGAGAGTTTGCTAGCGGTGAGTACTAATTGGTCAAAGGACTAAACTGTTTACGACTTGTTGTAAGTTTGATGGTAAAGTCGTCAATGTGATTGTGGATGGTGGTAGTATTGAAAACCTTCTTGCTGAGGAGATGGTTTAGAAATTTGGTTGAAAAAGAATGAAACATCCTTATCCTTATAGGATTAGTTTGCTACAAGGTGAGCATGCTTTGGAAGTGAGGGAGTACTGTGTTGTTGATTTCTAGAATGGATAGTATAAGGATCAAGTGTTTTGTGATATTGTGGACATGAACAATTGTCATTTGTTGCTTGGTAGATCTTGGAAATATGATTGTAGTGCTATGCATGATTGTGTTAAGAATATGTTTATAATTGTGAAAGGTGGCAGTAAGCATTTCCTGATTCCTTTATAGATTGAAGAGTGCAGTAGGAGGAGCCTAATTATTGGTATCCAAGTTGATTTGAAGGATTCTAAGAGGAATAAATATTAGTGTTGAAAGAAGACCTATCAAACACTGAGGATGGATGTGAAGAAGCAAAAGAAGGTGTTGGCTTGGTCTTTTTTATGTTCTTTATGACTCCCTCATAAGAAAAACTAGGGCCTTTTGTTGATTTGGTGATCTTTATATAAAAACCCTAGTTCAAATGACAAGTTAAAACCCTCATTTTATGCCCTAGTTTTCAAAAGGGTTAGCATTTTCAAAATATCACAGGAATACATCTTACCCTAAGTTTTCTTTTTCATAAAAGATGACTTTATTTTATTCTTCACATTAATTCTCTTATTTTCTAAGTCTGCCTTGACCATGGTTGTGTTTTTTGTGCATTAGTGTAAAGTTTTTTTGAGCTTAAAGGGGGTTATTTTTTTCAACCATTGATCTAGGTAAGATCGACAAATAGTGCTTACCTGCATTGTGGAGTTACATGATTTTTACATAAAGTGGGGAAGCACTATTGAGACACGTGGCCTTTGCTAACAGATGACCCTGTTTACACTACAGAGTTCTGACAGCTTCCACTTGCCTGTGTTCTCATTGGTCATTATTTTCCAAGTGGGCCATTCTTGTCATAAGTTTTGTCGCACTGTTGATTTGTGCTGGATCACTGATAAGCACTTTACTGCAATATAAAGTTCATCAAAGTTTAGGTAATGTGGGCAAGCATTTTTTTGACACTTATCCAAGGTGATGATAGGTGTAGTACTGTAAGCAGATCTCAATTGTATTTCTTACCCACCATACATCTAAAGGAAGATCCATGGTTGGCACTTTCTTGCATTATGAAATTGCAATATCTTTAAGTAATACAGGGAAGCACCTTGTGGACACATGTCCACAATGATGTTAGTGCCACATTTTATGCAATGGATCCTCGATGCTGACAGTTGTTCCATTTTCATACCACAGGTGTTATACTTTCATTGGCTAAGTTTTTTGATGTGGTCCCCCATGATATCTTTTTGCTCCATAAATTATCTTGGGTTGATCAATGGACAACACTTTCCCACTTGATGAAATTTCTCAAGTTTTAAATAAAGTGGGGAAGCACCTTAATGACACCTATCTGTGCTGATGTCATTACTAGTGTTTCATGCTATCAAAGGGTTCAAATTGTTCCACCATTGATCTTTTAAAGATTAACAATTGGCACTAACCCGCATTATTAAGATGCAAGAATTTTAAGTAATGTGGGGAAGTGCCTTCATGACATGTAGAAAATGATGATCTCATGGTCCCACCTTTTCAGAAGGTAATAAGGAAATTTTTAGTGTTGCACTTGTTAGAATGTATCATTTTGAAAGGAGATTTTCTATTGGTTTAAGAAGATGACTAGATGCTATAGAAATACATAATTTTGTGATCATAGATCTAAAGGAAGATCGACAACCGATGGTTGCCTACATTATCAAGTTGCAAGATTTCTAAGTAATGCGGGGAAGCACCAATCTCACACGTGGAAAAGAAGGGCCAACTATGACGAAGATGCACCAACTTGTGCTAGGCTGGAAAAAGGTCCCAAGTTATGATGCTAGTTGGACTTCATTTTTAAGGATTCTATGGCAAAGAATTTTAAATTTTCATAATTGTGGATCTAAAGGGAGATTGATGGCTAGCACTTGCCCACATTATCAAGATGCAAGAACTTTAATTAATGTGGGGAAGCACCTATTTGACATGTGGCAAAATTTTTAAAGCCATAAAGTAGTTTTTCTTTTTGAAATAGAGTCATCTAATGTTGTGAGATCAATGGATAAAATTCAAATTTGAGCATGACATGAAGGTAATGGCTAAAGTAGTTAATATAACTTAGAGCTCATTCATGTGATTTCAATACCCTGGTATAACTCACAAAGTTTCCATTATTGAATCATACAATCGCTAAAGGATATTAGAGCGCAAGGCTTTTCAAAGCTAGGGCACAAAATTCTACTAAGTTTTCAGTGAATTGTAGCAAAATTTTATAGAAAGAGATGGACAATTCAGCGGGTAAGTGATCTACAATCTTTTAAAATCAAGGAGTTAGTGTTGTGTGCATTTGAATTTTTCAAAAGATGCCTCCACAAAAAGAATTCTCTGGTCATACTGATTATCTTAAGAGGTCTTTCCATGACAATTTTCTTCAGCAATTTCCCCCATCTATACATGAAATAACAATAGGTAGGGATTTCATTCCAAATAACCCAAGGTTGGGGGTACTTGATGGTTTCTATGAAAAAGTCAATTACTTGAGAGATGCTCGAGTCTCTATGGGATGATTATAAGAATTATTCAAAAAGTGGTTTGCTAAGAGAAACCTAGATACCCCTATGAGCAATGTCTCAGAATTTGGTATTGGAAAATTAGTAATCCCCAGGGTTTTCTTTGATAGTGATCTACTAACTGATTTAGCTAAAAAGTATGATCATATTACTAGGTTTGTGAAGAATTATGCTAGTGATAATCTTTTTAGGGTCTCTCCTAAATTGATTAGGGAGGTTTTCAACCTCAACCCCAATTGTACTATGCATGAGCTTATTGACATGGATGACCTTCAAGAAAGGTATGATGCATAGAGAGTATATCTAAGAGCAAGGCCTGTCCAACAACATTTTTCTAGAATTGGTACACTACCCTTGGTCACACCCAATACCCCAAAGTCACTGATGAGGAAATACCTCAATCCTAGGGCTCAATCTTTGTACTTCACCCTTTGCAAAATATTTGGGATAGATGAAGGGGAACACATCCAAGGCTCCATTGTTCTTATTATGGCTCAAACATTACAATTTGGAATGAGCACTATTCTAGATTTTTCCACTTTCCTTGTAGAAGAAATTCATAATGGTTTGGTAGAAATATCACAAGGAAAGGTAAATAGACCCTTTTTCTAGCACTCCTATCTCATGCACATATGTTTTTTAAAGGAGTTACCATTTTCTCTAAAAGAATGGAGCTTAAATTAAAAAGGATGGTGAAAAGTCACCAGTCTAGTTATGGAGTGTTGATATTACTTAGGAGGCCAGGAATACTAGTTATGTAAGATTTGACAAATATTTTGCATCTAGGCTCAGATTTGTTTTAAGAGGGGATAGCCCTAGAATCCCATAGCCATTGTTAAAGTTGATCAGACCCCAAGACCATGCAAAAGGACTCTTGGTTAGTCACAACTAGGGGGATATAATCCCATATATTGTTTCTACAGTGATTAGAGTGTATGGTTTTTTGGGAAAACCTCATGTTCTACCTTTCCATGTGCCTTTGAAGATAGGGATAGCAGAATTTCTTTGGTAGATCAAAACTATTGAAGAAAGAGACATGATTGGCAAAAATAAAGGTACTTTCTTCCTGGTTGTCACTCTAGCACATGATTTTATTTTCCTAAGGAAGGGATGGAGACACCTTGATTTATTTTTGAATAAATACAATATGGATGCAACGTATATTGATCCAGAGGGATTCTATGATCTTTTAAGGGAGAGAAGAAAAGCCAAAAGTATTACACAAGAAGTATATTTCCCTGAAGATATTATTAGGGATATCTTCTCCCTACGAGAATAGGAGGTTAGGAAAGAAAAATGGATAGTATTTAGTAAAGTTTTAGAATTCATTAATTCTTTTGACCCTGATTATAATCCTTTAAGAGATAAGAAATATTGGGGGGCCAAAATGCATGTATTAATGAATAATTTTATTGCAATGATGAAAACATACATATGTTAAAGCCTATCCTAATAGAGAAGTAGAGATGGAGAGAAGAATAAATAGTAGGATGATAGTTGCCCCAAGGTAGTACACATTGCAAAAGAGGGCAGGATACATTATAGTTCAGAATATACAACAGGTTCCCCCTCATAGAAGACCAAGGCCAAAGAGCCCACCTGTAACTAGTCCTCCAAAAAGGTAGAAACTAGAACAAGGGTCCTCTACTCATGTAGAAGAGTATTCCCCAAACCTTGATCAGAATAGAAGATGAAGCATCTTTAAGAGAGAAACTAAGAAAAATGGGTGGGGAAGGGGATGTAATTGTTACCTTTGCAGACAGGGAAAGAGTAGTGCCTCAAGAGCCTCCTATGCCCTCCTTGGACCTCACAGTTGTTGATTATCAAGGTAAGGTAATAGACCTAATTATTGTTGAAGTCTCACAAATATTCATTGATGATGAGAATTTTGTTAAATCTAGGGCTTTTACATAGTTTTTGTGGAGAAGGAATATAGGAAATTTTGAAAAACTATGTAGAAAAGTAAAGACAGAATAGCCAGAAAAATTAGAATTATTCAAAAAGTGGTTTGCTAAGAGAAACCTAGATACCTCTATGAGAAATTTCTAGGAATTTGGTATTGGAAAATTAGTAGTCCCCGGGGTTTTCTTTGATAGTGATCTATTGACTGATTTAGCTAAATAGTATGATCATATTACTAGGTTTGTGGAGAATTATGCTAGTGACAATCTCTTTAGGGTCTCTCCTAAATTGATTAGGGAGGTTTTCAACCTCAACCCTAATCGTACTATGCATGAGCTTATTGACATGGATGACCTTCAAGCAATTTATGATGCATAGAGAGTGTATCTAAGAGTAGGGCCTCTCCAACAACATTTTGCTAGAATTGGTACACTACCATTGGTCACACCCAATACCCCAAAGCCACTGATGAGGAAATACCTCAATCCCGGGGCTCAAGCTTTGTACTTCACCTTGTACCAAATCTTTGGGATAGATGAAGGGGAACACATCTAGGGCTCCAAGGTTCTTATTATGGCTCAAACATTACAATTTGGAATGAGCACTATTCTATATTTTGCCACTTCCCTTGTAGAAGAAATTCATAATGGTTTGGTAGGAATATCACAAGGAAAGGTAAATAGACCCTTTTGCTAGTACTCCCTACTCATGCACACATGTCTTTTTAAGGGAGTTACCTTTTTCTCTAAAGGAATGGAGCTGGAATTAACAAAGGATGGTGAAAAGTCACCAGTCTAGTTATGGAGTGTCAATATGACTTGGGAGGCCAACAATGCTAGTTAAGTAAGATTTGACAAATATTTTGCCTCTAAGCTTAGATTTCTTTTAAGAAGGGATAGCCCTAGAATCCCACAACCACTGTTAGAGTTGATCAAACCCAAAGACCATGCAAAAGGACTCTTTGTTAGTCACAAATAAGGGGATATAATCCCATATAATGTTTCTACAGTGCTTAGAGTGTATGGTTTTTTGGGAAAACCTCATGTTCTAGGTCTTTCCATGTGCCTTTGAAGATAGGGATAGCAGAATTGCTTTGGCAGATTGAAACTATTGAAGAAAGAGACATGATTGGCAAAAATAAAGGTACTTTCTTCCCAGTTGTCACTCTGGCACATGTTTTTTTTTTGTAAGGGATGGAGACACCTTGATTTATTTTTGAATAAATATAATATGGTAGAATCCCATGCAAGGTATATTGATCTAGAGGGATTCTATGATCTTTTGAGGGAGAGAACAAAATCCAAAAGTATTACACAAGAAGTATATTTCCCTAAAGATATTATTAGGAATATCTTCTCCCTACAAGAACAAGAGGTTAGGAAAGAAAAATGGATAGTATTTAGTAAAGTTCTAGAATTCATTAATGCTTTTGACCCTGATTATCGATCAAAACTAGGTGGATAGTTTCGATCGGAACTAGGAAAGCGGTTTGCTAACTGCGTGGTTAAGCTGCCAATAGTTTCGATAGAAACTAAGAAATTTTGTTTCTATCAAAAGTTTGTAAAATAATTTTGATAGAAACTAAGTTTCTATCGAAACTAGCTAGTTAGAAGCCCCCATGAATAGTTTGAAGTTTTTTCAATGATTTCCTTTCTTCGGAGCTGAATTACCAGGTTCAAATGGAGTACTAAAGACCTGAAATTGTACATGATTGAAGTACTCTAAACTAGCTTTCTAATGACTATGAATTCGGTGCTTTTCAAATTTTTTAGGTATATATTTTTTAACATGAATTAAATATAGGTTTATTGTAAAAATTAAACTAAGATATTCAACGCTCATGGAAAAATAGTAAATATAAAAATAAATTTTTTGAAAAATAAGTACGGTCTCTGTATTTGAGTCACCTTTCAATCAAATTTTACTTTTTAAAAATTGGGTAAATATATAATAAGTTACATGTGTCAAAGCCACGTATGTCTAAATTAGTGTTATGCCAACTTTAAACTACAATAAAATATGAAATAGTAATGATAAAGATATAAGACCAAATCTATGGTTTAGGTATGGATGTTAAAAAACTAAGTTCAAAAGAATCACATTGATATCTATTGTAGAAAAAAAGTTATGTGTGTCAAAAACAGTGTCACTCTTTAAAAATTAGGTTTTTGATATCATACCAATTTTCGTAGGAGAAAAAATAATTCAATAAAATAATTTTTTTTTCAAAAAAAAAAAAAAGATTTAGAATCTAGACACAAAATCCTAAAAGACTCTAGTTTACTTCATCTTCAAATTCCTAACCGTTAAACATGAATTTGCATTTGAAAGTGAACATTTTCTTAAAAATTCAGAGTTCAGTGTCAGTTTAAGCAAAAAAATGTAACCCACTATTGTGGGTTCACCTTTATAATCCTTTAAAAGAAGAGAAATATTGGGGGTCCAAAATGCATGTATTAATGAATAATTTTACTGCAATGATGCAAACAATGAATGAGAAGAAGGCTACATATGTTAAAGCCTATCCTAATAGAGTAGCAGAGGTGGAGAGAAGAATAAACAGTTAGATGATAGTTGCCCCAGGGTAGTACACATTGCAAAAGAGGGCAAGATACATTGTAGTTTAGAATATACAACAGGTTCCTCCTCATAGAAGACCAAGGCTAGAGAGCCCACTTGCAACTAGTGCTCCAGAAAGGTAGAAACTGGAATAAGGGTGCTCTTCTCGTGTAGAAGAGTATTCCCTAGGCCAAACCCCAATTAGAATAGAGGATGAAGCATCTTTAAGAGAGAAACTAAGGCAAATGGGGTTGGGAAGGGGACACAATTATTACTTTTGTAGACATGGAAAGAGGAGTGCCTGAAGAGCCTCTTGTGCCCTCCTTGGCCCTCATAGTTGCTGATTATCAAGGTAAGGAAATAGACCCAATTATTGCTCAAGCCTCACAAAAATTCATTGATGATGAGAATTTTGTTAAATCTAGGACTTTTGCATAGTTTTTGTGGAGAAGGAATATAGGAAATTTTGAAAAAGTACATAGAAAAGTAAAGACAAAATACCCCAGCAAACTAGATTCTAATATTGAGGAAGAGGTAAAGTCTTAATTTTTGAGTGATTTTTATCAGTTAACACCTAAGGCCGGGAGGCAATTAGTTAGGGAGTCAAGAGTTCTAATTTTTCCTAAGTGGGACATAGCTAATGCTATGATTTTTTATTTTATTAGAAAGGAGAAAAATGTGTAGTGTAAACTAGAGGAATCAAATTCAATAATGATCATCAAGCTCTGGTAATTTGGTCAGTTCAAAAAAGAGACAAGACTAGAATACAAGAAATTTCTAGTGCAGAACATACTGATACTCTCACAATATATAGGGCTAATGAAGTGAGTAGTCAACAAATCACTAGAATGGCTAAAGAAATACTAAAGTTTGGGGATACAGTGTCTGGAAAAGAACAAGATAGGTTCTTAGAACTCAATACCAAATTTGAAGAAGTATTGAAGGCATGTGAGGAAAGGGGAAAATAGATACAATTATTGGAAAATCAGATATCTCAAATGGATAAGCAACTTGGGAAGAGAAAGATGGGAGAATCCAACAAACCAAGAATTGTGTATCCTCAGCCACTAGTTGAGCCATTTAAGTCAACTCTTATTGTTGAAATACCAGACACCCCATAGAGGCTTGAGTTCTATACTACAGAGGAATTTGAAGAGGAAAGAGACAAATTACAGAATTGTAGCTATATGAGATGAAATAAAAGGAGAGGAAGATAAATTGAGACACATTATATAGAAGTGGAGTGAAAGAAATAATGACATTACCATTATGTGTATATCTATCATCTAACTACCATGTCAGCAAATAGAAAAGATTTTTGATTTACTTAATAGGCTGGAGGATTTTGATAATAAATGGGTTTCTATTCAAAAGAGAATAACAATTTGCCTCTCCAAGTACATAGCTAAAAAAATTGATCCTTTTCCTAGTGCTCTTAAAAGGGTTGATAAAATAAAAGAAAAGGAAGAATGGAAAAGGGAATTAGATGAATTATTGTGCCAAAGAATGAATAATGTTGTAAATGAAAAGGGACATCTAGTATGGGAAATGACCAATGAAGAGCTGGTCAAAGTGTCGTTATTTTAAAATGTTATCAAGAAGGACCTCATGGAAATAGAAGCAGCTAGAAATTTTGTAATAAAAGTGTAGAGGGAAATCCTAAACTTTGATTGACCTAATGACACTGCTTTCAATGAGTGGAAAGAGAAATTTATGTCTACAGAATAGATGACATAGAATGATAGGGTAGAGGAAGATGTAGAGTTAACAGTTACTTTAATAGTCCATGATGAAGACAATGAGAATCTTTGAGTTAAGGTGAGCTTGCAGATAATAGAACATGACACATCACTCTCAAGCCTAATAGCCATGTACTCTGAAGAATCAGAATAACATGGGAACAAATCATCGATTTCACAAATTTTGATGTATAACAAAAAAGTATTCTACCTAAAAAGAATATTATGATGTAAAAACTTTTCTATTACACAAAGTTTTTGTCCTTTTGTGACTATTTGCAAAATGTAAATATCTTTTGTAAAAGGACATCTGTCAATTCTCTATGTCTAAAGCTTGTTGCATCTCACTCTATTTAAGTGAGATTCCAAGGATAGAGAAGGGTCTGATTTCAACTGTCAATTTTGGTCTAATATTAAATATGGCTCGGTCTAGTTATTAGTGCAAAACTTATGATGTATTTCTTCTGCAATTATTGGGGAATAAATTAATGTCATAGGGGTCTAATGTTTTATTTAGAGTCATTCTGAGTCTTATTATAATTGTATACAATTTTCAAAGAAGATTAATACAAAGTTGAATTGTCCCCATATCTATTCTTGCTGAAGTTTGTCTCCATTGTTATTACTTGGTCATTTTGATGTTGTGTGAGAAAAGCTTGTCCAATTGAATGCAATTCATTTAGATTGTATGCCAATTCATTATTGCTATTGGTTCAATGAATTAAGTAATTGCTCTAGTGAATTTGATAAGGTTGCTAAGGTACTAGGAAGGATGTTTATAAGAATGAATTCCAGTAAGAATTGTTGATATTATTGGTTGTAATGCAATCAATTAGATCTATAAATTGAAGTAGACTTTGAATCCCAATGGATAAAGCACTGATCTAGGTAATCCAATCTGTAGATAGAGAGATCATGAATAAGAATGAATGCTAAAAATCAAAATCATTTTCATTTTACCAGTTGAAGAGTTTCAAAGATGGTCAACACTCATTTACATCTAATCTTTGGGTCTTGGATAGCTACTATTTTTAGAAATATTTTTAAAGCTAAGGAGGATTGTGACCAAATCTACTTATAAGGGATATATATCATTTGAAAATGTTAAGAAATGGATAAACTATGTATATGTCATAGATAAGAGATGAGAATTAGAATGAAACTAAAAGAATTCTCATACAAGAACACTCATTTGAATCATCCCTTAGGTATACCCACCTTGGTTTTGTAGAGTCTAAAGAGTAGAAAACTAGTCTTGGTTTTAATGAAGTTGGATCCAAGTAATATACATACATAATTGTTAATGGGAAGTAGCTAGTTCCTAGATTTGTTAGTTTTACTGTCTTGGTATTGAGTTTTTGTTGCTCAGTAATTGAAAAACACCAACAGAAGGTCAAGGGAAAGAGCGTACAATTTGATGACTTGGGGGATATGTATGTGAAGAACCAATTTGGGATTTATGTGTTGAATCCAAGAAGATGTTCTTTTAGCTATTAAGTACATATTTTTGAACCTAGGGTGTCTGATGCAGGAGCATCATTGATTAGCTATAAATCCTCCATGTTGGGTATTTTGGCTTTTGAGTTAGATGACTCAGTTAGTGAAGAGATGGTACTTGGTTATTACAAGGTAGTTGGTAGTTTATGTATTAACCAAGTGACTCAATTAATGAAGGCATTTAGAGATGCTTTCTGCACTTGATAGATACTATAAGCTTGGTTTACATTAGGAACTTGACAGTAGCATTGCCCAAGCTTCTTAGCTAGTTAAGGGACTGGGTCCATGAAGGTGGAACTTAGCATATACTGTGGCTTGGTTTGCATTGGGAAGTTGATAGTAGTGTTGCCCAAGTGTACTCAATTGATGATGGAGCTTAGTTATGCTTGGTGGAATGCTGATGTTTGATGGTGGTTTTTGATACTCGGTTTGGTCTTGGTCTTTGTGGTACCCAAGTTGTTTGTGAGTTGACTTTTGAAATTTAATTTGTGTTGTAGCTGACTTGTGGCTTGCATGGGCATTTAATGCAAGGGTTTATTTTAATTTGTAATGGGCTAGGCTGACTTGTGGCTTAGTTGCATATAAGTAGGGGTGTCTTGAGGAGTGTTAAGATATATTGCATATTAGGAGATGGTCATCCATCATGGAGAAGGGGATGAAGTGTAAGAATAAATTTTGAGAAGGGCTAGTAGCTAAGGCTTGGAAAACCAAGAGATTTCTTGGTGGGCTTGCGAGCATAAGTTGAGATTTCACTAGGTTTTTCTACTAGAGTGTGGATTTGGACTAGGTGGGATTAGTGTTGGGTTGGATCTTGAGGGATCTTGTAGAGTTGTTTTCTAATTGCTATTGTATTTGGCCCTAACCTAGAAGGCCTTATAGTCAGGCATATTGCATGTAAACAGTTATTTTTTGAATAAAGTCTTGAGAATTGGTATCAGATCTTGCATTATTGTCATGTTTCCACTAGGTGGTTAATTGGAAGGATCCATATTACCTCTAGTTGGGGTACCCTTAGATTCTCATTGCATCAATTTGACATGTTGGACACCCATCTTGTGAAGCATATAGGGTGGCAATGCAAAGATAAGTAGGTCAAAAGTCTACCGATCTAGACAAGATAGATAAAATTGGACCTACATATCCTCTCACAATCTAAGGCTCATGGTAACTCTAGAAAGATGATCTTTGGGAGTCTTGATGCCATGTTTGAAAAAAAACACAGTGCACTGGCACCCTAAATCTTGACAAGGGGCACACCTTGAATGGAAAATAAGGGTGGCCACCAAAACTTAAGTTGATTCATAGAGATTCCATCTTTGAAGCTATCACTAGCCTAATGAAGAATTGACTTGATAGCTTCCCAGGCTTTCCAAATTCTTTTTACAACAAGAGAGCCCTAAATTTGGACTAGCTCTAGCATTATGTGAAGGTTTTGAAACCCATTCCCCTTCCAAGTGGGTCTATTAACTGGGAATCTAGGGGAAATGCAATGCTTAAGAAGGACTTTCTAGGCTTCATGTCTAGTGAGGGAGTGGATGATCCATTTAGCACATAAAGAAATACCTTATTTTTAAGTGGAACAGAGGCCAATACCTCCAGGCTCCTTGGGCAAACAAAATTAATCCCAAATGATTCTATAAAATCCATGGTGGTAAGATCCCGAAGCCTAGAGGAAATTTTTGAGGAGTTTTTCCAACTTGAGATAAGAGGCTTTGGAGGGTGCCCAACAAGAAAAATAATAAACATGAGTAGAATCTAAAACTTTGGAATAGATGTGTAATTTTTAGTCTAGATAAAGAGGCTTGGTGAGCCAATAATCCATCTTCTTAGAAATATTGGCAAGCATAACATTCCATAGATCAATAGATGAAGCTTGAAAAGAAAAGGGAATACCCAAAAAATTAAATATCTCACCATGTTGAATCCATTTCTGCTGGTCATGGGAAAGCACAAGTGGACTTGGAAGAATTAACTACCTATAGCATAAAGTTTTGTGCCATTGAATGATAACCTTGGAAGCCAATTAGATGGTCTGAAGATATTGAAGGCTATTTAAGACATTATCCTCATCCTCAATAGCATGAGGAAGGAATCATCATAAATGTGCCCACTGAAAAACTAAGTAGGAGACTCAAGAAGGGCAATGCCCCTAACATGATCAAAGGAGATGGCATTGGGAAGAAGATAACCAAACCCTTTAGCAACAAGAACATACAAAGAAGGACCTAGAGGACATTATTGGAAGATGGACCTAAAGAGCCCAAAAAATTTAGATTTATTTTCATTGATAATGGTGCAAGCATAAGCATCCTCGAAGAGCATTTCCATAGATTGGAGGAAAATTGGACAAAATCCTAAGGCTTGAAGCATAGCAAGAATGAAAGGCCATTCAATATGAGCATGAGCCTTGGAAAAATCAATCTTGAGAAAGAGAGTTTGTTCCTTAGATCAACGAGTCCATTCCATACTCTCCCAGAGAACAATAATATTGTCAAGGATGTATTTGGATTTGATGAAACCACTTTGCTAAGGGAAAACAATCAAAGAGAAAAGATGGAAAATTTTGAGAGCTAGGGCTTTAGCTATGATCTTGTGGGAGACATTCAATAGAGTGAAAGGTGTCTATTTGTAAAATCTTCTTCATTACCATCTTTAGGTATGAATTTAATGTTTCTTTTGTTACTAAGATTGCCTTGTGATTTAGAAAAATATGCTTCAAGGTAGAGTTTGTACAAATATTTCCCAATGGAATCCCATAAAGATTTATAAACCTCACAAGGAAAGCCATCAAACCTAGGGGCCTGGTCATCTTCCATAGAGAATATAGTTTCCTTAAGGTCACCAAGAGTGAGATTTTTCTTGTAGAAAGCATGCTATTCAACTGCAAGCTGGTTAGGAGTAACAACAATTCATTCCTTCAAAGCTTGGTCTCTTTCCTTTGAATTACCCTACACAGTGAAAACCTTCTCACAATGAGAAACAAAGGCTCGTAGAATGTTAGGAAGGTTAGAGATAATTTGTTGACCTTCCTTGATTTTTTATCCCTACTGAGGTGTGATGACCTCTAAGAGCTTGAAAAAATTCCTTTGAGGCTTGGTTTTTGATCTTGAGCCAGTGAAGATGAGGTTTGATGTGAGCACCTCTTGTGGCATAGTTATCATGAACCTACTTCTGATTGAAGAGATTGGCTAGCCAAGGTTGCAGATATGAATCAAGTGGATATAGGGCCAGGGCCTCAAAGGCCAACCATAGGTCTTTGGTGGTTGGATCATAGGAAGGCCTACAATACTAAGTAGGTTATCATATACAAGAAGAAATTTATCTGAACAAGAGATGGAATTATTCCACCATTGAATCCAACTAGTGTGGGTGTGGGGCCTAGGCTCTAAATTACAAACACACAAAAAATATGATTGATACTGGGATCATGACTCAAGAGTGATGTGTTAAGGAAAAATTGTGTTTTAGAAGGACACAAGAGTTTTTTGCTAGATAATAGTAAAAAGAATATGATAGTGGTTTGACAAGGTCACATCTTGTAGTGGAATGACAAGTAATTTCCTATCTTCAAAAAAAGAAAAAAAAGATTGTGTAGATATCATTGCATGATCAAGCATTTAAAAAATCCTATCAGATCTATCTATAAAATTAGACTAAGTATACCAAATCCCACTACAATGGTGGCAATGGCCATTGGTATAAAAATGACAAATTTATTACGCATGTAGTACTAGGTTTCTCTTTCCCCAAGTGTCTATAAAAAGGAAAAATATCATCCTTGTCAAAGGCTAGCTCAACCATATCGAAGTCCCTACATAAAAACCAAGTTGTAGGTGGCAGAGAATCCACCATCCAATTCCATAGCTATGATCTTTCAACACCATCATTAGGAGCATAAACATTAACTATGCCAAAGGAATGATTATCAAAAGACATCAAAATCCATATGATCTTGTGCATGGGGTTAGATCCATAAGAAATAACTAAATAAATTAAATGAGGTGAGAGAAGAGTGACCACACCACCTCTACTAGCCTCATGCTAGGAAGAATAAATAGCATTGTCTGGCCAAATAACATGACAAGTAGCATTGAGTAAAAACCTTGAAATTTTAACTTTCTAGAGACATAAAATATCCAGGGTACTAAGATGATCTTTGTTGTCTCGCACATAATATTTGCGATGAAGCTCTCTAAGACACCACACATTCCATGAGAGAAAAATCATTACAACAACTCTTGCATGTCATTGTTGTCCCAAAGAGAGGAGAAAATATTGTGCAAGAAGGAATTGGTGGGAGAAGAATCTCCACTAGAGATGGTCCTCCACTTCTTAGAACCACCATCTATTGTCTCCATGGCTAATTGAGCTAAAAGACATTCGCAAAGGCTAAGAAACTATTAGGAGGTCATCTATGAAGTGCGGACCCAAGTGGGTTGAGAGACACCCATAGACACCTTGGTCCCTTAAGAAGCAGGGTTTGAAATGGGTGGTGGTACCACCAACATAATTGGCCTAGTAATAGTAGTGATTGGAATAATCTCCAGTGAGGGCCGAGTGGAGAAAGACGCTGGTTCTTTTAGTAGCAAGGATGTTTTACCCTTGCAAACAATAGTTTCCCACTCATCACTCTTTCCATTCTCAACAGGTTTGGCCAATGCATCCTTGCTAGGAGCTGCCTTGCGAGACAAAGCCAATGAATAATATTTGATCTTGTGGTTTGTTGATTGACATTGATAGTAGGTGTTTGATAGGTTCAAATAGAGAACCTTCTAGGTGGTGTAAACCCCAACCTAGTTTTCATAGTTTCTTTAAGGTCACGAGGAAGGTTGACTTCAACACAAACCCTTCTTTGGGGATGAGTATTGAAAAATGTTTTAGGTTCCATGCAAAAAACCTTACCTATAGTTTGAGCAATGGCCTAGACAAAAGACCAGCATGAAGTGGGGAGACTCGAAAAATGGACCCATATAGGGAACTCCAACTTCTTGTCATCTTAGATAGAGAAGTCATGTGACCATCACTAGAGAATCAATAGAGAGGACATAAACATCCAAAACCCATGGTTAAAAACCATGTTAGTCTGGGAAGGGTTTGTTAGAAATAGTAGTCCACTAAGATATTTAAGAGTGGGGGTGGTGGGGGTGAATCAGTTATCCAACAATTAAATTTTTTATCAACCTTAAACAATCTTATCCATTCAACCAAAGTAAATAGTAACCATAATAAGATGCATATAGACAATTACACTAGATATCTTAACTAGGGAAACCCTTGATCAAAGGGAAAACCTTAGTGGGAATGATGCCCACAAGATGATGTACTAATATAAATATTCCTTGTTAGATGATGGACCTTGTTAGGAGTCTATTACAATATTTACTACATAGAGTCCTTGTTAAGAGAATTTGAATCCTTGTTAGGAGATTCCAACCCTGTTAGGAGTTGTAGTACAATGTATGAAAGAAGAGCCCACTGCCCAAACATGCAATTTAAATTACAGGAAGAGCTCACTACCCAGACAAGTAATCTACTATTAAGTTCCTCTTTCCTTTGTAATATCAACCAAACCAATAATTTTCAGACCTTGTAGACTAGGTCATGAACCTTGGATCCAAATATCAAACCTCAGATCACACAATAAAACCTTGATAATGAAGTTTCCTTCGATTTCGCTCTGCTATGCTGAACTTCGCATTTTTCTCTCTGCTATTTACATGAACTTATCCATGTCATCCATGATAAAGGAAAATGTATTTCCTTTATACAAATTCCATAAAATATTTCCTTGAGTTGGTTGTTAGACCTTCTTAATTAATTATTATAGGACCACATTAAGAATATGTTAGACTTAGTCATAACATTAATATTCCACCTTGCAACTTGAATAACTTTCCTTTTGTGCAATATTTTGATGAGCATGCTTAGCTACATCATTATCAGTTCATGTCTTCTTTACATCCTCAACCTCGATTCTTAGAATAACAATTCTACTAAGAGATATAACAAGTTTACAAGAACATGCTTCTACAAACTCTATCTCAGAATAGACATCACCAAAACTTACATAAATTCTTCATGACTTAACATTTCTTCATTCAATATTAACTGCATGTACTAGATACTTAGAAGTATCTCCCATAACCTTAGATGGTCATGAGAATACTCAACTAAACATATGTACCAACTTGATCTTTCCACTATTCTTTTGTTAGATACCACAGAAAACTACTATGTTGACATCAAAGAAAAACATAGTCATGAATGCAACCTATCATCATCTATAATACTCCCCCATAGGAATATCATTAGCATTCATGCTTCTAATAATTTCCCTTGTTGGCATTGATGGAAACATGGGTGAAAAACATCTAGTTCCAAGAATACCAACTGCAAAAGATTGTTAACCTTTCTTTTCAGATCCTCTTCATCAATCATTCTCCCTGATTGTTTTCTTCTCCTAAACATGTTGTACTTGTTCTTTTTTTTTTTTTTTTTGCTTCTCCCATGATTTTTTTCCTCATGATGTTTTTGTTTCTCCCCATGATGTTTTTCATGTCATACTTCTTCCTTATTGACATCAATGTCAAAGGTTTCAGTAACCAACAAATTCTACAACAATTGATTTTTACTAGTTCAAGTGTTCAAAGACACTTTTCATAAAAAACATTGAACAAGAGTCCTAGATGACTCTATCCATCACATATACTCCTCCATATAGGAAGCATCAACATTTAGTCCAAACAAATAATGATGCTTTGTTACACTAGACTGATGCATCCTTGCATCATCTACTATGATGCAGGAAGGGGCATAACCCCTAGCATACCTCAAAAATACTAAAAAGTCTCTTTGGGAAGAGGCTTAGTGAATATATCTATAATTTTCTCTTTAGTGCTCACATACTCTAATCTAATTTCATTTTCTGCAACTTTCTCTCTCAACATGTGATGCTTGATAGAAATGTGCTTAGTCTTAGAATGTAACACTAGATTCTTAGACATATTTACCATGCTTGTGTTGTCACAATGTATGAAAATAGGTTCATTGAGTTCTATACTTCTTGTCATCACACATGTATCTCTAATTCTGATGATTTTCTTGGTTTGATGATTCTTTGTTGTATTCTTACCTAAAGTAGGAGTTTCTATCTCAACTCTTAGCTCTGTTGAAGGTTTCGAGCTTTTTTCCTACCTTCCAGCTCTCCTTCATTCTACAAATCAATGTTAGTCTCAAGAAATACTCCATTATTCCTTCGTTTAGTAATAACATCATCATCTGAATTGTAATCAATAATTCTCTCTTGGGTAAAAGCACAAACCTGTGTCACCTTTTATAAAGCAGAAGTGATATCAGAATTTAAAGTCTTCAACTTTAACGAAATAAAAGTGGCATTTGTGCTTAGAATTTGAAGATGATGTAAACTAACGAAATGTGTAAAATTGGATGAAGTTTATGTCTATAATTTTTTTTTTTAAAATTGAGTGAAAATTTTATTTATTTTTGAATTTTTAAAGTGTATTTTTTTATTTTTTAAAAATACTAAAAATATAGAGTTTTTTTCCCGTCAAACAAATATATGCAAATGTTCATATTTTGGTTTGATTTTGGAATATGTTAGAGTTAACATGTATACCTGGTGCACCAAAAAAGAAAAATTGAAATTTCACTAATATTTTTGAAGTTATAATTGGTCAAAGTCAAATTTATCAGAAATAGATATTTGTTTCTCCGGTCAAACTTTTTCCATCAAATCTACATATTTTTTAAAACAAATTACATATTCTTGAAGAAGACTCTCTCCTTTAGTGCACCATATAAAAAATTTAATTTTTTAACATGATTTACTATTTTTTTCTTATTTTTGAATAGACATCTTCCTGAATCTTAAGATACCTACTTGTAATATTTTCAAATTAAAACATATTATTCATAATCAAAACTTTAAAAAAATTATACAATCATAATCGTGACTCCGAGAACTACAAAAGTATATTTTTAGTTTTAAAAAATACTTCAATTTAGTAGGTCAAATTGGCCTTCAAAGTGAGATGTTTACAGAAGTTCTGATTTTTGCTTGTATGGCTGCCACATAGGCTGCCACATAGACTATTTCAGCCGTAACTGTTTTGGTCGGAACGGTTACGGCCGAAACAGTTCCGACTGAAACCGCTAGCAGTTAATGTGACTATTTGATATAAAAAAATATTGTTTTTCCTTTTTTTAAAAATTAAATATATAGGGACAACGAAAATTAGAAGAAGATTTTCAAAAAACAATTAATTTTGAAGCAATTTTCAACAACTATTTTGCGGATTTAATCAATATTGCAAAGGATCGAATATTTTGAAGGTGCATTTTTTCTCTTCTAATTATTTTTATTTTTATGTATTATATATTGAACCATTAGCTGATATTTAGTGAAATCTAAATTTATTTTTTATTTTTTCTATAGATTGAAATATTCAATGGGTAGTTAAAGGAAAAGATCAAGGAAATATGATAGAGAAAGAGATGACAAAATGAAAGGCCATACAAAACATGCTCAAAACCAACCTACTGAAATTCCTGAATATGATGAGATTCATGAAGAAAATGAAAGTAATGAAGAGGAAGAAATTGGCAGTTCTATTGATAGAGACAAATTAGAAAGCATAAAAAATTTGATGGATTTGGCTAAAGAACTACTTTTTAACCAAATTCCATCTAAAGATATGATAAATGATAACACTATCAGAAAGCATTGTCAGAACATGTGGGATGAATATTTCAAGGATAAAAGTATATTTGGACAGGCACAATTATTTGTCAAGTTATTTAGGAGAAAAGATATGAGACCTGTTTTAGAGTTATTGGGTGTTGATAACAGAAAAAGCCATGCCCATAATATTAATAAGACAATAGTTGAAAATTTGCAAAATGCTTATAACAAAATTGACAACACAACTCGAGGAGGTGATTTGAGTAATGCAAGCAGAGCATTGATGACTACTATATCTAGTAGAAAATTGACACATAGAAAATAGGTACGTGCAATTTTTGATGTACTACATATATCTAAAAGAACTGTCGAGAGATACATCAAGAGGAGAAATATGCTAGATGATAACATTGAGAATAATTGGGTGAATATTTGTAGAGTTCCTTGAAAAGATAGGATTTCTGAGGAAGTAAAAAGACAAGTTATTGAATTTTGGACCACACATTCTCGTGTTTCTTTCAACAAGCGTGATACTATACAAATTAAAGATCAAGAAACAGGGGCCAAAATTGAACATCTAAAACATTTCATAGATATAATTCAAAGTGAACTTTTTGAAGCATTCAAACAAGAATTTTCAAATGTCAAAATATGTTAGAGAATGTTTGAGAGTTTACGTCCTTCCTTTGTACGCATAAATAAGATGCGAGAAACTTGTCGTTGTAGAAATCATGTTGAATTTGGTCTACACTTGCAATCATTTTAAAAAGTTATGGAAATACTTGATCCTAATTTGGTCATCCCTAGCAGTACAATACAATTTGTGAGGTCCATATTATGTGATAAATTAGAAGATTCAGATGAATTCAAAGTGCAATGCATCAAAAATCAGTGTGAAGATTGTGCAAATTTACACAAATTTTTTGAAATTATGCAAGTTGAGAATATTAATGAATCCACACCAGTTTCATGGATGAGATATGAATATGAGACATACCAAAATAATAGAGGGGATGAATCCAAAAAAAATTGTATTGAAGGAGAGTGAATTGCATTATGATGAGTTCATGGCCAAGTTTCGTCCATTGATATATCCACATATCCAACATTGTCATGGTGCACGATGGCAAGTTAAATAGTTTTGTGATTCCAAAAATTGTTTTCCACCTGGTTGTATACTTTCAGTTGTAGATTTTTCTGAGAATTATACATTTGCACCTCATACAGAGCTCCAAAGCCAATATTATCATTCTGAACAAGTTGCAATATTTGTGCAAGTGACCTATAGACATGCACAATTTGAGGTGGATCAGATAGAAAGATTGGATGAAAATGAACGCATCATCATCAAAGAGGTTCATTTCTATATTAGTGATGATAGAGTTCATGACAAGAGTTATGTGGCTCATTGTTTTGCAATGTTCTCTGAAGATCTCAAAAATCCTGGAATAAATGTTTCAGAGCACTGGAATAAATTGCCTATTGAAGAGCATGAAAAACTTCTAGAGATAATAAAAAGTAGAGAGGATCCTAACAATACATTGTTTGTGGAGCTCTAGTTTACCTATGTACTTATTGTGGAGCTCTAGTTGAGTTATGCCTGTATAGCTCTTATACTTTCATATTTAATATTGACAGAATATTTGTTTTATAAATTTTTGTACATTGGATCATTTATCTTGCATATGCAAAATTAGACATGTATTGTTATTTTTATTTAAATTTGACATGGATATCTCATTTAAGACCAGGTCTCTTAGGACCTGCCCTTAAGACAACCCTTTTAGTATTTGTATATATTTATATGTACATTGTTTATGTTTTCTTACATATGATTGTTAATGTTGTTATGCATTTATGTACATATAATCTTTATATGTTCTTATATGATACATTCTTTATGTTTGTATATAATCGTTATGTTCTTACATGTATATGTTATATGAACTATGTTACATATTACATACATTATATTTTATTAATTAAATGATGTTCATTATAGTTAATTAAGAATGTATGTCATTAAATAGAGTTAATTAAGTCATTAAATAGAGTTAATTATTAAGACATTAAATATAATTAGATTAAATATAGTTAATTAGATTAAATATAGTTAGTTATAGTCAATTAGGTTAAATATAGTTAATTATAGTTAATTAAGGCATGTCATTAAATAAAGCTAATTAAGTCATTAAATAGAGTTAATTATTAAGACATTAAATATAATTAGATTAAATATAGTTAATTATAGCTAATTAAGGCATGTCATTAAATAGAGTTAATTATTAAGACATTAAATATAATTAGATTTAATATAGTTAATTATAGTTAATTAAGGCATGTCATTAAATATAGTTAATACATGATCTACATTAAATATAATTAGACTAAATATAGTTAATTATACAGTTAATTAAGACATGTCATTAAATATATGTTATATTGTTATGTACATCGACCATTAAAATTATATAGTTAATTACACTTAGATTAAGGCATTAAGATGAATAACTATACATATACATGTAAACTTGAATATTGAAAATATGAATAACATATAGAAACATGTGCATAACACATACATAAGTTACATAAAAGATGAAGACATCAAAAGATCAATAAAATAGAAATCTACATTAAAAGATCAATAACATACATGTGCATATATTTGGAGAATATAATGTACCCATATCAAATGTATAAAAATAGATCATGTATCAAATGTTTGGAAATAACATATATAAAACATCAAAATCTCCATTTAAACATGTATCTGAAAATAACATATAAAACATCATTTAGTGTCCATGATATAAACATGTATCTAGAAATAACATATAAAACATCAAAGTGTCCATATAAACCATGTATTTGAAAATAACATTTAAGACATCAAAGTGTCTGGATATAAAATGTATGCATATGGAAATAACATATAAAACATCAAACTGTCCATATAAATATGTATCTAGACATAACATGTGTGTAATAAAATAAAAGGCCACATATGATCTAATTAGCTACATCCCCCCTCCTGATCCTGGGCCTTGTCCCCAAAAGGGTCTATTAGCTGCATCTGAACCTTGTGTCAAATGATAACTTGAACCATTTAATTATGTGTACAGACAAATTATATCAAGATCTACATGTATATATATATATATATATATATATATATATATATATATATATATATATATATATATATATATATATATATATATATATATATATATATATATATATATATATATATATATATATATATATATATATATATATATATATATATTGTAACATACTTGGGACTCACGACGTGTAGGATCTGTCAGTGTTTGCAAATCAGAAAAACGTAACATACTATCACTCAAACCCTATAACACATACACAAACACACACATATACATTAATTTAAACATATAGACATATTATTTACTATAATAAAAATAAATTTAAACATATAGAGATATTTACTATAGCATTATGTAATGCTCTGCCAATCTGACTGATATATGAATCATGTAATGAAAAAATAGTATCAACATCCAAGTCAATAGTGCGACCTTGATCTGAAAGCATGGAAGTAAATAGACCAGGCTATATGGTGCCACTGAGATCTTGAATAGTGGGGGGGGGGGTGTTGTAGGGTCCTGAGTAGCTGGGGCTGGTGCTGTAGCCTAGGCCTGTGTAGCAGTAGGAGTAGTAGAAGGTGCAAGAATGTCCTCCTGCCTCTGTGAATCCTTTGGAACTGTTGTACATGAAAAAATATGTCTAATTTGAGAGCTCATGTGATGAAGTGGAATCCTTGAGAGTGTAGATAATGCTCGATATGCATCTAAAAGATCAGATGCTAAATATGATGCCAAACGATGCAATGCATCCACCTCTAAGACTGCAAAAATGTCTACAGGAGAAGGTATGTCTGCAACTCCATAATCATCATCAACAGGTGTGCTAAATGATGCAGCTATGGGAGCGGTACCTCGAGACCGTAACATATATCGACTGCATCGATCAGAAGAAATCTCGTGTAAGTATGTGGTGACGGTGGCGATGCTCGAAAAAATTTGTGTCCTAATTGTGTCATCAGGAACACTCGCACCTAGAGTAGCCATCTGTGGACCTCTCAACATAACCAAAAGGTTTGGACCCCCCATTGCCCATTTTTTAATGGGTGCAGGAGTGTTTGCGGGTCTAAATCTGTCAAAAAGTCTCCCCTGACCCTGCCCAACATGCCCTGGATAATCTGTATAGTCAACATCATAGTGTAAATGAAATTCTGCAAATAATTGTTTGTAGAAATATAGGGGGAACTCATCCTTCTGTGGCCATCTATGATGAGTAGCCAACCAACGAGGATACATCAATGGTGTGACGAGTGGATCAGTACACTTCGTCGCAGAGTAGCCTCTAACTCTACGATGATCTGCATAAGATGGAAACATGGATTTCACCATGCTGGTGGAAACCTCAGTGTCAATTTGTGTGTACTTCACAGTGCCAGTGACACTGTGAGATAAAGAAGAATAAAATGTCTTAATTCTCATATCATCAAAAGGGTTGTATGATTCAAGTGTCTGAATCATACAAAATAACTCCTCTCACATTGCTGTGACCTTCTCCCTATTAGGGAGGGTGGTAGAAGAGGAAAGTGAGGTATCCAAAACCTGCATAGCACGAGATAATCTTGCAACTGTATCTCTAAATAACTGCTGTCTACCATGAGTGGAGGAGGTCGATCTACGTGCTGTACCAGACTCAGCACTTTGACCCCCACCACGAACACTAGCATCCCTTGAGGATGCAGGAGCACGATCCCTAGAACCATATGCCATAATGTATATATGAAAATAAATATGAGGATATGAATGTGAAGCTACAAGAGTGATAAATATCTAGAGATTTGCACATGCATATATATACAAATATAAACATACAAGTGTATTTAAATTAAAATAATTAATAGTTAAATTTAATTTGAAACACATGTACATATAAATACACAACATTAAATGTATGGTGCTAAATTCAATCATGTAACATACATATGTATTTTAAAACAAATTATCTTAGAGACCATATCTAATGTACATTGTAACGTGCTCATGCAAATGTGAAAAATAAATATTCGTACATGTGCATGTATATGCAATAAAAATAAAATAAAATTTCTTGATTAAATGATAACTAAGTGTACACATGTACATACATGCAATAAAAAAATATAATTCTTGACTAAAATCTAGATTTTGATGTAAATGCTTTGATGATTATGGGGAGTGTAGATGAGAGTTAGGACATAGGGATAGAAAAATTTGTTACTAGATAAGTAAATGAGTTTAGTTAGCAAATGTTAGTTTACAATTTAGAACTCATGACTTAATTTAGTAGTTTGAATTAGAGTTAAGAATGTTAATAAAGTAAATGGGATATAGTTTTATTAAGGTTGATAGTAAGGTCAGTCTATTATGTGCTAGTAAACATATGAATACCTATGACAACCTATAACAAACGTAATGACCTAGTAGGAGTCCTTAGGTCCCCTTAACATATATATGGATAAAAATACCTAGAAATGTATCATAAGAGGTCGTTATGTGTCATTTGGTAATGTAAGAATCATCATTACCTAATAAGACCTATTATATCCTAATAATACATATTAGGACTTATTAGAACCTATAAAAAATAGTATGACCTATTACGACTCCTATGTCCCCTTAAGACACACATGTATGGATAACGTATTGAAAAACGCAGTTGACATAAGTGATCTTAATGTGATCTTTGGTAATGTAAGACTCATTATTACCTGACAATACCTCTTATGTGCTAGTAAACATATGAATACCTATTACAACCTATAACAGACGTAATGACCTAGTACGAGTCCCTAGGTCCCCTTAACATATATATGGATAAAAATACCTAGAAATGTATCATGAGGTCATTATGTGTCATTTGGTAATGTAAGAATCATCATTACCTAATAAGACCTATTATATCCTAATAATACATATTAAGACTTATTAGAACCTATAAAAAATAGTATGACCTATTACGACTCCTCTGTCCCCTTAAGACATAGATGCATGGATAACGTACCTAAAAACATATCATTTAATTGATCTCAATGTGTTGTTTGGTAATGTACGACTCATTATTACCTAACAATAACTAGTTGTTAAAATGAACATCATTAATATCTAAGTGTGGTTCATTCGGTTAGTAGAGGGCCTATGTTATGGTTAGAATGTGGTATGGGTTATGATTGTAGTTAATATAGGGTTATGTTAGAAGGTCTATTTAATGTCAAAATTAATTTCACCATAAGATATTATTGTTTCACCTCTAGATCCATCAGGTTATGTTAGAAACTGAATAATGTCCCCTAAAGGTTTGCTACATTTTTTACTAATATTTTTCTACATGTTTACCTCATGTTTTTCTATATTTTTTAACTAATTTTTTTGACATTTTAACCTAATGATTTTCTATAATTTAACCTAATGTTTTTCCTAATGTTTTTCTATATTTTAACATAATGTTTTTCCTAATGTTTTTCTATATTTTAACCTAATGTTTTTCCTAATAATTTTCTATATTTTAACTTAATATTTTTCTACACTTTTAATTAATTTTTTTCTACGTTTTTATCTCAGTTTTAACTACATTTTTGCTAACAAATTAATTTAAATACCATTCTAAAAAAATCTAAAATAATTAAAATAATTTAAACATATTAAAAAATAAACAATTTTAAGCATTTCATTCACAAAATAGGTCAAAAACAACTATTTTAAGTACAATTAACATCTATTAATCAAAAAATACGTTTAAAAACTATTAAAAAATGGGGAGGAAAAAACCACTAGCCAATTACGGCCGAAACCCTTGACCCGCTCTCCAAAAATCCAGGAACCGCAACAGTAACAATGATAGCCGCTAGTGGTTTGCAGCGGTTTTTATACTGGCTCGAGGTTTCAGCCGTAACCGTTTCGGCCAGAATGGTATGAGCCATGTAGGCGCATGAAACCACCACGTATGTTCGGCCGAAGCTGTTACAGCCGAAACCGTTACAGCCGAAAGGCTTCCGATCGAAACTGTGAAAGATATCACAAAGGGTGACATAGGTTTGTGCTTTTACCCTCTTGTATCCTAAATTTCTCATCAATTCTTACATTTGCAATTTCCATACCTGCTTCTTCTATTTCATCATCTTCATTAACCAATCTAGGCTCATTATCATAGTCATTCAAGAATTTTTTCATACTTGTTTTATATTCTTCAACTTGATCAGAAATTAGACAC
The DNA here is from genome assembly GCA_028749045.1 of Cupressus sempervirens. NCBI lineage: Eukaryota > Viridiplantae > Streptophyta > Pinopsida > Cupressales > Cupressaceae > Cupressus > Cupressus sempervirens. The sequence goes on along the minus strand of CM053789.1, from coordinate 743,603,383 downwards.
TTTCTAGTTTTCCTTAATCTCTAAGACATCTGGATGAAAAATGACCAAATTCTTTTCATCTCCAACAAATAAAAAATTTCATACCTTCTGGTTCTCTTTTTGTAAGTAGATCAATACCTTCCTCTATCTTTATGTCTTCTTAATATCTAGATCTATCTTTTCTTGAGCTTCTATTCTTCTGCATACAATAGAAGGATTTTGGATCTGAAAACTCAATATTCTGCTCTTTACACAAATCTGACAACTTGCCAAAAATTTCCTCTATCAGATTTAGGACTATCTTTCCTGAACATGCTTGCCATGGAACTCCCAAAGTTGTTAAACTTTATCTTCAAGAAACAATAGTCCACCAAGATAATTGGTGGTGGGGGTGAATTAGTTAAATCCAACAATTAAAACATTTATCGACCTTAAATAATCTTATCCATTTAACCAAAGTAAACATCAACCATAATAATATGCACATAGACAATTACACCAAATATGTTAACTAAGGAAACCCTTGATCAGAGGGAAAACCCTGGTGGAAATGATGCCCATAAGATGATGTGCTAATATAAATATTCCTTGTTAGAGGATGGACCCTGTTAGGAGTCTATTATAACATTTAGTACGTAGAGTCCTTGTTAGGAGACTTTGAACCTTTGTTAGGAGTTGTAGTACAATGCATACAAGAAGAACCCCTATTGAAACATACAATTTCAACTACAAGAAGAGCTCACTGCGAAAACAAGTAATCTATTTGCCATCTGGATTTGATTGTGTGACCAATTTTTTACATCAACATTTTGGATCACACTCCGTGATCCATCCTTCTCTTCTATTGTATGCATCCTGATGATGGATTATAGAGTGTGATCCGAAACGTTGATGTAAAAAATTGGTCACACAATCAAATCTAGATAGCAAATCTCAACATTGATGGATTGTGGAAATATGATCGCTCTTATAAGTAATCTATTGTTAAGTTCCTCTTTCCTCTATTCTGTCAACCAAACCAATCATTGTCAAACCTTGTAGATGAGGTTATGAACCTCAGATTCAAATATCAAACCTCAAATCACATAATAAAACCTCATCAACAAAGTTCCCTTCACTTCTACTCTACTTTGCTCAACTTTGCATTTTTCTCTCTCTATTTCTTATAATCACTTCTCCATGTCATCCATGATAAAGGAAAATTTCCTTCCTTTATATTGAATCCATAAAACAATTTCCAAAGTTGACTCTTAGACCTTCTCAATTAATTATTATAGGACCACATTAAGAACAAGTTACACTTAGTGATACCATTAATCTTCTTCCTTGCAACTTGAATAACTTTCCATACTTGCAATATTATGATGAGAAAACTCAACCACATCATCATCAACATGTGTTCTTCACATCCTCAACCTCGATTCTCAGAATAACAATTTTGGTAAGAGATATAACAAGTTTACCAGAACAAGTTTCTGTAAACTCTATCTCAGAACAAACATCACCAAAACTTAGATAACTTCTTCTAGACTTAACATTTCTTCATCTGATGTTAACTGTATATACTAGATACTTAGAAGTATCTCTCATAACCTCGAATAGTGAGAATACTATACTATCCATCTATACCAACTTGATCTTTCCATTGTTCTTCTGTCAAATACCATAGAAAACTACTATGTTGACATTAATGACAAACATAGTCATGAATGTAACATATCACCATCTACAATACTCCCCCATAGGAATATCATCAACATTCATGCTTCCAACTGGGTTAGCAAATCAAAAGAAGAAAAAACCTTTGCTAAGGCTTTGAACGTCCTTAAGCTAGACCCCATGGGGAGTCTAGGACTTGACAACCAATTCTTTAAACATGCTTTAAAAAGGAGTTCTATCCACAAAATATTCTATCAGAGTATGCTTCTCTAAGAAATCACACACATTATCAAAATCTTTAATGTTGAGAACAATATTAGTGGAGGCCTTACCTTGTGAAGCACTTTCAAAATAAACTTGCGAAGACTTTTTTTAAGTGGAGGCGCCATGAGCATTTGTCACATCCAGCACCAATAGTGGTTGTTGGGCTAAAGTTCGTCAAAGCCATAATGAAAATTCCTAATGCTCCCATAATAAGTGCAGTATGATAGGTACAAAATCAGAGATGAATTTAGAGAAAAAGTCTTATTGCATGCATGCGAAACCCAAGCAAAAGCATTTTCTTTAGTCCAATTACCTTAATTTTCCAAGGTACATTAGAATATTTTTAATTTGATTATTTTTAAATAAAAATGAAATAGTTATTTGTTACATAAATATACACACCTACATTACAATCCAATTAAAAATTATTCTTTCTCAGTGATGAATTACTAATGTGATTTAAGATTAAATAATAATAATAATAATAGACAATTTTTTCTAAAAGCTCTCAATTAAAATCAAAACAATCCTTTATTATTTTAAAATATAAATAGAATTCCCATCAACTATTTAATTTATTTAATATTTAAACAATTGGAAGCAATGCATATGAATTAATACAATGATATTCTAGGAGCTTGCATATTTCATGAGTCCTGGAATATGAACATGATACAGATAATTCGTCCAGTCAATGCATTTAACATCAAACTGAAACTTTTCCGCATCTTCATTGGATAGTTCCTCCCATAAACGTCTGGTATTCGAATTGTCAAACCTGTTAATCCCAATGTTTAAAAGTTAACATCAGATGAACTCAAATGGTTCAGAAAGTCAAATGAGATAATAAAGACGTTGAAATTGAAGCAGAGAATAAACTTAGAGAATCTGACATGGAGATAAATACCTTCCTTCGAAAAAGATGAAGGGCTTGTATAGTTCTGCGAGCTTCATTACGAAGTTATAAGTCTTAAGCAGACGATTGTACTTCTTTCTCGTTATCCCACACAGAAGCAAGTCAACAACATGCAGTATCTGCAAAACACAGAGTCAAGGAAATCCAGTAAAACCTAATGGAGAAATCGGTGCAAATTATTTTCTAGTTTGATACAATTATTTATTTATTACCTCTAGTGGGATCTTGTAATGAAGGATCATGTACCGTCTGAAGGTCTCCATACTGTGAAAAGCCTTGGGCTTTTTAACGTTTATTATCTTTTGACCTTTCTTATCTTTGCATGGATTCAATTTGAAGTATTTGTAGGCAGCCTTGAGACCAGCGAAATAAATCACGGGGTTTTCTAATGAAGTGGTGAGATGATATAAGTAGAGACCTGGGATTGAAGCATGTTTTCTAATGCAGGATAGCATTGCATTTACCACCATATCTGCTGGAACCTGCAAAAGGTTTCAAAGAAAGTTTTCACTGTTTTGTTACAACTTCTTAGTGAGAGAGTACGACTACTTAGAAAGATTCACTCACCAAATCCACTACCAAGTTAGGAGCTGCTGGAAACCTTGATATTTGTCCCTTCCCATATGCAATGAACAGCGGATCAATCATCCTTTCAACCAGGAAATGTAATGATATTTCAGAATTTTTACTAAATTTTTTATGGATGAGTAATTAGATAATATCAAGAGTAGTTAGAGTTATGCAATAGAAATGTTTCAAATCATATTGTTTGATCTATTATTGGGTTGAGTTATATAATCTTTCTCCTTCATAATTATTTCATCAATGTTTCATATCACACTTTTTATATCATTCTTTCATAAAGAAATATTTAGAATTATGCTACATAATTCATCATCAAGGAAATAGATATATTTCAAATCATTCTATACGATCAATCAAAATTATCTCTATTCCCTCCCAACTTATCCTGATGAGAAATCACGTAATATGATCTTTGATTTATACATTATAATATGAGTAAAATCTAAAATATCATTATATTTTGCAAGAAAATATATGTTTCCATATCAAAATATTAAAGATCAGTACTAGGGAATAAGGTCCATCTAAAAGATGTTGACAGGTCACTTTCAAATAGTACTACACGACTAATCATTAGCATGAGCTAGAACTTATTCTCTGACTCTAACACATTAACCTACTCTAATAAATATGTATTCCAATAAAAAAACATTGTATTCATTAATTATTAGGAGAAGAGACCTTCAACATAACTTGATGCATCTAGATCTCTTAAAGTATAAGTTGAATTAGGCCAATTTTTTGGGTCAGTAGGTGACTCAAGAGGTTAAAGCTAAGGTTTCAGCATTTATACATTTATGGATCTCTCCATAGAGGGTCATGGAGTGTCAAGTAGTGGAAACATGTCATTTAAAAAAGAAAAGCTCATTGTGTTCACCCCACAATAGTCACTCACCAAAAAACATCAAAAATACTAGTACTTGTGGTAAAATGTCCTAATAGTCATTATGAAATGTCCCAATAGTCATTATGAAATGTCCCAATAGTAGCACACAAATAGGTCAATCACCACAGAAAAAGTTAAAATATGACCCACTATTAGTACATATGTTGTTGACTATTTTTTGAAGTAATTGATAGCAGCCAAAAAGACTGGAACTGATAAATCAGCTGAAGGTAAATATGACATCTATTCTATCACTTTAAGAACTACTAGATCTCTTCCCCTAATTTATTCAGATTCCAGATCACATGGTATAATTATTATATTAATTCTATAACATAATTAAAACCTGAAATATCATTAAATTTATGCAGAAATATTAAATGTCAGTATTGGGAATAAGGCCATCTGGGAATTTTAAACATGCCACATTTTAACTCTCCTGATCAGCATTTAATTGTTGAACCTCATATAGGACTGAAAATATAAAAGACATACATCAAAATAGTAGTGGTGTACCTTTGTCCTTCAATCCAACCTGGAAAGGGTTCTGACAAAGTGCTTTCAATTATGCTGGGACGTACTATTGCTATTGGTATATCACCCCTGAGATGATCCACCATCACCTCTGCCATTGCTTTTGTGAAAACGTAAGTATTTGGCCAACCGAATTCTCTTGCTCTGAGAATTCAAAAACCCCACTACGTTATATGTTTTACATGTAAAAGCCTTCAAAGAAATTGGCAGGAAAAAACAAACCCTGATGTACAACAGAAAATACCTTTGCTCGGCAAACTCTTTCATTTGACGTGTCTCTCTATTGTCTTGTTGTGGATTTAGGGTTCTAATTTCTTCAAGAGTTTTTCTTGTTAATTCACGTTCACACTCAATGTCCCATGGTGAAGGCATTATTCCAACTGTCTCTCCACTTGTCAGTACCTCCTCTCTTATTATCCCGGATCTCCCCACGTTTACATAGGCTGATTCAAATTGAGACAAGAAAATACAATATTAGTAACTTGCCATAAATAGTAATTTAGGGCAGCTTAATGTCCTCAAACGTACCAGTGGAGACATGACAGAGAATCTTCAGTTTAGGACAACTTTTACCAAATCTCACAACATTAGCAGCTCCCACAACATTCACATTCAAGGCAACGTCGTACCTGATTATCACAACAAACACAAAGACAAACTCAAACTTATAACCAAGAGACTCCTATGGAAGAAATGGTACCGTTTTGCATTTGGACCCCATGAATGTAGTCAGACCTTTCATAAAATCTTGTAGTGGCTGCAGTATTCACAATAATATCAACCTTTTTGTAGAGCTCTTCTCTAACTTTGTCCTCCATTCCTAAGTCATCATTTGCCACATCTCCAACAATAGGAATCACTTTTTTCTCCATGAATTTGCCATATCTATCACTGTAACGCTCTCTTAGGGACTTAAAGAGCTCCGATGTAAACACCTGTAAGGAAACAATGACTAAATCATCAAAATGAAATAAATGTAAAATTTTTATGACCAAAGTTTTAGATCAAATTTTATAATCCGCTACAAGAATCACAGAATTTGATCATTCCTAATAAGATTAAATTTATAACCCATTGTCAAAGATCATAGATTTGATCCCTTGATAACAACAAAAATGTTCACTTGTATAAAACAGTGAAATCATGGTGATTTTTTTTTTATAGCAAAAATCAATTTGTTAACTCCTTATACTCAATCTATTCAAGCAATTTATGTCTTGCAAAATATTGGCAGAGCTCCTATGCTATTCTATCTGCGTAACCAACCGAACAAATTTCACACCGCTTGAGGTATACTTAAGGTTAGATAAATAAAATCATGTTTTTTTCCACTGCATTTCCTGATCGGTATTTTTGGTGCTTATGATCTTTCGCACACCAATCACATATTTCTATAGTTTCTTTCTCTTTTACCTGTTTTTCAAGCTTGTCTTGGGCAGCCTGTAAATCTGTTGCCCTGACCAGAGTGAAAATATGCCCCACATCACCTTGCACTCGAAGGACTTTCTCTATGAATACTGAATCGACAAGACAAAATTCAATTAGTGAACAAGAACCTCAAGCTCAACAAATAAACGTTGTAACCATTCAAATATCCAAAAAAAACAATAGAGCACTTTTGAGAAAAGCAATTTAAGTAAATACCTTTGCCCAAGAAACCTGTGCCTCCAACTAGAAATATATCTTTATCCTTGAGGAACTCCACCATGTCAACGCCCATGTCTATTAGAAAGACAGAATCAACCTCCAAAGTTCTGTGATATATTTAAAATAAGGTGTTATTGCAGATTCAATACATTACGCTAATATAATGTTAACACACAATAAATAAGCTCCTGGATTGTTAGCTCAAACCACCGGATTTATTTCTGGCATTAAAAACAGTACTTAAATAGGCAATTATAGTCAAAGTTGATGTAACTAGCATATCACTTGAGAAAAATACAGAGATTTTAAAGCAGTCATCTAAACTTTAAAGTACATCTACCAGAGAATCAGCCGCGTTATTTGAATTTTCATATGGTTTTACAAAAATCATAAAATTTAGCATAGGGAAGGAGTTAATTGAGGATGAGGCTATTTTCTACACAGAATAGTAGGCAAGTATATGTTCATAAGAAATCAAAATTTATGCATATTGTAAAAATGTTAAAAAATAAATTAAGTGATATTATAAAATTGTAAAAAATTCTATGTAAAATGCAAAAGTATAGTGAAAACATATTGTATTATATTAATTTATGTTTTTATGGTTATAATATTTTACACCGAGATTAAAAGATGTTTATCTTCAATGTTTCAATGACATTTGGTTGAATCATATAACTAAAAAATTACTTAAATATTATCTAGTAGATCAAAGTTCACACTTGTCCAAGGAATATCTATGATATTGCTATTAAGTCAGACCTATTTAAAGATTATTGAGTAGGTCATAGCTTTCACACTTACATATGGAATAATTATTATATTAATATTAATTTAGATGTATTTAAAGTTTATTTATAACGTTATAGCCTTTAGACATGTATAAGGAATAGATATGACGTTGCTATCAAAAATTGATTGTGCAAATGTTTTAAACTCACCGTTTATGAAACATGCATTAATCAGTTCCACTAGAAAAATATAGTTAATTATTGATAGAAATTTCAATGAAATAGTTAATTAAATAAGTTTAATTAAATACCTATTAAAAGATTATCTATTCTATCATAGTATATCATTCAATTTCATAAGAATTAAGTTATTGTCAACTACTATGAATCAATGAATTCAACTAAAAATTTAGTAATACCATAATTTGACTAAGCCTAACTAATATCTCCTAGTAGTAAAAAAAATTACTAACTACATAAATTGTATAATTTGTATTGATATCTATAATACAAGATTAAATGGAAATATTTCCCTTTCATACATAACGCATTGCCTTAATTTACATATAAAAATCTAATGTATCATTTCAACCCTAATGACAACTAGTGATTTGTGCTCAATATTGACGTCAAAAACTCTTAAATAATTATTCCGAGCTGATATTGAAAGCTAATAATAGGTAGTGGTGCCTCATGCCTATGTCTGCTTCTGTGTTTTTGTCAACCACTGTTAATGGAAAACGTCAAGAAGTAGATGGCACGTAATAATTTCGAAAAGCAAAGAAACAGAAAGATTAATAGCATGGGAGATTTTCAAGTTCTTTTTGGGTCCCAAAAACTTGTGGATTTAAAATCTGCAGCAAACACACATTAGAAATAATTCCGAATGACTAAAAATAATAAACGCTATCAAATTTGGTGACGATGAATCAGGTAGTGTTGGAAGTGTAATATGACATATTAATAAATTTTTGAACACAATTAAACTCAAACAATCAATCTCAAAATACCAAAAGTTAATAAACAAAAAATTGAACACAAGGAAGCTCAAAATACTATACAATCAAACTTAAACTACCAAATATGAGAAATAAATTGCCATTAACACTGGATTGTTGTTTAAATTATGTCAATGGGGTTTACACGGAAGTAGAGGGATTGGCTGACCAGATAGCTTAGTATCGTATCTAGTTAGAATAGTGGAATTTAGTTGAGCATAAATTAAGTTTATCTGAAAGCCACTCCTCCCTTTTGTAGGCAGTGCTGGTTGAAAGTTGTCACCATTTTTCACCAGGTTGACAATCCTTGTTCCGTTTATACCATGTAACATTTTCTCTCTACCACAAGATATGTATTTATATCTCGAATATAGCTACCTATGTGACAATCAATGCAAATTGATCACGTTTAAATTAATAAATGAGACGCAGAAAAGTTTGATATAAATAGCAATCAAGTAAATTAAGAAAAAATCTACAGTTGTTGAAGGTTATGGTATGGTCCCTCCTTTCAAACAACAGTTATAACTTACTGGGCGTTGTTGGGCAATCTACCATCAATGCTTAGATAGGTTGAATCTAAGGCATAAACCATGTTGGGTCCCTACTTCTTTAATGGATTATTATGATGAAAATATCTTAAGGTTGTAATAAGGACGTACTATCAATCTTCTATCTTGTAAAAGTACAATGCAACTGTTTAAAAAGGTTTGTGTATCTTGTTAACATGTTCTTGTCCTTGTGTCCTAGCTATACATTTTTTTTTTGTCATGATGTTATATAAAATAATGATGTTACATAAAATATTGCTTGTAGTGATTTTGTAAATTATAGTGAAATATTAATTTAGAATAATTCTTATGTTTCTTTATGTTGCTCTAGAAATAATATTCTAAGAAATCATGTTATTGTTTTGTAGAATTAAAATTATAAGGATATTTTTGAGAAATTAGTTAGTATCAAATGAAAGAAGATGTGATATTGCTATTATGATTGAACTATTAGAATATATAGTCCACCAATATAATTGAGAGGGGGGGAGGGGAGGGGAGGGCTAGGGTGGGGGGTGAATCAGTTATCCTATTATTATCACAATTATCAACCCTAATCAAACTTAACCATGTGAACAATATTATCAGAAACCACAACAAGATACTCATGCACAATAACACATAATATGTGAACTAGGGAAACCCTTGATTAGAGAGAAAACCCCAGTGGGGATGATACCCACACGATGATGTAGTAATATAAATATTCCTTGTTAGAGGATGGACTCTGTTAGGAGTCTATAACAACATTCAGTACATATTAGTCCCTGTTAGGAGACTTTGAATCCTTGTTAGAAGATTCCAACCTTGTTAGGAGTTGTATAAGGCAGATGGACCAACTCTCAAAACAACTTCAAGGACAAGACCAATGAACCCACTATCCAAATGATCTTTGTATTATTCCTTGCAGAATAATAGAATAGAAATGTACTTCCTCTTACTTTGTCTTGTCAACTAGACATCTGCTCCTTTTGATTTTGTAACCAGATCACAAATCTTGCATCCAATAATCCCTTAGATCGCTTACTCACATTCACCAAACACTCTAGTCCTTTTTGCACTTCTCATAGAACATACACTAAATTACATTTACCAATAAGGAAACATATTTCCTTTATACCATATCTTCAAAATAATTCCTTGAGTCAACTTGGAGGCTTTTACAATTCATTATAATAAGATAATTGATTAATTCACAATTTCAATAGCATTGTTAGCTCACAATCTATACAAATTTGTACACGTGCAACTTTAGGACCCGCACACTTGCTGACATCACCATCAAACTGTCCTCTATCACTGGTTGATGGTACATTACTAGATTATATGTTTGCTAGACAATATAATAGGATCATCTAAAACTGCTTTCTATGCACTTTGTCTCTGCACTAGTTATTCAAAACCTCCAATGGACTAATGTAATCTCTTCATCATCTACTTTGAAGGAGGCAAGGGCATGACCCCAAGAATACCTCTCAAGTACTCAAATGTATCTTTGGGTAAGGGTTTTGTAAAGATATCTACAATCTGATCTTTAGTACTCACATACACCAATCTAATCTCCTTTTATATTTCTTTCTCTCTCAAAACATGATACTTAATAGTTATATGCTTAGTCTTAGAATGTAATACATGAATCTTGGACATACTCACTATAATTGTGTTATCAGAGTATATGATAGTAGGTTATGAAAATTCTATCCTAATGTCTTTTAGAATTTGGTTCATCCACATCACTTGATTATAATTATTTCCTACTACCATATACTCTACATTAGTTATACTCTGTGAGATACAATCTTGTTTCTTTCTTAGCCAAGAAACCAATCTTCCTCCAAGAAAGAATGCTCCACCACTCGTGCTCTTTCTGTCATCCATATTGCCTGTCTAATCCACATTAGTATATGCACATAGAGTGAAATCACTCAATCTATCATACCATATTCCATAATTTGATGTTTCCATCAAATATCTAAATATCACTTTTACTATTGCATAGTGATACTCCTTAGGACTAGCTTGAAATCTAGCTATAATCCCAACTACATTAGCTATATTTGGTCTGGTGTGAGTTAGTTATTCAAAACCTCCAATCATGGATCTAAACTTCTTCTGATCAACTGGAAGTGTCACATCTTTGCTAGATAACTTGTGACTAGTTATCGTTGGTGTACCAATAGGCTTAAAACTTTCCAAACCAAATATCTTCAACAAATCTTTCAAATACTTAGCTTGTGATATACAGATACCATCATTGTTCTACACAATTTGCAAACCTAGGAAAAACTTCATTTCTCCTATCATACTCATTCCAAACTCATTCCTGATTTCTTCAATAAACTCATCACTTGGTTCATCATCACCTCCAAATATAATGTCATCAACAAATATTAATATTATCGACAAACCATTCTCTATTTCTTCCAAATACAAGTTACTATCTGTCACACCTTTAGCAAATTCAAGCTTTTCCAAATAACTATCCAACTTTGCATACCAGGTTCTATGTGCTTGCTTTAGACCATATAGAGCTTTCTTAAGTCTGCAGACCATGCCTTTTTCATCTATAAGAGGGAAACCTTTAGGCTACTCAATGTATACCTCTTCTTCAAGTTCTCCATTCGAGAAGGCTGATTTTACATCCATATGATATGCTTTGGATTTATTATTTGGTGCATAAGCCAAGAACATTCCTACTGCTTCCATTCTGGCTACAAGTGCATAAGTCTATTCCTTCTTTCTCCAAATATCCTTTACACAAAAGTCCAACCTTTTAGCCATATTTTCCCTCCTACCAAAAATTGAGTTTTACCTATCAAGTATGGACAACGATCATATCTATTCTAATATTCAAATGATCGAATAAAGGATACATTTAAACTTTGGCTTATCTCTTATTTTCCTAAGTTTAAGCCTTTTATGTTTTATCCCATTATAGACTCAAGTCATGATCATGTGACTATCCTTCCTCATCTAGTCGCTATGGTATGTGGCTTAAATGTTAAAGGAGGTGAAAATGTGTGATGCCATCTCTTTGGTGGTTGGTGTAGCTTCATAGTATACAAAGATAACATCCAATTTAAAGTGGTGATGTTGCAATCTCCCTTTATCACTCAGTCATTGGGGTATGATCTTAACTCTAGATTCAAGCTACGATGTCATGATCCTTCTTTCAATCACATGATCCTAGAGAGTTTAGTGTTAACTATAGTTAGGATACTGAAGTCATGAATCACCTTGTGCACATAGTCATTGGGGTTAGTGATGGGTTAAAGTATGAATCCATGAAGTAGCGATAACATGAAATGAGCGAACTAGATGGCCATTGCAGTTTCACTAGGGTTATGGTTCCAACTACAATTAATGTTGTGATGTCATGATCCTTCCTCATTTGCATGGTCATGGGCTATTTATATCTAGTTAGGGTTCATGTCGCGATGGCATGAATGTTATATTGGCAGTTTGGATAACGATTTTGCATAGTCGTAGGCATCTAATGCTAGGTTGGATATCAAGGGTTGATGATGTGAGACACCAGTTTCACATCGTCACCTGATCATGCTAGTTAAGGGAAGATGCTAAGGATTAGCTGTGAAGCAGTGATATGGTTTATTCGTGGCTTCACAAGAAATAACAAACAATGAAGAAAGGTGGTCACAAAACTGCAATCATAAATAGTCAAACATGAAACACAAGTTTAATACTGGTAGGGTGGTAGAATGATAAAGTATGATTGGTCTATGTGGCAAGCGCTAGGGATTGATTCCAGTTGACTGATGATATGGCTGATCTGGTGGGTTGATAAAAAAGTGTTGGTAAATAGATTTTTCACTATGATAGTTACTTTTGAGATAGACCCTATTTGCCCTGTGAACAATGAAAACTATGCCAATAGTTGGAGAGATTGAAACTGATCATTACCAAATTACAATCTTCCACTGTATTTAAGAGGGGAAGCTCCTTCCTATGATGGGTGTATTTGATTTTCAACATAAATGAATTAAAACTTAAAGTTTAAAGAGAAAGCTACTAATGATGAATGCACCAAATAACTTCATAGCTTTCTTGAATAACTTAAACCCCTAATAAAAACAATCAAGAACTACGCTTGAAGGATAGCATTAGCATAGATATTGCAAACCTCTAATCATGGATTTGTACTTCTTCTACTCAACTGTAGGTGTCACATCTTTGGTAGATAAATTGTAACCAATTATCATTATTGTACCAATAGGCTTACAACTTTCCAAGCCAAATCTCTTCAACGAATCTTTCAAATTCTTAGCTTGTGATATAAAGATACCATCATTGTTCTGCACAATCTGCAAACCTAGGAAAAACTTCATTTCTCCTATCATACTCATTTCAAACTCATTCTTCATTTCTTCAACAAACTTATCACTTTCTTCATCATCACTTCCAAATATTATGTCATCAACATATATTACTATTATCAACATTAAACCATTGTTTATTTCTTTCAAATACAAGTTACTATCTATTGTACCTCTAGCAAATTCAAGCTTTGCCAAATAATTGTCCAACCTTGCACACTAGGTTCTAGGTGCATGCTTTAGACCATATAGAGCTTTCTTAAGTCTTCATACCATGCATTTTTCTTTTGTCAAGGGAAACCTTTAGGCTACTCAATGTATATCTCTTCTTCAAGTTCTCCATTCAGAAAGACTAATTTTACATCCATCTGATATGCTTTGAATTTCTTGTTTTTTGCATAAGCCAAGAACATTCTTACCACTTCCATTCTAGTTATAGGGACATAATTTTATTCCTTCTTGCTCTGAATATTCTTTGGACACAAACCTAGCCTTGTTCCTTACAACTTCTCCTTTCTCATTCATCTTGTTTCTGATTACCCATTTGGTTCCAATAACATTTTTGTCTTTAGGCCTAGGAACTAATTCCCATGTTTCATTCTTCACAATCTAATCCAATTCTTCCTTCATTACTTGAATCCAAAATCATCTTTACAATTTTAATTTCAATGCAATAGTACAAATATTTCAAGACAAACATAAGAAGTAGATGTATGCCCGACAACCTTAAATTAAAATCAAATGATACATTTTTAAAATAATATTATAGATAGAAGAAGTAGACTCATTCCTACATGTGACACATTTTTTTGTATTTTTATTCTAAATAAATAAATAATTATTAATTTTTTACTTTAGTATTTTTGGAATAAAAACTCTCATGGCTGACCACCTTAACTAATTCAAAACTTTGCAATTTTTTCCCCTTATAGTAGAAGAAGCATATAATGTGATTAGTCAAGTTTGGATTTCAAAAATGTTGTACCATTTGAAAGTTATAGTTGGTTTTCAAGCAGTGTGTCAATCAACACTTTATACGTAACTCCATTAGAAAATAAGTAATAATTACTAATTGAATTCCTAATTTGACAAACCTTATGTTTATGGAAAGCTAAGAAAATTCTTAAGAAACCCTTTTCATTTCATAAAATTTTGGTATAAAAAAAGTTTTTAGCTACATGTTTGAAGTAAAAAACACACAAGAATAGGCCAAAAACACATTTTTGGGACATTTTAAAAATTGACCATATAGGGTTAGTATCAAAAGATATAGTAGGCCTTATAAAGGTACTAATTGTTTTCATTTAGTATCAGGATGAGTGGGTGAAAAGTTGGAATAGATTTGGAAATGCTTTGAGGCATTTTAGGACTACATATTTTTTAGATCGCCACTTTTTGACACACCATGATCCTGCATATACCCATAATTTTGTCACTTATTGGATATAAAATTACCAATATCATCATCTCTCTTTATATAACATTTACTTCCAAAGATTCTAAAATTCTTAACTGATGGTGAATGACCAAACCTTTATTCATAAGGAGTCTTATCCATATATTTTCTGATCTATACTTTATTCATAGTGTACACTCTTGTATTGATTGCTTCTATGCAAAATGTCTTGGATACATCATTTTCAAACATCATTGCTCTTGATACCTCTTCTATTGATCTGTTTCTTCTTTCAACAATCCCATTCTATTTAGGTGGGTGAAGACAACTATCTCTTGATTCCATTCTCTTCACAAAACATAATAAACTCTCTAGAGGTAAACTCTCCTCTATCAAATATCAAACATTTTATCTTAACACCAAATTCATTCTTAAATATATTTTTGAATATCTTAAACTTCTCAAATGCTTCATATTTCTCTTTAATGAATGCTACCCACATAATTCTAGTGAAATCATCAACAAAAATCATGAAATACCTTTCTCCATAGAATTCTATTGTCCTTGAGGGACCACTCAAATTAGTGTGAACAATCTCTAGCTTCTCTATATTAGTGAACTTTTTATTGGAAAAGATACCTTCATCTAGTTAGCCAAGGTACATTATTTGCAAACAATAGTAGTAGGTTTTTGTCATGCCCATAATTTCATACCCAAAATAAAATATAGATTCTTTTAAAGGAAAGCACTATTTTCTACTACAAATTTTAGATCTGCACTATAAGGAAACAAAACTTTGATTAACTAAATTACCTCAACTTGAAAGAGCATTACATTTAGATTTCCATTTTAAAGTCTTTCAAATATAAATCTTAATAAGACACATAATTTTTTTGTTTTCTTGTATTCAAATAGGAAACCTTTCATACATCACAAATGTAAGATCAAAAAATTCTCTTTTGCATAGAGTCATATACACAAGCTTGAATCAAATAACAAGACTTAGCTTTTATAAGTTGCAAAGAAAACTACAAATACTCAAACAATGCTCATTTTCCACCCTACCAATTAATGGCATCATGAGGCCTGTTGTGCCCTAGCCATACCCCCAAGCAAGAACTCACTACATCTAAGGATCATAGATGTTATCATGTGAGTGAGTTCCTAATTCAAGAACAATACTTTAAACTACACTTGTTGCACATTTTAGACTTACATGAATCCGACTCAAAGAGAAATACTACAAAAGAAAAGGGATAGAAAGACTCATCTCTCTCTCAATTTCCCTCTTGATCTTCTTCTCCTCATACTGGTTCTATCATCATCTCCCCTTCTCCATTCTCCTATTTGCATATAACTTCCCCTTTTCCTCTCCAACAATGGTGAATGGTCAATCCCCCAATGTTTTCCTCCTCCTTCTTCCAAAACCCTATCCTCCTTTAATGAAGGCACATGTCTTTCTTGTCAATCTCTCATAACCCATTGTCTCCCACTATTCATTTTCGTCATATTTGAAGTGGGGCCCTTTTGAGGTGTCATAATGTAAGTTTTGACCATGATTTGACCCTCAACTAACCCCCAACCCTAGGTAGTATAAGTGGGTTAGGTTATTTTAACCCAAAATGCACTCTAGGGTCCATTTTAATGCCTCTAATGTCCAACTTTAGTTTACATCCGATTTTACAAGTATTTGCATGGAGATAGACTTTGATTATTTTACAAGAGTTGGCATAGTATCTTCAAAGGTCTTCATAATCATCCTTTGCACAATTCAAATTAAACATCAGTAACCCAAACCTATAAATATATAATTGTAAACATTAATAGATATATCCTTGATTGAACCATAGATCAACACATTAGACCAACATCATATTCTAACATCATTTTCTTAAGAATCATATGTCTATGAAAATTTATTTGCAAATGTGTATCATTCATTCTACTATAACTACTTCTCTAATTACAACATTTTCAAGAATAGTAGCAACATTAATAATTCATAACATATGGATCATAACACCTTACACATACATTAAATCAAGTTCTTACCATTGAGTCTAAATATATAATGAGATGGGATATTACATACTACTCCTTTTTCCATTGACTTTCTCCTAGAAGTCACCAATGTTTTGTGAAATCACTCCCATATTTAGATTATTATTCACATCAATGATCTTTTCATTTAAATTGATTGGCAATTTCTAAAAAAAATCATCAAGCATAGGTACTTACTTCCACTAATTATAGGATTCAACTCATAAGATCTCTTAGAATAACATAACGAGTATCACTAATATTCACTATGTTATCTACATTCTAATCATTTTTTTACTTCTTTATTTTAAATTAAATGATGCATAATTCACTTCAAAACAAAAATCACATAACCCGAATTTGATTTCCATTTTCACAGTCACCTTATGTAAAATGTATTCATCACAATAAAATATCTATTTAATTCAATTGGCCATAATTTCAATTACAAAAACTATCTAATTATCATGATGAGGTAAGATGAACAATATAAGGTATTTACCCATAAGGTAACTCACATTAGCTAATCAAGGTTTTAACATAAATTAGATATTCTATCATAGTGTGAATTAGGTCTAATGCTACCAGTCTCATAATCTATCATGTCATATGTAAAGAGATCCAATCATTTCTATTTGTAATCAATGCCAATTGTATGTACAAAATCTATAGTTTATCATAAGTTGAGTCTAACTTTGTACATTAATTAAATAAGCAAGATTCTACTATACAAAGTATCACATACACATTTGCACCTAATATTTAGATGGTTACAAAAGATAAGTCAATCTTATTTAAGAAATACTAATCATAGCAAGTCACATAAGGATCCTCCCTAATCATGTTATTACATAAGCCATATAATGTTCTTTAATGACAAAATTAATATTTACTTCTAATCAAATTATATTGTAGACAAATTAATGATCCTTCTAGTCCTTACTTGGTCAGGACCTTACAACTTTATTATCTTATGCAGGTCTTTAACTGCAAATGTGCTAGTAACCTTCACAATGTTATCAAAATTTATATGAAAAAACCTCCTATGCTATAGCCAACTGTCATCCACTTTTGCAACCAAACATGTTATTTTCAGTAGGTTTCAATTGAAATACATTACCTCTAGACCTTGTTCCCATCCCAATCAACTTACCATCTTTGTCTTTGATAATGCAAGTCTTCTTTGTGAATTGCAATAGATAACCTTTATCTACTAACTGTCTAAAACTCAACAAGTTATGCTTTAACCTATCAACAAAGTAAACATCATCAATTTTAGTCTTTCCATCAAGAGTAATAGATCTTATCCTTGTGATGTGACAAGTTGTATTGTTACCAACTCTAAAAGTGCCTCCATTATGATTCCTTAATTTAACAAACTTATTCATATCACTAGTCATGTGATGTGAACATCCACTATCTATTATCCAATCAGACTTCTTGTCATCTTGGGAAACTAGAGATTTTTCTTCTCTAATTTCTATTCCAAGATCATCTTCCTTAATTTCTATGAATCCTAGCTCATCATCACTTTCACTCTGAACTTTTTCATCTAATTCCTCACCTTCATTTGCAAACAAGCAATTTTTAGGTCTTCTAGGCTTAAACTTTACCTTATATCTTTTCTCTCTTTTCAGATATTTAGATGCATAATGACCAAATTCATTTCAAGTCCAACATTAAAAAATATTCATACCATCTAGTTCTCTTTCTTACAAGAAGGGCTATTCCTTCTTCAATCTTCTTATCTTCATTAGATCTGGTTTTGCTACTACTATAAAAATCTCCATGTGTGCTCACACTTCTAGTCAGATTAGGCCAAACACTTAAAGTAGTGAAAGTTGTTTCAACTCTTGTCAATTTTCCATACTGTAGTCAAACTTTCTTTTGTTGATTCCAATCTTCCAAGCAAGGTCTCTCTAGAAACCTTCTTAGTATAGGGTATTAGAAATTCAATCATCTATTTTGCTTGCTTGAATGGTGGTGTCTAGGTTTTCAAGATCTTCCATTCTATCTCATCTTCTTCTTTTGGTCCACCATATGATTTAATTCCTACAAAAATCTCATATATTCTACCATCATAGCTTCTTACATATTCATCTTCTATCATTTTATCATCTTGAAATGCACAAATCTAATTTTGCAATATTATTCTCTTCATATATGTATGACTCTCAAAACTAGATTCTAATAATTTCCAAATCTCATAAGATGTTAATAGAGATTTTACTTGACTATATTCATTCTTTGGAAGGGCTATTAGTAAGGCTTCTCTTGCTCTCATATTTCACATGAAAAAATCTCTTTCTTCTTCACTACATTCTTCAAGTTTTTCCTCTTTTACAATTTCATTGTTTCTTTTCGTCAAAAGCCAATAACCTAGATCCATACACAAAAAATGATTCTTCATCTTATTCTTCAAACTAGCATAGTTGACCCCATCAAATTTAGGATTATCCTATTGAAAAGAATCACCATTGATCTCCCAAAGTTGTTAAGCTTAATCTTTAAGGATCTGATGCTCTGATACTAATTGTTAGAATATATAGTCCACCAATATAACTGAGAGCGAGGGGGGGGGGGGGCTGGGGGCGGTGTGTGAATCAATTATCCAACTATTATTACAATTATCAACCTTAATCAAAATTAACCATGTGGGTGGTTGGACTACAAAAAAGTAGACACCCCACCCTCAAACCCCGCCCCCCCCCTCCAAAAAAAAAGAGAGAAGAAGAACCAAAAATCTCAATAACCTAATTGGGTTATTTAAAAGTGAAATGCAGGCCAGGCTTGGATACCAAGCCTGGCTATTATAGTTTGAAAAACCAAATCGAGTTATTAAATTAGATAATTTGAAAAACCCAACCAAGTTATTAAATTTATCTTATTTAGTAACCCAATCAGGTTTTTCAAATTATGCTTCTTAAAACCTGATTATGGGTTTCTTAAAACCCTATTAGGTTTTAAGAAGTATTTATTTTTTCCTGCTGCCTGTATTTGAGGGCATTTTTATACCTCAAATGACAAAAAAAGCATGGAGTGTGAAGGAGAAGGTCAAAACCAAATCGGGTTTGGGAGAAAAATAGATTTTTTATTATATTTTCATCCATGGTGCCCCACAAATGAGGCAAGTCTTCATTCTATTCATTTTTTATGTATTTTCCATCATATTTTGTAATGCGGTTTTCTAATTTATAAGTTTTTAATTTTTTTTTAATATAGATGCATCAAGGAATCAAAGAAAATGAGGGAGAGGCAAAACACTACCTCTTAAACAATCAAACCCTCCACCTGTCATGAAATAACCACAAAATACTCCACCCATTGTGGCACAAGCACAAAACCCTCCACCCATAGTGAGACAACCAAAAACCCCTCCACTCAATGTTCCCATTCAATAACCACTGCCTCCTATAAACCCTCCACATATAAAATTACATCATTTAGCTATTACATAAGACAACCTCATAAATTGCCTTACACAAAATAGTGCTGACATTACCCAAATAGTCAATAGGTTGTATTCATCTACACTTTCTCACTACTCAACCCTAGTGAATACACTTGAACAAATGACCCTAAATATGAATGAGGTGTTTAGGGAGGTTACGAAATGGGGTAAATGGAGGGATAAGTATTTTGCATTTTATGTCGATGGGTTATCATATGAGCAAGTGAAAGATAAAGACATAAAGAAAGGTACTATATGTTCTCTTTTCACCAATCCTATATCTAGAAACTCCTTATTACCCACAACCAAAATGTTTCCTATTCATTGGTGAACTCATACTAGGATGAGATCATGTTTTTGAGATAGGTGATATATGCTATTTGAACTAAGTCCAAGTAATAATTATGTGGTGCCTCTATATATTTTGAGAAAGTTATATTGTGAGTTCATCCTTTGCTAGAAGCCAAATTACTTTGACATTTGTGAGTTCCAAGGTATAGGGAGAGGCTCTGTGTAGGATAGACCTATGGCTTGTAGGGTGGTACCAATAAATGAGAGGAGATGCACAAAATGAAAAGCCATGCCTCATTTTGCGCTCCCATAAATTGTAAAGGAGTTTATTGATTTACAAACTCTTCATGCAGCTACATGATTCATAGATGTTATCATTGAGCATGGCTCATAGTCAGGTGGTTTTCCTTCACATATGGCACCTTGACCATCATCAGATGCACCTTTAGGATCATCACAACATGAGAAAATTCTTACATCATCACCTATGGATCCTTGGTCATTGATTGGACTCAAAATTGCATTCTCATTTTGAGTACCATTCCAAGATTTTGAGTCATTTTGAGCCCTATAAACACATTTTCTTGCTTGTGTATCCGCTTTTTATTATAAGGCCTAAGAGGTGTTTAATGTTTATAACACCTTGCATTGAGCATGTCAATGCATGCTATGATGATAAATTATCATTCTGAGTCATTCTGTGAAGTTCCATATTGAGCGATGTTTAGTTCTACATTTTTGCTAAGTGTTAAACAATGAAAGAAGGCCTAGTTTACATTTGAATATCTTATACCAAGTTATGTTTCATAACTCACCACTTTTTGAGTATTTATAATCCATATCATAGAACCTATGTTTCACTTTTCATGTCATTTCCATATGTTTTGACTAGGTTTTGAATCCCTCAAAGTTGGTTACTTATCTTTGTCATATTGATGCATGTTTCTTAGAAATCTCGGAAGCCTTGTTTGATTGATTATAACTTTAACCCAATTGACCCTACTAATAAAATTACTTTTATACTGCATTCTATGGGTCAAACACTTTCTATGTTCCTAATTTGAGCCTATGATGAATCAATTTGATCAATTTTCAAATGTGATTCCAAATGTCATTTATAAGTTTTTACTAGTATCAAGAAATGAAGATTGATCAATTACCCTAGTCAGGACGCCATAACTCAAAATCCATGATTGATAAAATAAAATAGTTTGTACCACTATGTTCTACTCCAAAAATACTTTAAGTGTACCAGTTTGCAAGTCTTGAAAAATTCGTCTGCACACTTTCCCAGGTCCATTCCATTTGTGAAAACCACAGCTTTGTTGGTGTTTCTAATTCTAGAATTTTGAGTACCTAAATTTGACCGCTTGCCAAATGCACTATATATTCTCCTCATGGAAATGAGTTAATTCCTTAACCAAATCATGATACCAAATCATAGAGTTATATTCTCCTCATGGAAATGAACTAATACCCCATTTTTCAAGTTCCCAAGTATCCATTTGCCTTATTTTTGAAGCCAAAATCAAATACACTTTCTTGGTTTCTGACATGTTTTCTTGCATGTAGTTCTAAGAAGGAAAATTTGACAGCCAATATTTTTTTCTCAAGCATCAACACAAGATGAGATTTGACAGGGTAAGAGAATGTGGAACAAAGAATCAACATGTCAATTTTTAGGGCTCAGTGAGATGTTTTGGTCAGTTTTTAATGCTAGCTAGAAGACCCCTTGGCATGAAATTGGTAGTTTGAAAAAAGGGTTTAAAAAGGAGTTTTAATGGATAGCTCAATGGTCGAATTATTTTCAATCAATGTTAGATGTTCATTGAATCAATTTGAGATTTCAGGTATTATAGTTTGAAATTTTCTTTATCCAGACCCACTTTGGGGCCTTATTAATTCCCTTAAATTTGATGAGGTGTCATGATGTCATATCAAGAAGTGCAAAATGATGGTGATCCAATTAAATAAAAGAGGGACTTGGCATAAGAATATAATCAAAGGAGACAAATGAAACATTCATGTTCTGAATGTCATGAGATTTAAAAAGGTCTAGACTTGACGATAAATATGGACATGTCTTACAAATCAGTTCGACATCTTTTACCTATGTGAAGATTGGAGGATTAGGTTCAAGAAATGTACCATTTGGCTTTAGTCATGGGCTCTAAGCATGAGGGATTTTCATTATTATTTTTTTTCTAGACTTACGCATTAGAGCATAGTGATATTGTGGAATTGAGCAATTAGAGGTTTCCATGATTGCACTCAAAAGATCTTGCTCAAAGTAATTGAATGGTCATTTGAAATGTTATTTGCTATTGATATTGAATTTCTTACAATACTCTTGAAGTGTATTGCAAAGTTGGATCATAGGCTTACATCAACAAGATTTCTCACCAATGAGCATAGAAATATGATTTCCATATGGATGTGAAGCAATTAAAACCTAAAGATTCATGTGATTGTGATGGTTATAAGTGTTTCCAAGAAGAAGGTTCAGAGCAACATTAGTTAAAAATAAGGGTTTTCGAGCTAGTAGATGGATGTAAATAAGAGTAGTAAGAGCAAGTGAAAGCTAAGGAGGATGTTGAATGGATCCGTAGGAGGACTGAGAAGTGTGCATTTGCATCTTTTAAGAGAGTTGCTAGCTTTGCAAAATCTTCACCATCAATCCAACTATTCCTTGTTGAACCAAAGCCCAAGAGTGGGAATAGATAAGATGTGGGGAAAAGGTAAAGATAAAGTTAATAAGGAAGATGTTTTTTTTGAGATGATGTTCAAATCTGTAGAATAGGGCACATTATAGAGAGTAAGGAAGAACACGTGGTGGGAAAGAAGAACCCTGACCAAGTTGGGTGTCTCTTGTTGCAAAGATTGGAGATCCCACTTCTGTAGAGCATTGTTTTTAGGGATAGTAAAGGGGAGAGTGTTGTGGCTTGATATAGGATGTTGGCTGGAAAAAGAAGGCAAGCCACTATGAATAAACCAAAGGTCACGGAGGAATGAGATGACAAGATTAGAGGAGGAGTGATTGAAGACCTTCACTATGTGCTTAGAATGTAGACAAGAGCATGTGGTCTTTGTAACTAGCACGATACGTGAGTCTTGTTTATGGATAGTAAAGGGAACAAATGGATGGGGCTCGTAGTCCTTCTATATTTACCTTTCACATGGAAAGAGGAGTGGAATCTTGTTTCCATCTTAATGGGGAGCTACTAGCAGCTTTCTTTTTCCCTTTTTGCAGAGTGTCCATGATAAAGAGAAGATCGCTTCCCACTCTAGCCCCATCCATTTGCAGTGAAGGAACAATGCAAAGATGAGAATAATTTTTTTTAGTTTTAATCCCACATGCATTGCATTTGGGGTATTTTATTTGTTTATAAGCCCAAATGCACAACTAGTAAGATGTCTTAAAGACACTCCTCTTTTGAGGCAAGGCTCATATGCAAGGGGCCCCACATGTGGATGGCTAGTTGAAGGTGCAAAAACCAAAGTTTTGACTAGAATCATGTAGCTAAGAGAAAAGTTGATGACTTCATCCAAGGATATGTGATAGTTAGGTGCACTATCATAATGGTAACTATGTAGTTTCTAGGAATGGTTTCGAGGGCACTAAACTGTCAAGATAACCATTAATCACCACTTCGCCAGTAAGAAATGCTAAGTCCAAAAGGATGTAACAATAATTTGAAAGGCTCCATTTTATGGTTTGGCACAACTTAATCATGGTTAAGGCTTGAATTTTTCAAAGGTTTGACAAACCTAAGTGTAACCTAGGGTTAAGCCTATGACAGAGCAAGAAGCTAACACATGGCAAGATGCCCAAGTAAGATAGTGAGGTGGTAGGGGCTGACTAATAGGAGGTTTCCATGTGACACCTAGGTGGTCAACATCGGGTTGACCTAGATGGAAAAGAAGGAAGAAAAATATGAAATTGAAAAATTAATAGTTTTTTAATTTTTATGTCAAAAATTTCAATGTAAAGGCTTTTGATGAAAAATTTAAATGTTTTAAGCATTTTACTATAGTTTCGACTATAATTAATTAAATTTTTTATTTTTATGCTCTGCTTATGAACTGAGAACCTAATTTTAAAATACAGGATGGAGGGGTCACTTTTATCAAAAATATGCAGTGCAATATACCATTGGAATTGGAAAAAGATGAACTTTATGAATATAGAATCATAATTTATACATGTATTTAGCGGTATAGGCTATAGGCATTTTTGTGATTTTGAGGCATTCTTAGCATAAGTTTAGATTTGATATTTTCAGGAGATAAGATTAGATTATGATCAATTTTTGATAAGATTTGATCCATTGAAATGACTAGCAAGAAGAATTGAATATTTTAATGGACAATTTCAAGTAATAAGTTTTCTATCGATAGAAGTAGTTGGAGATTTACAAAAAGGGAAAATGAAGACAAGTGAAATTAGATTTGAAGCTCCTATACCTTTGATGCATATCATATTTTCCTTCAAGGGAGAGTTTCTGTTAAAGAAGATATTTCAATGACAATTGAAGATATTTTATTGTTGGTGTTAGGATTAAACCTCAGACAAAAATAACAATTACATGCAAATATAAAACATATCATAAAATAATAGATCACACAAAAAAGAACACAAAACACCAAGATTTAACATGGTTCACCTAAACCTTGGGCTATGTCCACCAAACAGATAGTCTAATATTATTACGATCCAATGATTACAACCTGATTACAATCGTAATCCTTTACAACTCAATACTGCCACAAGAACCAATATTCGTATCACCTTATGAAACAATCCCCAACCCTAAGCAATTTTATACAAGTATTAAGCAACTTTAGGGTTATAATTAGTAATTACATGTCAGCCCAAAATCCTGATAAAATAGGGTAGTAATTAATAATTAATAATTAATAATTTATGAAGTATGTATAGTACTTCCCTGATCAGTCACCACAATCTAACAATCTCCCACGTAGGGATTGATTAGACTTCACACTAGAAAAAAATATCCCACTTGGAAACTGATCCTATAGCAATACTACTACCATGTGGGGTCTCCACTAGATCAAACCACCCTAGACTATGATGTTCTTGTATTCATGTTCATTTTAGAAGACCAATCAAAGATGAAGAGAATTTTAGCTTCTCCATTGTTACTACCTTCAGAAACATATCTACTAGATTGTCATTTGTATGTATCTTGTCTAGCTTTAACTATCCATCATCGAAAACTAACTAAATGAAATGGTACTACAACTATATGTGTTTGGTCATTGAATGTAGAGTTGAATTATTCACAAGATGAATGGTACTCTAACTATCTATAGACAAATAATTATCTTTCTGAGGGTGTCCCATTTTTTCCAAGAAGTATTGAACCCATATCATCTCCTTGGCTACCTTTGTAGCAGTAACATACTTTGCCTCTATAGTGGATAAAGCAATAACTTTCTATAACCTAGAAACCCATCTCATAGCTGCCCCACCAATAGTAAATACATAATGATAAGTGGACACATGTCTTAGTGGGCCTAGTCAAAAGCTAAATAGTTACGGTTAAATTCATAGTTTTAGGGGACAAATGATAGTTAAGTTTAAAAGGTGGCGAGGTCAGTCAACTCATGAAGACTTTGTGAGTTGGTAAAAGGAAATAATATCATTGGTGCACATGGCTCATCCTAGTTTCTTGACCTAGTTGACTAATGATTCTTAATGACTTGTCAAGCTATAGATGAAATAAAGCAATTTTTTCTATGCAATCTAATCTCTGTGATTGATCCCAACCACCCTGAATGAATGTCATGCTAGAAATATGGGAGAGACATGTTGCTTGCCATCTAGTTGTCTAGTTGAAGAGCTTTAGCATTAATGTTGTCATTTCATGTCATCTTAAGGGTTTCTTCCAGTTAGGGTTTGATGATTTTCTTGTCTCTAAAGGTGTATCAGATCAAACTATAATCTAGATTGCATCCAATCGCCCTTCGACAATCTTAAATGCATCAATGTAGTTATGAAGCAATCTATGAGTTATGCTTAAAATATAAAATCACATTTTGAAGCCTTTGAAAAGGTTGGTTGTTCTTTGTTTTCTTTGGTGTTGCTTTGGCATGCACATTGTAAAATCCCTTTTTCCTTTGAACTTCATTACATTTTTCCTTATCTCTTTCAACCATTGATGTACTATGTGAGATTCATTTGCCTCTCATCACTATATTGTGTTTGTCTATCATTTGCATGATTGTGTCTCTTTAGGCCCATGAATGATATATAGTGAATCTCCTCTTCCTTCTATCATTCATTTGGTTGTTTGATCTACATGTGATTGTTTGATTAAACAAGTCTGAATCTATATATTTTGATGTCATGATAGTTAACTATGTATGTATAGGGATAGACAGGGTTGAACACTCTATTTTGGTGCATCACCTCCTTAGGATAGATTAGATAAGTATTTCATGCACACTTTCTCCCCTTTTCCTCTCCAAGTGTAGTTTAGGTGCATCTTGGTAGGAAAGAAAGTTGACCTTCTCCAGAGACTCAACCTCATTTTTCAAGTCCCACAACTTAGAGGTTTTTTCCATGTTTCACAAGGTTTCCTTTAGGTAAAATCTTTAGGAAAGGGTGCAAAATTTTGTGAAAATAGTTTTTCACATGTGTAGTGGGATGTTCACATTAGAAGTTCTCAAGTTCACTAGTGTCAAAGAAGAATGTCAAGTTAATGCTAAGAAGATAGTGTTGTTCTCAGTGTTTCAAGTCTTCAAGAACCTCATTTTCAAGTACTTTTCATCTATATCACAACAATACATTTGGTTTCAAACCAAAGTTTCTTTTCCATACCCAAAGCTCATACAAGGGAATCTTCTAGAGGTAATTCCCAGGATACTAAACTTTCATTTTCAAACCTTAGAAAGAAGAGAAAAAAATTATCCTTATCACTAGTCAGGAGTGCTGTAATAAATTAGTCAACTTTAAGCTCTCTTTCCACTCATCCTATTGATAGGCCTCAACCTAGAATACTATCTACTCTTATCAATAGGGCACTTGTTTATATGGCTAGAGCACACACATTTTCCACCTTCAATGATGGAAGTCCTCTTTTGCTAGCCCAAAGACATGATATGCCAGTATCAGCCCTAAAAAGTGTACCTCACTTTACTAGTGAAAATTCCACCTCTCCTAAAGAACACATTTTAGAAATATCTAATGTCTACCATATCCATGGAATAACTTAAGATGATGTAGTAGTTAGGCTTCTAACCTCATTCTTGAAAGGAAAAGCACTCCAATGGTATAGAGGGTTGCCTCATAACTCTATAATAGATTGGATTGGGTTAGGAGAAGCCCTATAAAAAAATTTTGAAGATAAAAGTGACTACTATAAAGAGGGCACCCCATGAATACATGATTGTCTTCAACTATAGATTCCAAAAAACATGGGATAGAATACCAACTCTAGTGAATCCTACCCTCAATAATGCCATCTTGCATTATCTAGGAGCCCTAAATAGTGGAATTTCCACTATAATCCAAACCATGGGAGGGGATACATTACCTTATGCTTATAAGATAACAATAAGGGTAGAGAGAATTTTGATACAAGGAGGTAAGGTAGCTTTAAGGCCTCCTATGCCCTTCTTCCCTGATATGTTAAATCACTAACCAACAACAACCCCTATTCTCACATCTTCCACATCACAACCCCTTACTCTAGCCCCTTAGGCTTCAACATCATCTAGTGAGCTAGGAGAGTTGAAGGCCTTAATGTAAGATATTGGAAAAAAGTTGCATATTCAAGATAAGAAGTTGCAGGATAGCTTCTTTGTGATTCACAAAATGAGCAACAAAGTGGTGACTTTGGAGAGGCAACAAGCTCAAGGTAATAAGGCTCCTTAACTGAGATGTCAGACTCCTTTGAATGGTAGGCCTCCAAATTAGAATCAAGGGAATACTCCTTTTGATCATAATAGGAGGAATGTTCATGCTTCTACTTCAAATGCAAATCAAAGTAGGGCCTTAGTCCCTTAGAACAATATGGCTCAAGATAAGGATTTTTCCCCCTCCTGCAGTTACTCATATGCCTATTGTATGTGTCAAAAGACTAAATCCTATGTATCTTTGACCACTCAAGAACCCATAGAAAGGTAATCATACAAGGTAAGCCAACCCAAAGATGCCTCACATATGCAACAACAAGGTGATTATTCCTTCATGAATCATCAAGTAGAAGAGCATTGTCATGTGAGTCAAGATCCCATTGCTCATAACACTAGGAGCAAGAGAAGAGCCATTGAAGATGCTGCCCCTCCTCCTCTTAATCAAACCTCAACATCAAATGAAATACCTCATGTACAAGAAGTAAATGATCAATAAAATGTTCCTCAACAACAAAGGCAAAATAATAGCAAAAAAGATGTGAATAGACCTCAAGTTATTCCATCTCAACCTCCTGCACATGCAACTCCCAAATTTTGAACCAAAGCACCTAACACATCATTCAATGTGATAAAATAGATGAAGAAAAAAATGTGAACATTTATATGTGGGATGTTCTTGCTACTATATGTATGCAAAAGAAGTTTTTGCAACAAGAATTAGAGTGCGTATAGCCAAAGGATTTGCCATCTAGCATGGAGAGTGCCACGAGTATCGTACAACCATCAGAAGATGTACAAAAAAGTAAAAATATTAGACACCCTCCATTTTATGTTTCTCTGATTATAGGGAATAAGATTGTCCACAATTGCATGATTGATTTAGGGGCTAATAGTTTAGTGATGCCTAAGCATGTTGTTGATGTCCTAGGAATGAAATATGAGCCCATTGCTAGGGATGTATTGTAGTTGGGTGGTAGTACTATCAAGACTTTAGAAATCTTTAAGAATGTTGAAACAACCCTACATTCATGCCCTAGTTGTAATGTAGTTCAAGATATATCAGTTGTTAAAGTTAAGCCACACTTTTCCATCTATCTCTTGAGAGATTTCACTGCCCAAATAGGTGGCTACATATCCTTGGATTGGTCATACATGTTTTTAGAACAAGATATGGAACTAAAGCTTGAATTAGAGTAGAGCCCTTAGCCTTCAATCATATTGATCCCTACCTTCCTAATCTCATCAATATGAATTGCACTACCCTAGAGATAGATGAAAATGATATAGTGCAAGAGCCTACCACTTCTTTGATAGGGATAATGCATGTCATTTTGATCCTATATCAAAAACCTTGGAGAGATGTCTTGGTACTTATTGCATACTTGAAAAGGATGTTCTTGTCCCTAACTTTATGAAAACTAAGGACAATAAAAGTGGGATACGGAGTATGTACTTTGATGGATCAAGGAATAAAAATAGATTAGGGGCTAGAGTGATGTTGGTTTCTCCTGCACTAAAATGGTACTATTTCTCATTTAGGGTTTAAATTAGTTGTACTAGTAACATAGCAGAGTATGAGGCATTGATTCAAGGTCTTCTATTTTCTCAAAAAAGAAGAATTCAAGCCTTAAGTGTATATGGAGATAGTGTGTTGATTTTCCATCAAGTGAGAAAGTAGAATGTCACCAAGAATGGTTTTCTCAATCCTTATAAACATAGATTATGGGATTTCTTTCAAGGTTTCAATGCATTTAATATTCAAAGCATCCATAGGAAAGATAATAGACATGTTGATAGACTTGCAACAGTGGGTGCATCTTATGATGTGCCAGGGAGCCTTGAAGATGAGAAGAAGTAGTAGATTATAGTGGTGGTTAGGCTTGCTATTCCTGATAATAATGTCAATTGGCAAGTTTTGAATCTAATGCACAAATTGTGAGTTTCTTCAATAATGAAGCAAAGTTCTCTAACAAAAATCAGTCAAGATTGCATGATTAGTATGGGGATTAGATCATTAATCTCAGTTCCAACAAGTTCCCTAAGGGTTTGTTTACCATTGAAAGTATTTTCACTTTGATGATCGGGAAAGAGATAGAGGAATGAGCCTTTCTACATGTAAGGATGATTATTTATTAGTCATGGTTGCTGATGGAAGGAGCCTAAACATGGGAAAGGTATGTGTTAGTCAAAAATGCCCCTCTCCACCAAATATTTGAATGTAAATGTCTAAGGCCTACCCAACAGTCACTCCCAATGTTAAATATTTAAATGCCAGATAAATACTAGATAAATAAATGAAATAAAACCTTATTGTACTTTCATATTTTCCTAAGTTTATTTCTTGGCTCTGCAACCTTTTAGACTGTCAGATCTTGCATAGATCCATGGTGGGTGCTTTCTTGCATTATGAAATTGATCTCTCTTTATGTAATGTGGGCAAGTGCCTTCATTTCCATGTAGTATGTGTGTCCTATTTCTTATGGGCCACAAATGAAGTAAGGGTCAAGAAAGTTGATAGGTGAGTTGGAATATGAATGGATTTCTATTGGTAATCACTTTCCTACATTCTATATTTTGTCAAAAATTTTGACAATGTGACGAAGTGACATTACGACATGTGGATTTGTTCTTCCATGTGGGCCACTAGAGTTAAAAAGGGATGCCAATTCAAGCTGAGGTGGATTTCCTTCTAGTTTCTTCGTGTTGATTTTCCAGAAAGGATGATGTGTTGTAATGTTGGATGTCAAGTAGTCCATGGGCTCAAAAATGTCAATGGGGTAGGCACAGTAATAGTGAATATTTTCAATGATCATCGATCTTTTGTAGATTGATAATTAGTACTTCCTTGCATCATGGAATTATGAGGACTTTAAACATTGTGGGCAAGTGACAAATGGCTAATGGGCCCCCATTCTTCAAATCACAAAGGGTGAAAGTCAGGGCTATGATAATGTGACCAGTTTTCTATGTTATGATCTTACAATCCAGCATAAGATCATGAAGTCGATTATCAAGGTTGTAGATGTTATAATATGCAGTTATCATAACATTGTAGAAGCAAATGGTTGCAATAGGTGATGAGGAAGGGTTGCAGTCTTATGGTATATGGTTGTCATAAGATCATAGGAGTAGTTACAGAGGGGTTTCCAAAGGCATGAAGGCAAGGTTTTATTATAACATCATGGTGATTGTAGTATTGTAAGAAAACCTTAAAAAGAGCCTGATGTTAGGAGAAGTTGATGATCATAAGATCATAGAGATTATCAAGAGTGCCCCTGACTGTAAGATACATTGACGATTGTGGGATCGTAAGGCCTAGATTGACCCAATAAAGATGTTTCACTTGTCTGAGCTAGAAAAGAAAAGGGTCTCTAACCAGTAAGATTACAAGAAAGGTACATGGTGAGCATTGAATATAATTGAATTGCTAATACATTCGACTTGGCATGCTGATAGCAAAGACAAAACAACTCTTTAATGGTGGATCATATTTTTTGATCATCTATAGATTTCTTTCAAAATCCGCATGCCTAGTAAATACAAAAGGAGCATGTGCTCATCATTCAGTTATCCATCTACCCAACTATGCATTGATTTTCATGATTTCTATCACTTTAGGGTTTACTGCAGTCAAGGTTTTCCATGATTTTCATGCTTCTACAAGTGTACCAAATGAAATCTATTGTTTGGATTGTCTTGATTATTCACTGAACACTTAATGGTAGTGGTTATGGAGTAATTTTAGTAAGAAATATCTTATTTATGCTTGAACTATAAAAGAAAAGTTGTAATTCTTTCTTAGGGTTGACTCTTCTCTATTTCTTTGATATTACTCTACAAGTTCATTGTAAATTCCCTTTGTCTCTAGACCTGATGACATCCTACCTTATCTTCTTTAGTCATTAATGACCATGCAAGATTTATTTTACTTTCTTCAATGTTTTGTGGTTATCTGCAATTTGCATGACTATATCTCTTTGACCTATGAATGATATATAAGTGAATCTCATCTTCCTTGTGTCATTTATTTGGGTTTTCTAATCTATATGTGATTGTTAGATTAAAAAAAGTCTAGATGTGCATATCTTTTATTATCATAATGGTTCAAGTGTGCATATATGAGCAAAGATTAGTTTGAACACTCTATTTTGGTGCATCACCCTATTAGATTAGCTTAGGTAGTTTTCTTTTATGCATTCCTTTTCCCTTTTCCTCTTCAAGAGTAGTTAGATGTGCCCTAATAGTAAAGGAAGCCGACCTTCTCTAGAGACTCAACCTCATAGTTCAAGTCCCATAGGTTGGAGGTTATTTCCATGTTTCACAAGGATGTCCTTAGGTAAAAACTTTGGAAAAGGGTGAAATTTTTTGTGAAAATAGTATGTACTGAAGTTGAACAAGAAAATTTCATTCATCCATGTCAAGAATTTAGTGACATGTTTGTATGGACAAATTATGACCTAAAGGGTTTTGACCCAAGCCTATTTTAGCATACCATAGACCTAAAGGAAGATGCCAAACTAGTAAGACAAATGAAATCCTAAAATTGAACCATTAATGAGGAAGGATCTATCTAAGATGATTGAGGCTAATATTATCTTTCCTATCAAGCACTTGTCATGGGTAGTAAACCTTGTCCCTATTAGGAAGAAGAGTGTATAAATCAGATTATGTGTAAACTCTAGGGACCTTAACCAAGCCTCCCTTAAGGATCATCATCCCCTTCCTTCCATGGAACAAATCCTATCCAAGGTTAGTGGTTCATAAAGGTTCTAATTTCTACATGGATTTTCAAGCTACAATCAAGTGTTGGTCAAGGAAGTTGATAATTACAAGACTTCATTTAATACAAAGTGGGGCATGTATGCTAACAGTAAGATGTCATTTGGGCTAAGAAATGTAGGTGCCACTTTCCAAAATAAAATGGAGATGACCTTTGAAAATATGATATAAAATTTTGTATTGGTCTATCTTGATGATATTAAAGCATACTCAAAAAATGTGATAGATCATTTTGACCAACTTAGGCACATTTTTTAAAGGTGTAGAGAGTATGGAGTATCTTTGAATCCAAGTAAGTGTGTTGTTGCCACTAACCAAGGAAAGTTGTTAGGACACACTGTATCCAAGGATGGCCTAACTATTGATCAAGAAAGAACTAAGGCTATTCTTTCTTTCCCTCTTCTTAGCAATAAGAAAGGGCTGCAAAGTTTTCTTGGTAGGATAAATTTTGTGAGAAGATTGATTCCAAATTTAGCTACCATAGTAAAACCTCTTAAATCCATGCTCAAGAAGAACATGGTATTTTCATGGACCAAGGAAGGGAAACAAAATTTTGAAGAGGTCAAAGTAGCCATAGCCTCAATCCCTACTCTCATTAGTCCAAATTTTGAGAGAGATTTTGTTATTTACACCTTACAAAGTGAGTCAAGTATTTCTACTATTTTGACTCAATTGAATGATAAGAACGAAGAACAACCCATTGCCTTCTTTAATGAAGGGCTTAAATGATACGAGGGTAGCTATAGTTATGTAGAGAAACAATTTCTTGAGGTCATAAGATCTTTGAAGAAATTCAGACATCTTTCATCCCAAAATAAGATCCATTTGCTAGTGCACCATGCAAGTGTCAAGGACTTCCTTTTGAAGAAATACATAAATGAGAAAAGAGAAATTTGGATTACTGAAGTGAGGGAGTATGATGTGGAAGTCTAGGTCACTAAATTGGTAAGAGAGAAAGGATTGTGCAAGCAAATGGTCTCATCTCAAGAATCAGATGAAGAAGCAACCTTGGTATTGTTAGAACAACAAGAAGTAAGATATGTGAACCCAATGATTTGGATAGATGACACAATGACCTTCTTATCAAGAAATGGATATCCTCAAGGATTGGATAGATCCAAAAGAAGATAGTTCAAATTGCAATCAATCCCTTATGCCATAGTTGAGGGTATTCTTTTTAGGAAGGACTACAATGAAGCTTTGCTAAGGTGCATAGATTCATAGCAAGCTAAAGGGATGGTTAAAGAATTACATGATGGTCCTGATGGTGGCCACTTCTCAACAAGAACCACTACCATTAAGATAATGAGAGCAAGAAATTATTATTATCCATCATTGTTCCATGATTTCCATAGGAATGTTAGGAAGTGTGAAAATGTACCTTGTTTTCAGGTAAGAAAAGATTTGCAGCCCTTCCACTTCATCTTATTCAAGTGGATCAGCCTTTTTCTCAATGGGGATTGGATTTTATGGGCCGTATTAACCCTCCATCTAGCTCTAGTCATAAATGGATTCTAGCTACTACATATTACTTCACTAGATAGACAAAGGTAGTTGCCTTAAGGGATTCTATTGAGAATTTAGTTGTTGAGTTCTTAGATAGTATCATTAAAAGGTTTGGTTCTCCTTCAACCATTATTTCAAATAATACTAAATCATTTGTGGGAGCTTAGATATGTGCGTGGGTAGTGGATCATGGTATTTATCGAAGCACATCTTCCAACTAATACCCTCAGGGTAATGGATTAGTTGAATCATCCAATAAGAATTTGATCAAAATAATGAAAAGAACCATAGAGGATAATCAGAGGTGTTGGTAGTAGAAGTTCAGAACAACCCTTTGGGCTAATAGGATAACACCTAAGAGGGCCATTGGGAACTCCCCTTTCATGCTAGTTTATGGAAGAGAAGAAAGGCTTCCTATCTCATTTGAGCTTTCTTCCCTAGAATTAGCTTTTCAATTGGAGCCGATTGAAGATGATGCTATGGTAGTAAGGATGTCATAATTGATGGAGTTGGAAGAGAAGATAAACAAAGCTATGCAGAACTTGGAAATACATCAGCAATAGATGAAAAAGTCCTTTGACAAGAAGACTAAGGTTAGGAATTTCAAGGACGGTGAGCTTGTGCTAAAGTGGAATGTAGATAGAGAAAAACTAGGGAGACTTCCAAAATTTGGTATAATATGGAGTGGTCCCTATGTGATAATCAATTTCAAGCAGTCAAATGCTTTCCAGTTAAGTAGGCCTAATGGAATTTTTTTTCATATTCCAATCAATGGAATACATCTAAAACCTTTCTTCTATTAAGGATGAATGTTTCATGTATATAGTTAGAGTAGTTTTCTTCAAATTCTTTCCTATTTTCCAAGAAGTGCAGGGTGCACATGGTAATTTTTCCTCTAGAGATGACAAGTTTTGAGTTTTGTAGGTAGCAGAGAAACATTGACAGAGTTATGGTGTTTCAAGATGCTCAAGTTTCATGTTTTTTATAACTTTGTAGCCTAATGGATGCATAATGACTATTGGTAAATGCATAGCAAACTTGCATCCCCTCTAAGTTGCTAAAAATTTTTGTCATATTTTCCCTCCTACCAAAATTAGGTTTTTCTATTGAACATGCCCAACAGTTACATTGAACTGAATATTCAAATGACCCAATGTCATGAAAAATGCATTTTAGAACTTAGGTTATATTTTATTACCTAAGTCTTTTAATTGGTTGTGTTGTTTTTTAACCTCAACGGGCTTGCTCCTTTCATCCATTTGATCTCCCAAGATCTATGACCATCACTTTGTCATTGTTAGAAATTGCAACTGGTGGAGTTGTTAGATGGAGTACAACTAGAATGGTTTTATTCCCACCTCATGAAAGTGGGTCAAGTTCTCAATGTAATTTTGCCCACAGTCAGATCTAGGTTGATGAATGGTTGTTGCTATATCGCTATGCAACAATGTACATTCATTTTCCTTAGTGAGATAGAGATAGTGTGACATGTGGACATGTGGGTCCTATTTCCTTTGTGGGCTATAGAAAAGGTGGGAGGATGTCAAATGAGTTGGTGTAAAGAAAGGTTTTCATTGGTCAGAGTATCAACAAGAATCAACACATTTTTGAGAGCGTCAGAGGAAAGAAGATTGAGCATCATCATCATCCATGGTGACATAATGAGAGGTGGACATGTGTCTCAGTGGGCCTAGTCAGAAGGTAAATAGTCACTATTAAATTCATGGTTTCATGGGAGAAATGATAGTTAAGTTTAAAAGGTGGTGAGGTCAAAAAGATAGGGCAGTCAACTCATGAAGACTTTACAAGCTAGAGATAGGAAATAATATCATTTCTCCACATGGCTCATCCTAGTTTCTTAACCTAGTTGATTGCTAATGCTTGATGATTTGTTGATCTAGGGATGAATTAAAGTAATTTATTCTCTGTTATCTAATCTCCATGATCAATCCTAACCAACCAAAATGAATGTTGTGCTAGAAAGATGGGAGAGACATGCTACTTGTTGACTGGTTGTCCACTTGAAGAGCTTTAGCATTTATGGATATATTTCATCTCACCTTTAGGGTTTCTTCTAGTTAGGGTTTGATGATTTTCCTACCTCTAAAGGTGTATCAGATCAAATCTATCATCCAAATTGCATCCAATCACCCTCTAACAATCTTAAATGCATTGATGCAGCTATGAAGCAATCTATGAGTTATGCTTGAACTATAAAAGTACATTCTGAAGTCTTTGAAAATGTCGACTCTTCTTTGTTTTCTTTGGCATTGCTTTGGCATGCACATTGTAAAATTCCTTTGCCTTTGAACTTCATGACATTTTTCCTTATCTCTTTTGGCCATTGATGTACTATGTGAGATCCATTTGCCTCTCATAAATATATTGTGGTTGTCTACCATTTGCATGACCGTATCTCTTTTGGCTTATATAGCAAATCTTCTCTTCCTTGTGTCATTCATCTGGTTGTCTAGTTTGCATGTGATTGTTTGATTAAACAAGTCTAAATCTGTATATTTTGATGTCATGATAGTTAATTGTGTATGTATGGGTAGAGATAGTGTTGAATGCTCTATCTTGGTGTATCAACTCCTTAGGATAGAATAAGTGTCTCATACATGCTTTCTTCCTCTTCCCTCTCCAGTATGGTTTAGGTGCATCTTGATAACAAAGGAAGTTAGCCTTCTTTGGAGACTTAACCTCATTTTTCAAGTCCCACAACTTGAAGGTTATTTCCATGTTTCACAAGGTTCCCTTTAGGTAAAAACTTTAGGCAAGGGAACAAAATTTTGTGATAATAGACATATCATCTAATTACATCATGTGAAGTTTCTAGCATCCCACCCTCATCAATCCTCTTCTATGTCCCATTACTATCATTCCCTTTTCATCCGACCCACTTATAGATCTTCTTCCATCTCCTACCATTATTTAAACCCCTCTTATTAATCCTCTTCCATCTCCTTTCATCATTGAAACCCTCCAATTCATCAAATCCATATAATTCCCATCCACATCTCTTGCTCCTAGCATTACCCAAACCCCATCTAATGAACCTCATGAGTTTTGACATGATAATATTTAATCACCTAAATATCATAAAAGTAAACTTTTTAATTTTATTTTATAGATCAATTTAGATTGATATGTTCAAACAATGTGCAATGCAGGGTACAACAAGTGGTACGAGAATACTAGATAGTACTCATTTTGCTAGAGGTGCAAGGCTAGGAGCAAGAACACCTAAGGTAATTTTTTTAAAAATATTCTTCAAAGTAAAATTTAATACATTGGCTTTGAAAGATTGTTTCTTAATTATTATTCTAAAAAGTGCAATAATACATTTCCATCTCGCTGCATACTCATCATTCCTCTTCTATGTCACATAACTATCATCCCTCTTTCATCCAAGCTGCTTATAGATCCTCTTCCATCTCCTACCATCATTTAAACCCTCCAAAAAATTTATAAAATCTATCTAATTCCCATCCACATATCTTTATCCTAGCATACCTAAACTCCATCTAATGAAACTCATGAGTTCATCCTCCATATACCTATCCACATCAAAGAGCCTCCATATCACATAGGGTGTCTTGCAGGAGTGTGGAGATCACGAATCTCCACTTTTACTTGTTGAAAAGCTTCTAAATTCATTCACATATTTCTTTTTTCCTTCTTCATCTCTTTTATTTGAATTTAGGCATTGTAGCCTTTTTGAGCCCCAAATTTTCCTATCTTTCAACTATCCTTCCAATATCATCCTTCAAGTCCTTCTTGTATCTTCTTGCCCTCCTATGATATTCTTGTTGTTATTGTACCTTCTTTCCATTTAAAACATTATCTCATATTTATAACAATACTCTTTACTATTTTATAGGGCTTATTGTGGGCTAAAATTTCTCAAGTTTATGATGCCACACTTTCTTCCATTAACTTAGCCTTTGTGAACTATATGGTATCATAGCTTGCACACCTATCAAGTTTACGACTTGAGTTGAACTCATGATGATTCTTATTAATTCCTCCTATGTTAAATATGTTTCTTCTTTAGGGTACTCCACATTGCTTGAGGTTTGGAGGAAAGGAAGGAAATCAACAAGAACACTAAAACAAAAAAAAAAGTATTAATACAAGTCAAGTTTATATTTTAAAATTTATTATGAATGAATGTATATACATGTACTCAATATTGATGAATATGTGTTGACTTGTTTGTTGAATATATGTCAAAACAATTGAGTTCTGTAGAGTTTATGAATGCATCTAAGACTACCGATGTTGAGGAAATGAAAGAGGTAAAATTTCATATTTTCCTTCTCATAAATTCTAGGTTATATTATGCATTTTTTTTATATACATATTAAAAAGTTGCATTTACAAATGAATACATGTTTTTTTTTTTTTTTTTTTTTTCAGTTTTATAGTAATTATCAATCATTTGTCTTATTAACATGTGTTATTTATCTTTTACCTATTGCAACACTCTTTGAGACTTCATTAAAATCCTTTCCCATTTCATTTTGTTAGGAGTCCCATGCATCAAAGACAGGGTCAAGCACAACAGAGGCCAGAAGTATGTATGTAGATTCTTAGTTAAAGCCCTCTTATGATACTAATTTGGATTTCTTGTGTGTGTAATAGAAATCCCTAACACCTACTCTATAATTATAATATTTAATCACTTACCATACAAGTTGTGTCTCATAGCAACATTGGTTCATCAATGGTTATGCCACCTGCTAGCACGAGAGATCCAACTCAAGTTGTAGTATGCTTTTTTATTTTTACACTCTATTTGGAATCCCTAATACCACTCTATACTTTTAAAAATTTATTGCTTAATATATGGGTTGTGCCTCATACCAGCACTGATTCATTAGTGGTTGTACCTACTGCTAGTATGGGAGATCTAGCTCAAGTTGTACTATTGTTATCTAATTTTCCATTACAGGCTCAATCAGGGTGAACACTACATGAGGTTATATTAAATGTGAAATATAAGTGAATTATATGAAGTGACAATGGATAAAAAAGAAAAAATACATGTTGAGGAATCTGCAACTTGAAGAATGAAGAAATATGAAGTTATCAATTGCTATAGGAAGTGTACAAGTTTTACTGGTTGCTGATTTTGACTGTTGCACAACTTTGCACAAATGGTACAAACATATATGAATATTTGATTATAAAAAATTATTCTCAAATTTAATGTATCTGATTTTTCTTTCATTCAAATCAAGTTTGAGGCATTTTCATGAAGAAATGAAAGAGTTATGCTCTTTTTAGTAATAGTACCTTGCCCAAATTTTTTTTTTGAGCCTACAGTCAAGAATGAAAAATTTGGCATGACCCTATATAGATTCATATGACCCTATAAATTTGTGAGGATTTAGATATTAATGTTAGAAATAAATTTTGTTCTTTCCAGATAAATATTTATGGATGTTTAGGGGGTCATCTAATCTATTTTCTAAAAACTTTCCTGTTAAAGTGAATGTTGAAGCATGTTTTTAAATGACTGCATAATTGAGTTATAAAAGTCCAAATATCAAGAGGTTTTAATTAATTGATTATTATATAAATAATATTATGTTTTATAAATCATTTTATTTAAATTTTATCTTCAAATGCAAAGTGGGGAAGTTGGCAAGATAAAATATGCAAGTTTACAAAGGGGGCCTTTTAAAAAAAATTTGGATTTGCATTTAATGTAAAAATTTAAATGAATGATATTCTTATAAGTCATTCCATTTTAATGTATTTATGAAATGCAAAAAAATGAGAGGATAACTTGATTTAATTATGCCAATTTTATGGGTAGGAGAATTTTCATAAAAGGGAAAGTTAATTACACCTACTAGCTAATTTGAGGGAGATTTCAAATTTCAGATTTCAACATGATTCATGGACATGGAAAATTATGCCTACCAGTTGAATTCAGAAAATAAGAGTAATTTTTGTGTAATCTTGGTTTAAAAGTTGTGAACACATGTCCTTCTTTTAAATCCCACACCTTTTTACATTTCATGCACCTAATGTTAGTAGGGCCTTTCTGTGATCAAATTTTTACATTCATTTTAGTTGTGAGTTTCCCCTTCAAAGTTGCATTACATTCATAACATTAGTGAATCACCTAAGTTGATTCTATGTTTACTCTCTCTCCCCTTTTCCTACAAAGTTAAAGTCAGTTTCAAGAGGTGACTCAAGGGAAGTCGAAGCTTTGTACTAGAGGTAGATCCTTAACATGGCTTACTGATAGACCAAGGGTCATCTCATGTTTCACTAGATTTTTGAAAGTTAATCTTCAGCATAAAGGTGCAATCTAGGTGATAACAAGTACATTTTTTATTTTTTAACTATATTTGGAATCCATAATGCTACTTTATAATGCTAACATTTTATTGCTTACCGTACAAGTTGTGCCTCATACCAACACCGATTCATCAATGGTTGTACCTCATGCTAGCATGAGAGATATAGCTCATGTTGTAGTACATAATTTTTTACTCTATTTGGAATCCCTAATGCCACTCTATAATGCTAAAATTTTATCACTTACCATATAGGTTGTGTCTCATACCAACACTAATTCATCAGTGGTTGTACCCCCTGCTAGCACAAGAGATCTAGCTTAGGTTGTAGTACATTTTCTCTCTATTTGGAATCCCTAATGCCACTCTATAATTCTAACTTTTATTGCTTACCATATAGGTTGTGCCTTATACCAACACTGATTCATCAGTGATTATGCCTCTCCTAAGCATTGATTAATTGATAGTTGTGTCTCCCATGGTCTCTTTACCTCATCATTTTGTTAGGAGTCCCACCCATCAACAAAGGAGCCCATTACCATTATCATTTAGTTAAATTGTGGGACAAAGGGATGAGGTAATGAAAAAATCCATTTATTTTATTTTATCTTCTATAGACACCTGGCAAGCCACAAACAACATCAAAGAGGCTCAATTTTGATGATCCTATATAGTCATAAATATTAATAGTGATATACATATGTAGTTGTGGTCATCACATGAAATTGACATATAATTGACTTTTGTATTGTATATATTCAAGATTTGTATTGTTCACATTCAACATTTCTATTGTTGAATGTTGGGTATTCAACTTTTATATTGTATATATATTAAAGATTTTTATTGTGCACATTTGACATTTCTATTGTACATATTTGACATTTATCGAGTATTCAACTTTTGTATTGTATATATTTGAGATTTGTATTATGCACATGTGTCATTTCTATTGTACACATTCAACTTTTGTTGAGTATTAGAATTTTTTATTTTACCGATGAGATATAACATTTTTTTGTAACTATATGATTGATATGGCATAATATATTGTTAATTTTGATATACAGTAAACTTGGATTTCCATCCAACTTGTTTAGTGTGTGCATACAAACATGTATTTCATCTTACTTTCTCAAAATTAATCAAACACCTAAACGTTCATTATTTTATACAAAAACTGTAACATGGACATGTAGTCAAACTCATATGTCACTTATTTTCATGTAATAAGACTTTAAAAGTAAATATATGTCATATTTTTTCTATTTGTCTCAAAGATTGCAGTTTGATAGTTCTTAGAGACCCTTAGGGATGCTTCCATTTAGTGTGGTTGATACAATTGGAGGGATATTGTGGCTGAAACAAGGTTGGTCCTAGCCTAAACCTAACCAACTGGAGCCAACTAAATAGATGATTCAATCCTAGGAACAACGGTTTGAAATATACACAACCTTGCTCATTTGAACTGAGCAACATTGCAAATTTTGCCAATGGGCGAGATACAGATGCAAAATCAAAATAAAGTAAAATCTCTAAAAAAATAAGATAAATTTTTGAAGGCCTAAAAAAAATGATCTTGTAGCATCTAAGAATTCATCAATACCTCGCACAATCTCAAAGAAATGCCCAATCAAAGATCATAGGCTAATGGTGCTTAGAGACCCTTAGGGACGCTTCTGTTTACTGTGGTTGATATTGTCGGAGGGATGTTGTGGCTAAAATGAGGTGGGCCCTAGAATAAACCTGACCAACTAGAGCTAAGGAAGTAGATAATTTGATCTTAGGACCAACAATTTAAAATATACACAACCTTGCTCATTTGAACTAGGCAACATTACAACTTTTGGCAATAGGAGAGATACAGATGCCAAATCCAAAAAAAGTTGAATCTCTAAAAATTGAGATAGGTTGTTGTAGACCTAGGTAACATGATCCTATATCACCTAACATTTTATCAATACCTTGCATGAGCTTAGAGAAATTCCCTATCAAAGATCACAACCCAATGGTGCTTAAAGACCCTTAGGGATGCTTCCATTCAGTGTGGTTGATACAATGAAAGCGATGTTGTAGCTAAAATGAGGTTGGTCCTATCCTAAACCCAACCAACCAGAACTAATGTATTTAATGATTTGATCCTAGGACCAATGGTTTGAAATATACACAACCTTGCTCATTTGAATTGAGCATTTGAACTGAGCAAAACTACAACATTTGGTAATAGGCGAGATACATATGTCAAATCCAAAAAAAATCAAATCTCTAAAAATTGAGATAGGTTGTTGTAGGCCTAGATAATATGATCCTATGACACGTGATAGTTTATCAATACCTCACATGAGCTCAGAGAAATTCATGATCAAAGATCCTAGCCTGATGATGCTTAGAGACTCTTAGGGACACTTCCGTTCAGTGTGGTCAATACTGTTAGAGGGAGGTTGTGGCTAAAATGAGGTTGATCCTAGCCTAAACATAACTAACTAGAGCTAATGGAGAAGGTAATTTGGTCCTAGGACCAATGGTTTGAAATGTACACAACCTTTCTTATTTGAACTGAGGAAAATTGCAACTTTTGGCAATAGGAGATATACGAATGCCAAATTCAAAAAAAATTGAATTTCTAAAAAATGAGATAGGTTGTTGTAGGCCTAGATAATGTGATCTTGTAGCACTTGATAGTTTGCCAATACCTCACATGAGCTTAGTGAAATGCCCGATCAAAGATCC
Organism: Cupressus sempervirens; assembly: GCA_028749045.1. Taxonomy (NCBI): domain Eukaryota; kingdom Viridiplantae; phylum Streptophyta; class Pinopsida; order Cupressales; family Cupressaceae; genus Cupressus; species Cupressus sempervirens. The sequence goes on along the minus strand of CM053789.1, from coordinate 743,559,911 downwards.
CAACCCAATGGTGCTTAGAGACCCTTAGGGGAGCTTTTGTTTAGTGTGGTTGATACTGTCAGAGGGATATTATAGTTGAAATGAGGTTGGTGCTATCCTAAACCTAACTAACCAGAGCTAATAGACTAGATGATTTGATCCTTGGACCAACATCTTGAAATGTACACAACCTTGTAGATGATTCATTCCTAGGATCCTCTATGCTATCATGTGTGTTGGTCTTGTTTTCACTTCTTATTTTCACTTCAAGATTATTTGAATATGTCTCTAAGTGAATGTTCTAGGTTCTTTTTATGAGATTTAGGGTTTGGTGTTTTAAAATTTTGTTAACCCTAGAAGAACCCTAGTTTTTTATTTATTTAAGTTTTTCCCTAGAAAGCCTTTGGTTTATGTTTGCATAACATGCCTTTTCAAAAAGGTGTGCATGACAAAAATCTTTTAAAGTATCCCTTTTATTACTTCTCGGGTACCTTTTAAAATTTTTGTACATAGTCTAATTTTACCCTAAGTCCCCAAAATGTTTTTAATGTAAGCTTTCTTTTCTAATATTTTGTGGGATTACTTGAAAAATCAATTGAGTAATGATAACCCTTGATCTTCCTTAAGATCAAGGGTTGTTGCTTTGTCTCCATAAGAAATCACATGTTATTTACTACTAGAGACATAGCAACCAAGCCCACAACACCTAGTTAATGAGGAAATAAGGTTTTAAAGTGAATGTCCCACACCATCAGATCCTCTCATGATTGATGGTGGTCACTTTGTTGCCATGGGAAACCACAATGTTTTTATCCTTGGTGACATAGCGACTACCCACCACATATATATGTGGTGGGACCAACCTTTGAAGATGGCACTATAGTTTACATGTTATTATCTAGATGTCAGGCTGTCAAAATGGCAGATGCCACAAAGTATTTGCATTGAAGGAAATGTGATATTGATCTACACCATCAGATCTTCCCATGGTCGATGGTCATCACTTTGTCACCATGGGAAGTTGCATGAATTTTATCCTTGGTAACATAGTGACCAATATGAAATATTTTGGGCCCACATGATGTATAATGAAATAATCATAAAGTTCTATAGTCTGATGCAAGGATCATCAATGATGGTTTCCATGTCGCCCATGGGAGTTGCTTGACTTTTACCCTTGGTGACATAGCGAGAGCATGAAATGTGTCCAGCAGCCAAGCCGGTCCAATGTAAATCACTAGTAGTGAAAGAAGAGGCTTATTTGGAAGGTTTTATTTGGATTGACTACCAACTTGGAGGGTTAAAGCTGACCCATTAAAGGTTTTATTTCTTAATTGTCAAAATTTTCAAGAATTGATGGTCTATTTTCAAATTTGAAAGGTGATGCCACTCTATTTCTGTATGATCTATTTATGAGAATTAAAGATCCCCATGTGAAGTAAAACTAGGGATATAGTGTAGAACTTAGAAATTTTCTTCATGCAAACATATTTCTAATTTTCTAAGAGCTAGAACCTTTTGAAGAGGTATTTTTCACTTGGTTAAATTGTGAAGAATTTTTTATACCAGCGATTCACTACGAAATTAAAAAAGAAGAAAATATAGAGCCAAGTAAGTATATCAATTTGTATATAATTCAAAACATTCTAGTTTTTCTGCATTATTATCAAATATGCCTCCAAAGAAGGGTATTTTAGGAAAAGTAGAGTATGCTAGTAGGAATATCCATGATGATTTCCTTAAAAAATTAAGTGAATCCACAAATGAGTGAGCCCAAATTAAGAAGATAGTTCCTCTAAACCATAGGCTCTGGATTGTAGATGGTTTGTATGATAAGGGTTACCGAACTAGGGATGCCATAACCTCTAAAAGAGGGCTCCAATTGTTCAAGAAATGGTTCTTAGAGAGGAAATTGTTTTCTCCCCATGGGAATATTTGGAACTTTGATTTAGGAAAGATTGTAGTCCCTAGGATTTTCATGGATTCAGACCTTCTTACATTAGTGGCTATAAATTATGATCGAGTAGCCAAGATAGTGAGGAGAGTAGATGGGGAGTGCCTAATAAAAATCACTACAGAAGAGATTCAAGAGGTTTTTGGGTTGGAGTGAACCATATATTACCATGATATCATTCACTTCCAAGGATTGGAAAAAGAATATTTGTTAAGAAAAAATCAAATTAGACAAGGTGCATTGAGAGCACACTTGGCCACAATTGGAAATTTGACTTTTTTCACAACATCAACTAAAGAGCCTTTCAAGAAGCAATTTTTCAATACTAGGGCCATTTTTGCCAATAAAGTTCATGTATATGGTGACATGGATCTCTTCTTTTGGTGTCAATATAATTTTTGACTTTGTGTCCTATTTAGCAGAGGAAATTCACACAAATCTAATTGGAATTGCAAAGAGAAAAATTGAGAAAACATTTGGCCATTATTCATTATTGATGCATATGTTCTTGTCTAAAGGGGTTACTTACTTTGAAAAGGAAATAGAATTAAACAAAGAATATGAAGAAGAAGCTCGACTAGTTTAGTTATGGAGTGGAGATATGACCTATGATGTAGAAGAGGCTAGCTTTGCAAGATTTGATAGATACCTTGCATCTAGGTTAAGGAGCCTCATATTAAGGGACAATCCTAGAATACCTAAGGCATTATTGGATTTTATCAGGCCTATGGACAACCCTGCTAGTTTGAAGTTTTCTTATAATTGGGTAGATATCACACCATACCTTGTGTCTACAATTTTTAGAGTGTATGGATTCCAAGGGGCTCCCCATGTACTTCCCTACCAAGTACCTCTAAAGGTGGGAATAACTGAAATGCTTTGGAAAATAGGTGGATTAGAGGAATGACAACTAACTCGTTGATCTAGGGGTTCAATTTTCCCATCCTTTATAGTTGCTCACTAGTTGATAATCACCAAGGGTGGTTGGTTGTTTCTATATAAATTTTTACATCAATACAATGTGGTTTCTTCTCATGATTGCTTCAATGATATGAAGAAATTTTTGATATATTCAATTAGAGGGCCAAAACTAGTGCCAAGAAACATCAGCCTTACTTTCTTGAAGATATAATTAGAAATTAATTCCCTCTCCAAGAGAAAGAGATCAAGAAGGAAAAGTGAAGAGTTTATTCTAGGGTATTGGAATTTATTAATTATTTTGATAAAGATTACAAGCCTCTGAAAGATTCCAAGTTGATGATCACTTTTTTAGAGATCATGGAGGGTATGAATGAGAAGAAATTATTCTTTATTAATTCTTATCTTGATAAGGCCCAAGAGGTCATGAAAAAATTATCTTTTACCCATGCAGTAGGATCAGGGTAGCTTGTTATTCAAAGGAGACCTGGCTACAATATCATTCAAAATAAAAGGGACCTGTAATTGATAGAGGTAAATAGTTAGTTGGGTCAACTAGTACTGTTATGGAGGAGAGGCCTGATGAGCCACTACCCAAGAGGCAAAAGATAGAAGAGAGATAGGTAACTCAAGAAGAGGAGTACTCACCTTCTCAATCCCCATTGCATTTAGGAGATGAGCAGTTCACTAAGGAGCAAATGGAGCAGATGGGATCCCACGGGGGAGTTTTTATTAATGCTTTAGAACTAGAAGAATAGAATCCTCAAGAACCTCCCATGCCAAGGGTTGAATTAATTGTTTCTGATTATAGAGGAAGGGAATTGGACCCTATTGTAGAACAAGCTAGTCATGAATTTATTTCTAATGACAACTTATTTAAATCAAGGGCTTTTTATCAATTTGCATGGAAGGCCAATATTAAATTGTTTGAAGAAAGGTGTACTAAGATGAAAGTAGAGCATCCTAAGATGGAATAGGTAGCTTTACATAACCTAATAAAAGATGTGATGATGCAAGAATTTAAAATCTTGACCCTTGAAGAGGGAAGAAAAAATAATAAATTCATATGGCGTCTTGCTTATGCCAAACTAGGACATTGTAGATGCAATGGTTTTTAAGTTTTTTACTAAAAAGTTGAATGCAGATGAAAAAGTGAAAAAGAAGTTAAAAGGTGCCAAATTCAATGAAGATCATGTTGCATTAGTTATTTGGTCTATGAGAAAAGGATCCAGAGCTAGCTCCTCTCAGCTTGATGATATTAATTTGATAAGAAATTTGATTGTAGAAGAAGGGTGGAGGATACTCCAAGTGAAGAGATCGTAGAGCTAAATGTTGGAACAACCAACCTCACCCTAGCCACAACCCTGAGTCGGAAGAAGGAAAGATTAGAATTACAAGAAAAATATGAAAAAGTTTTGGTTGCTTATAATAAATAAGTGCAGAAGAGGATAGAACTTGAGAATAAGTTGATGGGGCACCAAGGATAGTCTAACAGGCCAAGAATCACTTATTCTCATCTACCAGTGGAGCCTTTTAAATCCACTCCTCTCATAGAAATTCTAGACACACCATAGAGACCTTAGTATTATATTGCAAAGGATTTTGAAGAAGAAAAGAGCAAACTATGGGCATTACATATAGAACTAGATATCCAATATGAGGATAGATTGAGGAAAGAAATTGTGTATTTGGTTGATAAAATTGGTTGGCCAAAATTCTATGAGTGGTTGAGAAAGGTAATAAACATATAGAATGAGCTAAAGCAAAGTGAGAAGGCCGTAAAGCCAATTCTTAATAAATGGAATAGTAGGCATAAAGATGTTACTCTTCTATGTTTTTCAGCTATCACTCTATCTTGTGAGCATATAGAAAATAATTATGACTTAACAAATGATCTCTCTAAGTTTGATGATAAATGAATTGCATTACAGAGGAGGATCATAAACTATCTTGAAAAGTATAAGAGTAAAAACTTTGAACTCTTCCCCCATGCCTTGGATAAAAAGGATAAATTAAAAAAGAAAGAAGAGAGGGCCTAGTAATTGGATGACCTATTATGTCTTAGGATGAATAGCATCATAAATGAAAAGGTAAATGCATGGTGGGTAAGTACAACTGAAGAAGTTGTAAAAGTGCAATTATTTTATGATTATTTTTGAGAAGATTTTATTGAAATAAACAAATTGGGATATTATGTGATGAAGAAACAACATTATATTCTAAATTTTAATTGGCCAGATGACACACTTTTTGATAAGTGGATGGTGGATTTTGTTCATGCATAATAGTTAGAACTTGATGGAACTGATGATGATGAAATGAAACAAGATGAATTGAAAATAATTAACACATCAGTAAAAGCAGAAGAGGATAGAGGTAAGCAACTGATTGAAGTTAAGAGCACATAGGCCCAAACAGATGAGTTGGCAATAGGACAATCAAATGTAACTGTCAATTTTTTAGTGCATGAGGATGTAGATGGAGAACCCTGAGTTGAATTAAGTCTACAAACATCAAAATAGGGCCTATCACATGCAATTCCAATGGCCATGTTCTTTGAGGACTGATTGTAAAGCCAATCACAAACTCCTCAGTGAAGAGTGCAACATAAGTGGTCCCACAAAGAATATTCATGATGTAAACCATTCTATTGCACCAATTTTTGTCTTTTATGATAGTAACCTTATTAATATCTTTTTCTCTTAATAAAAACTATCAATACTCTCTAAGATTGAATTTTTTTGCATCTCACATTATATAAGTGAGATTCCAAGGCTAGAGAAGAGGTCTGAACTATTGTATAACTTTTAGTTTTGATAGTTTTATTTGGTCTAGTTTTTCTTGAGGTCAAAATTGTATGGTGTATTTTCTCTAGAAATTTGAAGATACATTAGCTTTGAAAAATTAAGTTGTCTTGTCTTGAGTTGTTCTGAGAACTATTCCAATGTTACATAATTTTCAAAGAGAATTAATACAAAGGTGAAATGTCACCATCTCTTTTCTCTCTAAATCTTGTCTCCATTTTTATTGATTGGTTATTTTGAGGTTGTATGGGAAAATTCATTTTCAATTGAATGGAATTAGGATAGGTTGTATATCAGTTTTCTATTTCTTTTAACTCAATGGATTAAGTAAGTTCTTTAGTGAATATGATAAGATTTCTAGACAGTAAGAAGGATATGCATAAGAATGAGTTTTAGGGAAGATTGTTGATTATATTGATTGTAATGCAATTAGTTAGGTCAAAATAGTTGGATAGACTCTAAATCCCAATGGATGAGGCATTGATCAATTAGTTTAGTTTGCATATGAAGAAATCATGGATAGGCATCAAACAAGATCTTAAAATCAAAATCAATTCTACTTTAAATGTATGAAGAGTATCATAGGATGTCTATACTTGTTTGCATTTAATATTTAAGCTATAGTTAGTTGTTGTTACTTAGAATTATTTGTAAATCTAAGAAGAATTATGACCAATCTACTATAAGGGATGAGTATTTTAATAGAATGTCATTGAATGAAGTGTGAAGATAATATCAAGTTATGAATCTTTATCCCTTAGGTGCAACCATTTTGGTTTTGCAGAGCCAAAAGAGTAGAAAGGCTTTATGATTTTGTTGAAGTTGGTTCAGATCTAAAGACCATTTTGCTAAGTATAGGAAGTAGCTAATCCTTAGATTATTTTGATCTTCACCATCTTGGTATTAGGTTTCTTATTAGTTGGTAGCATAAAAACACCAACAATGTGCATGAATAAATGCTATGTGTAAAAAAATTGATACTTGTATAGAGTTGTAATACATTGGTTGCACTTCATTTTGAGGTTTTAGTGTATAGTTTTCAGCCAAGTCAACAACTGACACAATTGTACCCAAGGGAAAAGTGTCCTTACACAACTTGAATTTCTCATCTAACCATCTAGCTCTATGTGTATGACCTATGTATTTATAAATTATTTTCTCTTAAAACAATTTCATAAAATTAGCTACACAAATCACTTTTCACTAATTCACACCTCTTTAATTTTTTCTAGCTTTAACACCATATATAACTGACTTGTACTTTCCAAGAGAAACTAGTGTCTTACCAATTTCATGTGTGTTATCTAGATGTAGGCATCTATGCAACTTTTGCAAACCACCACATTGAGGGAAAAAAACCTTTAAAACACATGGTCTTCTAATAAATGCACCCATGATCTCGTTTACATAGTACACTTGCAGTGAATTCTCTTGGTGACTTAGGAGGTAATTGTAGATCACATTCCTACAATATTTTTTTAGTATGCAAAGTGCAACATATATAATGATAAACATCATAATGCAAGGAAAACTCAACATGAACCCTACAACAACATGTAGTGTTTGTATGATTTATTTTAACATAGAATGATTCTGTCATCTCAGAAGACCTTTCACTGATTTTAATTTGAGGAAATCTTTGAAGAAAAATTTCATAAAATTGTGTTTGAGTCATATCCAAAAAATGTTTTGCATGTGGGTCATAGTTTTTTTTTCTAATTTATCTTTTGACAAAATCTTTTTTGTTTTGAAGCCCTTATGTTGTCATGCCAAAAGTTTTCTATTAATGTTCTTAGTGCATCAAAAATAACTTTATCCTTACATGGGAGTCTACATTGGAATGAAAAAAAGAAGTCTCATTTTTCTCTAGACTCACTAAGGCTTTGACTAACATTGTCCTACTTATCCTTAATGATTTACTTTTTTTTCTTACCATACAAGTTTTTCCCATTTCCTTTCCCATTATGGTTGATGTGAGGACCCATTGGATTATATTAGCATCTTTAGTACTTTCTTTTGAACCAATGGATTGGTATGCATCAAAGAGATTTCTAACAATGCTTCTTTCACTACTATTTTCAGATGCTCTTAACCAAAAAATTCTTTTTGTCTCTCTAAATTTCAGATTTTTAACCATCTCAACAACAAGTTGGTATCTTACACTTTGATTTTTATTTTCAAAATAGTTATTCCAAATCTTTTGAACAATTCTCCTACAATTCATTTTTGACATTTTGTCACGCATTGGCTTCAAAATATTTTCATCAATGTCTATTAGAAACTTTTGTTTTCTATGAATTATTCTAGGAGATGTTGATCTATGTGCATGCTCTATATTTTCATTAATTACATCATGTGATTCATCACTTCAACTTGAGATGCACATTAGGGGCATCAAGTGATGTACGTATATTTTTCATAATCATTTTAATTGGGGTATGTTGAACTCTTTTATTTGTTAAATTAGATGCATTTGAGACATCAATATCAATAGATATATTTTTAACACTTACATTGGTGATATTTGATGATGTACCTTCACCTAATCTCCTCATATGCTCCCTTGTTTTTGCCTTTGTTGCCTCTCATTTTTCAATCATTCCTCTCTTGTTCTTTCCTATGATTGTACATTCAAATTACCATACAAACGATAACTTGAATAAAACAAACAATAAAATACAAATAAAAATAAAAATTATTGATTATTTTATGCTCAATCACAAGATACTAACATGAAATAAGATGTTGCCACATTAAAAATATAAAATTTAGCATTTACAAGAAAAAAATCCTTACACTTGCATACCTGGTATAGAAATACATGTGAAATAGTAGTAGAATCTACTGGACCATACTAAAACAACATAACAATAGTTGATGTGTTGTTTTATTTACAATTTTCAATAACCCAATTGAGTTATTGAGTTCTGACTGCATTATCCATATGGACTAATAACCCAATCAGGTTTTGTATAACCGGATTAGGTTTTGTATAACATGATTAGTTTTTGTATAACTTGATTAGGTTTTTTAAAAATCAACTAGATTATGTTAATACTACACAAAGGTAGATTGAAGGAGGAAGGGAGTGATGGAGATAATGAGAGAGAGGGAGAGGGTGGGGATATGATAAAGAGAGAGAAGGGAATATGAAGAGGGAGAGGGAGAGAGATAGAGATAGAGAGAGAGAGAGAGAGAGAGAGAGAGAGAGAGAGAGATATTACATGATATGATATAAAGAGTGAGAGAGAGATTACATGATATGATATAAAGAGTGAGAGAGAGGGGGATACGATAAAGTTTGAAAATGAGAGAGAGATTACAAGATATGAGATATATATATATATATATATATATATATATATATATATATATATATAGAGAGAGAGAGAGAGAGAGAGAGAGAGAGAGAGAGAGAGAGAGAGAGAAGATAAAGTGTGAAAATGAGAGAGAGGGAGTGATGGAGTGATGGAGAGAGAGAGAGAGAGAGAGAGAGAGAGAGATTAGGGGATATAATATAAAGAATGAGAGAAGAAGGAAGTGCTAGGGAAAAAGTACAAATTTGTGTTACCTTTTAGGTTGACTTATCAGAATGACTGAATTTGAGTATTTTTATCTAAAAATCTTTTTCTTTTAAATATATGATCTAAATAAATTTATTCTAGCTAAGTTATATATGGCCTCACACTTTTTTAATTGGAAATGTCTATTAAATACATTTTTTATACTAGTTTGTATCCAATTACTAAAGAAATAAAATTATTTTAGAAAAGTGGTGTTTCAATAATTCTTACTATTTTTTATGATTTTTTTTAATAATATGTAAACCATTTTCTATTGCTCAGAGTCAAGAATATTTTCATATGGAGTTTATAGTGTTTTAATTAGATATAGTATATTATAATGAAAAATTTCTACAACCATGTATTTTAACACTCGAAAAGATGTCGATTTTAAGAAAGGAAAAAATATTAGATCGTATCAAAAAAATATAAAAATTACATGAAATTCTAAAGGAGAGATTCTTCTTCTAGAATGTATAATTTTTCTTCTAATTAGAATAGATTTGTTTTGAAAAACATTGTGGAAGATGAAAAATATCGATTTCAAGTGAGTTGAGATTTCAATCCTTATAAAAGAGAAAATATAAGTCTAAAGCCAATTTTTTTTTACATTGTTCTAGATATATATGTTATCTATAACATATTCTGAAATCAAAGGGAAATAAGTTTATTTCCATATAGTTTTGCGGTAGGAACTAGACCCCTAATTTTTAGCATTTTTCAGTACTTAAAAAATTATCTATAAAAATTAGGAAAATATATCAATTCTTATTCCAAATAATTATTAAAAAGTATAATCCTAAATCTTATCCATTTCTAAACATTTAATTAGTTTACTTCATTTCTAAATTCAAAATGATAATACCAATTTTATGTCATTAAAGGTGAACAATTATACTTTTGTTAGCCTTTTCCTTTACAAAAGGGTGACATGGGTTTGTGCTTTTACCCAGTAGTCAAGGAACATGTTGATGAATTCAAAGAAGCATTTTATGAAAGATAAGGATCCAAAAATCTCTTATATAGTTTTGGAGGAACAATATTTCAATGCACCTCATGAGAAATTGAAATCATAGATTTTTTGTGATTCATCCTACCTGAATTAAGCAGTTTTAGAAGAGGTAGTGCATCACTTGGTTAGAATTGATGTTAGAGAGTGAGTTGGAAGTTGCACAGTTAATAGGAGATAGTTGACATATAAAGGAACCTATGGTCAAGTCGGAAAGTGTAGATATGAGTGTAGTAAGTGCGAATTTAGAAAATAATTTTATTAGTGATCAGAGACAATATTTGAATTTGTGTTAGATACACATTTAATGTGAAGTGCGATTTGAAATGATTTAAGAATAGTGAAAAAAAATTTGTGTACCATTTGTTCATGCAAAGTGTCTTGAGAAAATTGAAGAATGATTTGACAATGAAGTAAAGTGTGAAAAAAATGTGTTGAAGTGTGAAGTTGCAGGAGCCCTAAAACATAATTTTAAGGTATTTTACAGATCTTAAACTAAGTTTTATAGTGCATACAGTTGAATTTCTATGGCTAGTCTTACTTTTTATGATGTGAGTTAAAGGACACGATATTTATTCAAGAAAAATCTATTTATTTCTCTAATGGATGACCCGTTGAGTATGTTTTTGAAAATTCTAGAGAATGTGCTTCATGTTAAAGATGTCAAAAGCTATATACATTGTAAGATTGAGAACATAGGTAATGAAGATATACAAAAGGACTTGGGGATTATGTGTAATAATGATATATCTTTGAAGTTTGAGTATGGACACCTAGATGGCTTGAAACTAGTGAATTATATGTTTTATACAGAGTTTGATGACCACCAATGGATTAGGCAAGAGAAGGAAAATGATGAAAGTTAGTGAATCTGAATGTTCCAAGGATGAAGTTAAAGATAGACCTATAGTGTAAAATGTGCATGAAGGTAGACCATTAGCTGGAAAGAAAGCGTGGAAACCAAAGGTAGAGAACCTTAACATGTTAATAATTAATGATGACGATTTTGTATAATTAAATAAGTATTATAGTTTGTACAGTAATATGGATAGAAGGCAATTGGAAAATGCCATTGTAAGGAACATGATTATGAGATATAAGAAGATTGAGAACATTTAGAATAAGATAGCCAAAAACCTATCCAATAGGCTAATAAATAGAAAGAAGAGAGTATTGGAAGAAGATCTCAATTTGAGAATAACTATGATAAATAAATTGTGTGAAGTCGACTCTAAAGAGGACTTTGAATTTTTTTTGAAGGGTATTGAGCCCTTGCTAAGGAAGAAAAGAAGAGAAATTCTTCTAATGAGAGGGAACTATGAGGATTTTAGGAAAGAAATAGAGGAGATAATTGTCATATACATGACTTTAGTGCAAATATTGAGCGCATAGTCCAAACCTAAGAGCCTAGTCTGTGTGGAAGAAAAGACACCCTCCATTGACGAGAAAGAAGCAAAAGAGACACATTAGGAAACCTCACCAGCACACATTGTTATGGGTATTGAATCCATGCAAGTGGACAATACACACATAAATGTAGATACAAAGGAGAACCCTTTTGTAGGTTATGGAGCAAATATTATTGGAAATATCAGCAATATTACATCATACACCAACTTAGATGATGATGAAGAAGAAGAGAAGAAGAAAGAAACAAAGAGGATGGTAGAGGTAAAGAGATTAGAGAAAGAAAAGAAAAAGAAAGAGGAGGAGAAGAAAAATAAAGAAGAAAAGGAGAAGAGAAGGAAACAAGAAGAAGAAAATAGAAAGAAAGAAGAGGAAGAAAAGAAGAAGAAAGAAGATGAGGTAAGAAAGAAGAATGATGAAGAAGATGCAAGGAAAGAAACTAAGAGATTGGAAGAAGAGAAGAAGAAAGCTGAGGAAGAGAAGAAGAGCATAGAACTAAAAGTAGTTCCACTTATTCCTATAGTAACTTTAGTAAAATCAACAATAATATCAATGTCATCAGATGATGAAGATGATAAAAAAGGATTGATGAGCTTACTGAGAAAGTTTTTTGAAATGAACAAATGAGTAAATTCTTTGGAGAAGATGCTAACTGAACTTTTAGATAGAATGTAAAAGATAGTTACTATAATTATAGCCAATCTAGAGTTGTAGTCAAAGGCCAAGGAGTTGGTGAAGACCTTTGATGAAGAATTCACAGCTTTAGCAGAGGTAGCTTCAGAGCAAGCACAAGTGAAGCATGATGCATCATTGTTTGATATATTATGCACTAATGTGAGAAATTACTTGAAAAAACTTGATGGAGCTAAGGAATCACATTGATGAAGGAAAGAGGTTGTATGGACAATGCACCCTATCATACAAATATCTAACAAACTTTGAGAGTTAAATTAAGAGTAAGTTGAGTGATCTTGAAACACTCACTACAAAATTATAGCTCTTAGAAACCAGCATTGAAGATTGTGGAACAAAAGTGGAGAAGATACATAGTGTAATCAGAAGCTTTCAATCTGACAAGCAGAAGGTAGCAAAGAGATTCTCTAGTTTTAGAGAAATTTTGTCACCAAAAATAAGCATTTTGTAGAGGCAACTAGAGGAATGTCTTGTAGAAAAGACTTCCTATGAAAAATTTCCCTATACTGAGTTGAGTGTAGTTGAAGTGGAATCTTATGCACTATGCACACTAATCAGTGTTTTCTGATATAGTGAAGGATAATTGAAGAAAAAAGTGGATAGGCTAAAAGATGTTTAGGTAGATTGTTTTTCTAGGATAATAAGTTAATAAGTAGTAGGTCACTTGGTTTTCTATGGATTCAATTTTTGACACATTTTCCATTGATGTCAAAGGGGGAGTAATATGTAAAGAAAAATTATATGTACATGTTCTAAGTAAATTGTGTATTGTATATGTAAGGGAGAGTACACTCTTATGTACGTATGTATCAATGTAAAGGGGAGATAAGGAATGTAATGATCCATTAAAACATAAATCAAACTATTATGTTTTGAAGGCAATTTTGTGTAGTTACTTTTATTTATTTTTTATTATGTATAACATCATTTTGGGACTTAGCTAATTTTCCCAAATGTTACCATGAATGGAAAAGGGGGGATTGTTGGAAATATGATTAGATAGATGTCTTAAGAGTTGTCATATATGAAAACTTGTATCCAACATTTCATTTAGGCATTTAGAGATAGAAACTTGTCTAAGTGTTAGATAGTTTGCAGTAGCACAGAGATAGACGCAATGTGTATGGATGACTCATTGAGAGTTAGCTTATCCATCATTGAGGAAAGTTCTATGATAGTGTCATGATGAAGTATACCAATACACAGGTGTATATCAACAATACGATGTGTATTATGATTGAAATATGATAGAGAAGAATAGAGCATAATAGAGAATTGAGTTGTATGACTTGAGGAATTATTTTTGGCAAAAAAATAATTACTAAGTTATCTTGAGCCAACCTTGCAGATGTTATTCCATAAGTTATTTTATATTATGCCAAGCATTTGAAGACATGAAGGCCAACTAGAGGAGATTTACTAATACACAAGATATTAGGAAAAATCTTATCTTGCGAATATAAGTGGGAGACACATGTGTGATCTATGCGTTATTTATGATTGATGTCAAGTTGATGAGATGATATTTGAACTATATCTAATGTGTGATTAGAGCAAGTGTGAATTACAATAGATAGAATATATTGTATGTATATCTATTCTTGTGAAGAACTTTATTGTATAAATTCATGTTAGGTCAATGGGCTCTTCTTTCATACATTGTACTTGATCTACCAACTCCTAATAGGGTTTTGGCAACTCCTAATAGGGTCGAGGCTTCTAACAAGGCCTAGTCCTCTAGAAAGGACTCGAGACACTATATGTACTTCATAGACTCCTAACAAGGTCAATATCCTTAACATCATCCTTTTGTTTAGTGATCATATTGTGAGTATCATCCCCACCATGGGTTTTCCTTGGTCAAGGTTTCCCTAGTTAATAAATAATGGTGTTATGAGTTCTCTATGTGTATGGTTATATTTATTGTTCAAGATTGTTGGTTTACTTTCATATAGAAGTTATAAAGCAATTAACAATATTTAGTTGTGGGGAAAATTTTGTAGAATACTGAATCACCTCCCCTCCTCTCAGTATTATCTATTTCTAAAAGTTTCTTACTAGTCATAGTGAGCAATCTCTTTCCTAAGAAAAATGCTCCTCCAATTGTACTCTTTATGTCATCAATGTTTCTAGACCAATCAACATCTGTATGGGCTCTCATTTTAAATTTGTCATTTTTCTTGTAGTATAGACTATAAACTTTTGTTCCTTTTAGATATTTCATAATTCTCTTAGTAGCCATCAAATGATTCTCCTTAGGATTTGTAGAAAATTTTGCAACAATCCCAACAACTAATGCAATGTCAGGTCTATTATGTACTACATATTGCAACTTGTCAATCATAGATATGTTGAATGTTTTATTCACTTCAATAGAATCATCAGTCTTTGAAAGTTTATGTCCTATCACCATAGGAGTGCTAACTAGTTTTGAATTCTCTAAACCAAAAGCTTACAATATTTCCTTTATATACTTAGACTGAGTGATGTATATGCCATATTTCATTTGATATACTTGCAAACAAATAAAGAACTTGATCTCTCCAAACATAGATATCTCAACTTCTTTCTTTGTTTCATTTGAAAATGTCTCACATAATAAATTTTGACCTCCAAATATGATATCATCAACAAAAATTTCAGCTAGTAAAATACCTTTACCTCCTTCTATCTTCAAGTACAGATTGTTGTTATCACCAATCCTCTCAAAACCAATCATCACAAGATAATTGTAAAGCCTCTCATACCATTGTCTTGGGACTTTCTTTAAACCATATAAAGATTTGCATAGTCTACATACCATATTCTTTTTGTTTGTATAAAAAAATCCTTCAAGATGCTCTATGTAAATCCCTTCTTCTAGTATACCATTCAAAAATGATGACTTGAAATCCATATAATAAACTTTGAAACCTTTGTATGTAGAGTAAGCAAGTAGAGTTCTTACTCTTTCCAATCTTGCAATTGGGGAAAATGTTTCTCCATAGTCAATTCCTTCTTCTTGTGCATACCCCTTGCAAAATAATCCTTCCTTATTCCTTGTGACCTCACCATTCTCATCTAACTTTTTTTTTATACTAATAGAGTCCATATCTTGTTCTTCTCAATTTGATAAATCTCTTCTTTCATAGCTTTACTCTAGTCTTCATTCTCTAATACATATTTCACTAACTTAGGCTCATGCATGCTCAATAAACATGTATCACTTCTCATACTATTCCTTGTCTTTGGTATAGCTTCTTTATCTCCAATAATTTGTTTAGCAAGGTGATGTCTTCTAACATACTTTTACAATGTCATTCCAAAATTCTACAAGGCAAAACACAACTAATTTTTTTTTTTTTTTTAGAATGCAAGGAAACAGAAGTTAAGATACATAACCTATCCTTAAACTTGGAGGTGATGAAGTATGATGCTTCACTCAGAATTTGGTTTTCAAGTTCCCTATGAGGTGGTCACCAGATTGCTAGTTACTGTATGTAAATTATGTTGCAATGTTTTGTTTATGAGCCCTTAATATGAGTTACTCTAATG
Organism: Cupressus sempervirens; assembly: GCA_028749045.1. Lineage (NCBI taxonomy): Eukaryota > Viridiplantae > Streptophyta > Pinopsida > Cupressales > Cupressaceae > Cupressus > Cupressus sempervirens. The sequence goes on along the minus strand of CM053789.1, from coordinate 743,544,050 downwards.
TGTAAATAAAATTTCAATTGTATCAGCATAGTGGTAAAAGATCTAGGGATTGCAATGAGAAGATGTTTTATCAATTAATCATTTTATTTCTAATAATATTAAGATTATCTTTATATTGGTATTTTTTATATTATTATTATAATTATAATTATTATATTCTATTCTTAATATTCATCCTTTTACTTTAATTTCTAAATTATCATTATTTAATATTTAATTAAAATTACTATATTTGTAATAATGTTCAATTACTTATTAGACTTTATAGACATATCACCATACTTGAATTATTTAAACAACCCAAATTAATAATACTAACATATATATTTATTTCTTCTTAAGATTAATTTACATGACTAACTAATCCTATGTCCCACCCATCTATTGATACTGTAATCTAATACCCTTCATTCACAAAAAATAACATCTAAATTTTTTAATTTAAATCCTTCATTACAATATCCTAACTTCCTAAAACCCCATCCTACCCCTTTAACTTTTTTAACTAACTTACTAACTTATTCTTACTTTCCAATATCTATATTAACTATATTCAAAATTTAAACACCCACCTAAATTATTTGACTCCACCCACAACTATATATCTTAATATATTTCTAAGCACCTAGGAAAACACAATTCTCTTTATCCAAAACATGGAGGAGACCATGCTCTCTCCATAGGCACCTAGGTTTCTTCTCCCAAAATGATTGGAAGGGATGTATATTGAAGATTTGAAACATATCAAATATTTTATTCACTTTACTTCCTTTCTCATGGCCTAGTACACCTAATGAGGAGGAAGGCTCTATGATTTCTGATTTTGTGTCAGAATCAAGGCACGCATATGCCTTGGCATATATAAAGAGAAGGAGTGCACCAAGGGAAGGTGGTAGATTTTAAATACAAGTCTTTCCCTTTCTTGAGACTAGGCACCAAAACTTAGCCATAGTCCTATTCATTATTTTTTTAGATTTTTGAAGGTACTTACTAAAATTTATCGCATAATTTCTTGTAAGGCACTATAATTATGATGGGTGAGTTAATGTATTTTTTTAATGATATTATTGGTAAGGAAATATTTATTTTATTCTAATTGTATTATTATATTGATTGTAATTTTGGAGATAGTATTAGTTGAGTTTCCATACATTTTCTAGCAAGCAAATATGCATCTACATGCACCTCTTTTTTTTCAAGTTGCACAATTTACTTGGGTTATTTTATGATTGAGCTATTATATAATGAAAATTTTATCTTGTATTCTAATGCTTTTTTCTATATCTATTCATCATTCAAGATTGAGCATGAATGCATTTTTTATTTATTTATGAGAGTTGAGAATAATAGGATAACCAAATGAGATAAACTCCTTCACAATCTACAATGATACTTGATCCATTCCTTCTACTCATTCAAATACAAAATAATGAAGCCAAAATCACAATACATTATGGTTCTCATTCTTAATTCTCTCACTACTTCCATACAACAATTTTCACAAGAATGAACATAGGGCGGTGGATTCTCCATTAGAACTACACATGGAAAACTTGCTACAACACATAAGTAATTCACAAATCCTTTCTAACAATATTGTACACAACACAATAGTGATCTTTCCACCACTAAATTAAACATGAATACAAGAAAGGAGATTACTTCTTTTGTCACATCACAAAATGACATAACTTCTTCTTCTTCAATGCAAGGAAAGTTCCAATAGTTCCATGAATCCAAGAGCACAACCAGAAATAAAAATGACAAGGAACCATGGAGGCTCACCTCCCAACCCAAGCCTTAAGGAGGCCACCCATCGAGCTTTGGGAAACAAGGCACAAAAGGTTGCACACTTCAAGCTCACATACCATGTATAACCATAATAACACATCTCAACACAACACATTTCAACCCATCCCAAGGCTTGCACATAGATTCAACAATTGAATCAAGATATAGGGCGAAGGTGAGCTCTCTCCATGTGGAGGATTTCCAAACTATGATTCACAAATATGTACATATTCTCATTATCAACATTCCCTTTTGAGACTTACAATGACATCCCTCTTCACACACCTCCTTATACCTCCCAAAATGCAAGTAAACAAGAAGTCCAAATTCCATTGAACATGTAAAAATCATCTCCACACATGGGAGAGTTCCTCAACTACATGAGTGAGCCCAACTAACCCCTTCACCCAAGAATCTCTTCCCTCCCAAGGGTGAGTGATGCTTCACACCCATAACACAAAACACAACATGAGAAAAAATAAGATTCAAGAAAGAATTCACATAAATTTCTCACATATAACACTCAAACAAAAGATCCTCTTTTTTTTCACAAACCACATCTACAATACACCAAATTTACCATGAAATGAAGAACACCATATCAACTCTATATGAAAATGAAGAAGAACACCATAAATCATGGATACCAACATCATTCCAAGCAATGGTAAATGAAAAGTTGTAGTAGGGCTCCTTATCCTCTTCCTCCAAACCCTAGTTGTCTCTAAAGATAGAGAGTGGCCAAGTGGGTTTCTAATTTGACCATGCCTCCATATATCACTCTCATTTTTGGATTCAACATAAATATATTCTTTTTGGGGTCTCCTAGGTCTTCTAGGCACCCTAGTGGTCACTATTATCCTCCTAACTTAAAGTATTAACATGGGTAGGGTTTATTTTTATCACAAATTCACCTTAGAGCTACTTTATGGCCCTCACAATGCTAGGTAAGTCCAAATTTCAAATTTCCAATGGTGATAACCTTGTTCTCTTTACTAATTTAAGAAAATAAGTCAAATTTTTCAATTAGGGTATTTAACTTGGGATAAGGTGGCCACATGATCCATCATCAAAGAATATGTCATTTCTACATAACGAGTACAAGTGTCAAGTGACATACACAAAATTCACTATACATCACACATGACAAATTGAAAATCTACACATGAAATACATACTACACACATACCTCTCACATTTACAAAATAAACACATCACAATGAGGTTTACGAATCTTATAAAGATTCACCTTGGTAGTGTCATATTAACATGTGTTTATACATTGTTTCCTTGTTAAGTTTCCATGGTTCCTTTCCTGCACGCTACACTCGAGCATCAGTAGTCCAATGAAAAGTCACATATAAAATACATATGAAAGTACATGTACATAATAATTTCATTATTCCACCATTCATAGATAACACACTCCATAATCAACTTCCTATCTCCATCATTTACATATAAAGCATTTAATCATTAATCCTCAAAAACAAACTGCATATTACTAACTTTCCTAACAAGATCAAATGAAGCATTTGAATCACATCATAGTTCCATTTCTTATCATAATAGTGAAATACTGAATTAATATCCATTAATCCATCGACTATGCCAAATGAGTCCTAATACATATCATAATGGGATACCATAAGGTAAATATCATCAGGTAAGTAGAAAAATTTACTGTCCATCAAGTATCAAAATATATGTTGAGATATCTAGTCCTAAATAACAAAATAGAAATTCAGTATCTATGCTATGATGAGTTGGGGTAAGGTCTCACAGACAATCTTAGTTCTTCTCTTCTTTCTTCAATGAGTCTATCATCTTCATAATCACTATGTTCTTCTCTATCAGGTAGTTTGTCATTCTTTTCATGTACACTTATCTTAGAATAAGAATGTACCTCAGCTTCTATCTGCAACTCGACTCTTGAATGCAAATCGATATTCATTGTATGTGACTCAATAGCTACTGATACTTGCTATTGATTTACAACTTGGTTTACAACACCTTCATTATAAGTCATTCATTCATAAAATTATACAAAATATTTGTACTCTTTAGGTTCCTTCATAGTTTTAGCTTTATGTACCTTTGTATATTCATCAAACTTCACATTTTCACTTTCCACAACTTTGTTAGTGTTAGTATTCAAACAAGTTTATAAGCTTTAATTCTTGTGGAATAGCCTAGGAATATACCTTCTTCACTTTTAGCATCAAATTTACCATTCCTTTTGTCTTTAAGAATGTAGCACTTGCTTCCAAATACCTTAAAATATTTTACATTGGGTGAGTATCCATACCATAGTTAGAAATGTGTTGAATAAGTACCTTTCTTGACTTGTACTCAATCCATAATATAGACAATTGTACTTACAACTTCTCTCTAGTATTTCAAAGAAATATTATTCTCCATCATGACTATTCTAGCATATTCCATTATAGACTTGTTCCTCCTTTGAGAAATCCCATTTTGTGGAGGGGTCACAGGTGCAGAAGTATGTCTCTTCATTCCTCTATCATTACAGAATATCTCAACCTCATTTGATGTAAATTCTCCACCTCCGTTAGATCTTAGAAATTTAAATATTTTACCTATCTCCTTTTCAAATCTAGCCAAGTACCACTTAAAATTTTGAAATGCATTAGTTTTTTTTTTTAGAAACATAATCGTCAACATCCTAGAATAATCATCAATAAATAGGATAATGTACTTGTCACCTTTGTAGCTTTGTAGATCAATTTGTCCATACAAATCAGTATGAACTAATTCTGGAATTTATTTAGAGGAGTGAGTCTTACTTCTAAAACTAGATTTTGTCATCTTTCCTAACTGACATTGTTTGCAAATCACATTCTTAGGTTTTGTCAGTTTAGGAAAATGTCTGACTCTTTTCATGTTATTGATAGTAACTAAGTTATCAAAGTTAACATGACATAACCTCTTGCACCATAGCCACACATCATCAAATTCCACAACAAGACAAGTAATGCCATTCATGTTAGGATAAAAAAGATTACCTCTAGGATGATCTCCATTTGGAATCAATTTCTCATCACTATCATAGCATTTTTCTTTCTTGTTCTCAAATTCAACTTTATAACCTGAACTAACATACTCAACATCTTATAGTTAATTCCTTCTAAATAATAAGCATTGTCACACATGGTCTTTTTTGTCAGTTTGATTGATTCTTTACCTTCGATTAGATATGGCGCATCATTAAAAAATCTTATACTATTACCATTGTAATAATCAAGAGTAGTGAACTTGCTTTTATCTCCAGTCATATGATGTGAACATCCATTATCAATGATCCATTTATCACTCTTGTTCACATAAGAAACTAGTGTAGTTACCTCATCATCATCAGAATCATCCTTCATAGCAACATACACAACTTCATCATCATGGCCATTAGATTCATCTTTAGTTTCTTCCATAGCAATGTAGCAAGACTTCTTTCCTTTGTCTTTATAATATTTTTATGTTCTCATCTCTTTTACTTCTGAATTTATCCCCACTTCTATTATTCTTCTTCTTTGGACATCTAGTAGAAATATGACCAACCTCATTACAATTAAAGCACATGATAGGTAGCTTACCTTTTTATTTTTCTTTGCCTCTGTGAAATCTCCTTGTCAACAATGCTTCAATCTCTTCTACATCTTCTTCATATGTATCACTATTACTAGAAATATATTTGACCTTTTCCTTTTTCTCTTTAGGTTACTTTAATGATAGTTTAACATTGAAAGCAAATTCAACATTTTTAGTTTTGAAATTATCAAAATTAGAGAGTTAAAAGTTAGTGAGTCTACCCATCATTCCTTCAAGGGTCAGATTACTACCATGTAAACACATTAGTTCTTGTATGGTAGACACTATAATAGAATAGATAGGTAGTAGTGTTCTTAGTACTTTTATAATTATAGTCTCATCTTCAGTAATACCATTAGCTCCTCCAATAGCATTTACACGATCTTTTATTCTCATGTAATATTAGACAATGGTCTCACCTTCTTGCATTCTAATGTCATCAAACTTTCCCCTTAGACTTTCAGCTTTGTCTCTCAAAAAATTCATATCTCCTTCATAGATCATCTCAATATAATCCCACATCTTCTTTGCAATGTCACATTCTTTGATGTCATCAAACTTAGAGTAGCTTAGGGTAGAGGCAAGTTATAACATAACTTGATTTTGTTCTTTCTTCTTTTTTAGATCATCAATAGTGAGGGCTCTAGGAGGATCAACATGCTCAATAGTTATAGTAGATTTTGCATAGTCTTCAAGACCTCCTAGATGTAGCTTCATCAAACTTTTCCATACAGAAAAGTTTTCCTTGTTTAGTTTGAGCACCTCCTTTCTATACATCTTGATCTTTAGCTTTTAGTACCTTTAAACTATTTCCTCTCAAGCACCAATGCTCTGATACCAATTGTTGGAATTCTTTAGAATAACTAAGAGGGAGGTGTATTAGTTATCCAAGGTCTATATGTACAAATAAAAATTTTTAGTACTTAACAGATCCACATCCATAAAACCTCAACATGCATGCATCGATTAGATCATACAATACCTTAACTAAATAGGTTGCTATCCTAGGTCAAAATAACTTTGTAGAAATTTAAACATGAAATACTATAAGAACAATCATACAATTTTACACAAGGATTTTATGTGGAAACCAAATTTGAGAAAAACCACTAGTAACATGCTACCAATTCTCACTATTCTAATGTAATGCCCTATGAAACAACAACCCTATTAAAGGTCATAATACACACTATTAAATGTGACCTAGTTAAATTATTTCAATCACCCTATTAGGAGCAAGCTATGTTAGGGAAGTTTAGAAATTTTAATTAGAATTTCACCTAGTTAAAGGATTAACAAATGACTATTAGGTCAATATTAATCCAAAGGACTTTGTCCACACTAGTACAATTGTTAGAAAGCAACAATAGGACTTGGTCTAATAAAAACTTAAAACTCACTTGCAAATTATAATCCTCCATTCTACTTGGTATTTATACTCTTTAGCTCTGATAGCTTGTTTACCCTTCAAGAATTCATCCCCTTAATCTTTCTTTCTTTGTATGTCAATTGTAGTCTACTCTATTCGGCCACTAGATGAAGAAATACCCTAGACTCCTTGTATTCCTTAGGTTCTTGCACATGAAATTTTTTGCTTCTAGCTAGCTATCTCTATAAATAGATAATTTAGATCTTTTTATGCTTAACCATACTCATCCATTTTAGGGTTAGGTAGGATTCAATGAATCTACCAAATTTTCCATTTGAGTTCTTCTAAAAAATTCCTCTGCAATCTTCCTTGAATTAAGCTCAAAATGGTTTATCTTGAATTCTATGCCACTAGCTCATCATAGTCATCTTCCACACACTTTACATAATTCAAGAAATCAAAATAGTCAGCTCAAATTCATCAAATCTTTGATTTAACACAATTTGTTGTCACTCAACATCTATACTACTCTGTCACTCAACCAACACTAAAGTTTGTTGATGCTTGGCACAAACTTAACTTTACTTGACATATGCTAACATTCAGTTGGATTGCACTATTTGTCATATTTTGTTGTCACCTATTGATCTTCACTCAGCTTGCACTTGCTCAACAAGGCCTGACAGACTCTTTCCTTATTTGATCTTTTGCAAGTCTTTTTTTGAGCAATCTTTCATTATAGAATTTAAGTAGATTATAGACAATACACTATAGTATCAATGTCTTACTTGGTCTTAGTGCTTCTTTTATACACCAAATAACTCAACATTTCTCTAGGTTCTCTTATTATCTTCTCTTTTCAAATAATATTCATCAATCAACTAGATGATTGCATTTAGACCAAAAAGAAATTGTCTCACTAGAAGATAGTAGGTTTGGCATTATTGACAAAATAATGATTGTTCCATTAAAGGTTCTTCACTTCAAAACAATCTCATTTCAACAATCAGGACTTGAAAAATAATCATGTATATATACAATGTTTTCTCTTTTTAAAATAATATTTCAAAAACATAAAAATAGTAATATGAAACTATTAATAATAATTATGAAGAAAATAATGTCCCTTTTGATGATTGAAAATTGAAATCATATACCTGTAGGAGCTACACTGGTACCCTCCTTAGGTGGAATAACTTGGTGAGGTTTCAAAAGTTTCTATAACAACACACACATATTTTGGTTCATGATCCATAAATTAGTATTAAACATAAATCTTTATTGAACTATTGTCCTAGCAAAAGATTCACTGTTGATTACTTTCAGACAATGTGCTTTTCAAAACAATTCATTTCTTGTCACCTCTCTCTCTTCGGTTGGATATGGATCCATCACAAGCACAAGAATTTGTAGATTGATATTTTTGAGGCTCTTTTACACATGCTTATAGGGTCACTAGTATATGCAATGTCATCATTGCATAATACTGTGGACACCATATAAGTAACTACTTGCTCTTGTGTAATATGTTCTTTTCACTTTCCCTAAGCATCAAATTGTGATAAAATAAATCAGCAAAACAATAAAAAAAATTCCATTTCCTTAACAAAAATAACATGATAATATGGAATTTTGTAAAATTGTAATTACACATATTTTTATATAAAATATTTACCTACACTAGAAAAGGGTTGGAAGTAACATCCCTGTCTTTGTCATCTAATGGATCAGTCATGTCACTCTAGGAATCACTCTATAAAAAATAATAAAAAATTAAATAAAATATATATATAAATAAATAAATATATATATAAGGAATAGTCAACTTAGCAAAAAAGCTTATTAATAAAATGATATATTGTATATTGGAGTTCTAATTGAAAGTAATTAGGTTAAATATTACATATATAGTACTTACAAGTCAAATTATAGTAAACTTCTTTTTATCTATGTGTTATATATATATATATATATATATATATATATATATATATATATATATATATATATATATATATATATATATATATATATATCAACATAATAAAAGGAATAGTCAACTTAGCAAAAAAACTTATTAATAAAATGATATATTGTATATTGGAGTTCTAATTGAAAGTAATTAGGTTAAATATTACATATATAGTACTTACAAGTCAAATTATAGTAAAATTCTTTGTATCTATGTGTTTCAAATTGTAATCTATTATCGCTCTTCCCATGAACTTATTGATTTTATTGCATATACAAAAACATGATTTCTCTCATGCACTTCGAGAATGCAATTAGGTCACTTATTAGTTGAGCCAGGATGCTTACTATTTATAAAACCTGCAATGTTGCCTATTTATTTTGGCCTTCCATGAATGTACACATAAAGTCTTTTACTTTGATAATTTTCTTTCCATTTTAGATAATTTGCTGACAATGCATACCTACACATACCTTTTATTATTGAACTATCCACATCCAATTATTGTAGTTGTAACAAGGTCCTACATACTCCATCAATTAAACAACCTTTTTATAAGTAAAATTTATGCCATCCATGGGAAATAGGCCCAAACCATGTATTGATGATGGCCTATGCAATATATCCTCTTGTTAACACAAAAATTAGTGTTAATTGGAAGTAATTCCTTGGGTACACATTCTTTCTGAAGATGTGTACCTCAAGGAAACCTTGATGTCACCCAATGTCCCTTCATCATAAGAAGATGACCCCCCTTGGGAAAGGAAGAATTGCATATTTTTATTAAATTTTCTTCTAATCTTTTGACCTCTACTTTGTCTCTCTTTCATAGACCTACTACATGTCTCACTATCCTCTTTTATTCCTGCATTTCCCTCACTCAAGGAAGACAAATCTAAAGAATACCTATTTGGTGGTACTTATAGCCCATCAATGAGAGATATAGTTGAAGGAGAAAAATATTTTGCTATTAAATGAGGCTAATAATGGTGAAGTTCCCCTAATGTTAATGTTGAAGGTAAAGAGAAAGAAAGCATGTAATAAACTTATATCTCTCAATCTAGATCCTTGTCAAAGGGGTATAGTGTCTTGCATATATAAATCATTTGTCTTAAGTTAGTTACAAATTAAATAAAACATAGCATGAACAATATGCATACATCATAAATATTGTATACTTTTTGATTTGTTACCTCTACAAAAAACATCTTATAAGTAATCAACACCAAGAATTGACAACACCTAATACATTTCCATTGATCATGTCATCAATTATCTTCTTCATTCATACCATCATCATCCAAATCATCACAATGACCATCCTCATCATCATGATCATCACTATTACCATCATCATCATCATCATCATCATCATCATCATCATCATCATCACCATCACCATCACCACTGCCATCACCACCACCACAACCACCACCACCATCATCAATGCCATCACCTTCATCATCATCATCATCTACTTCATCTTCCACTTCTTTAGTATCTTCTTCTTCAATCATATTATACTTTACCAGGCTTCCTCTTGGATCATGTCTAATGAAAAATGACCAAATTGGTTTAGGTGGAACACCAAATTAAAACACTTTCTCACATTGAAGAACATAGGGATAATTTCCAATTATCTCAAATGACCTTGTATTAATCATTATAAATCCATTACTATGTCCAATAAAAGTTCTATCGAGATCATTTTGATTCAGTCGTAGCCTATACTATTTGATAATGAATAGATCTAGTTTGAAGGAATTAAATTTACACTCAATTTTATTGTCCAAAATTCCATAGTATCTATTTTTAGATTATTGAGGATGCATGTTATTTCTATATGAAATATTGGTGATCACAAAGACTATAGTTATCCCATAATTACAAGCTCTCTTAGTCTCGTCCAAATTTTTTATGCAAAATTTACAACTATTGCAATACATAGCTTTGTAGTGATTGACCTATTATTTTTCAATCATGTCAAAACTATGCATCCATCAATGAGTTGATATTAAATAAATGGGTCATGATAGATTAACTTATACGTACCTTTCCACCTCTTAAACCATTTGCTAGATCAATTACCATTGGCATAATATTGGGATCCCATTACGATGACCTTCTTTAACCAATGAAGCAACACCTTCCCATGTTAATGAGTGACCATTTTGTTGAGATCATTCGATCCATACCATCATCCAATCAAGATTATTTGTAATATACAAATGAATTTTATCCAAACTAGTTAGAAACAACTTATATTGATGATGTATAAGAATTAATTAACTATAATAACATCTTATAGTTACCTCTCAATTTCCTTAATCTACCTTTCCCAATCAAGTACCCACCTTTGAATTTGTTAATGGAGTTGGGATCCCAAATGTGATCTACATGGATCTTTGATGAAAACTTGGGAAGATATTCACTAATGTTTAGTCTAAAAGTCTATTATATTTTTCCCTATCCTTGGTGTAGAGCCTAAAATTGTATAGCCAGCGTTCATATAGTAAGACTTGTGGTTTTTCCCAAATTGAATATTTTTCATTTAAAAATTGGATTATTCTTGTGCCTAGAAGGGTATATTTCTATTACTTACTTATTTTCATATAATGAATGATTAATAAATTTATAGGTTTCAATATATGTTGATTTATTTCCCCAAAGCATCTATAGTTGTTTAAAAATTCTGGTGCAGGGGCACCCCTCAAAGCTCTTAAAGACAAAGACCTCTTGAAGGCTCCCAACATGGAAGAAGGCATGAAGGCATCAATTAAAGTTAATTAGCATGTTTTAAGGCCAATAAAGCCATATTGTATGGTTTAATGCAAGAATTATAAAATTTCCTAAGGGGACTAATAGAACCACTTCAACTTCACATTCCTTCTTGCATATATAGCACAAATCTTAGAGGATTTAAACAAGAATAAAATGATCACATGATTTATACAAAATGGATTTACTAAGAAATAAAGGAAGAAAGAATTTCAATGTTGGAGAGAAAGAAAGGAGCTAGATCTTCTCTTTATGTTAGCATTAAGACATCTTAATATTAAAGGATTCATTTGGTCTTCTAGAAATACAATCTATACTTGAATATGTGGAAGGTTAAAGCATAGTGAGTTGTGGAAGTTCACCTTTCTTCCATGTAGATGGGTGCATGAAGGTAAGGTGTAGAATTGCAATGTTGGAGAGGAAGAACAGAATGAAGAGTAAATGGAAATCCATCAAATAAGGAAGGATCAATGTAGATTAGAATAGGTATTCTCAAAGTCATAGTGTATATCCTATAAAGGAGATCATTGAGCTTTCCTACTTCCTATTCTTTTGATATATATTAATACACCAATCATGATTTTCCTATTTTGGTGAATATAAAAAATGATCATAAAAATAATGTGAATTTAGGGAAATAAAACTACCATTCTTGAATAGTGTGAGAATGTGTCTAAATGAAGTATTTGTGTTCTATCTATTTGTGTATCTATTTCAATAGTGACTCTAATCAAACCAACTTCCACTCTCTATTGATCAGAAAGCATAGTTGCATCTATAGTAAGCAAGGATTCAATATAAGAGTCTACTATTTTTTTTCTTAAATGCATCAATATTTAATTTTTTTGAAACATTGGGTTAAAATAAATTTAGCTCACAAAACATGTGCTAATGTTAATTACAACATAATTAGCAAAATTAATATTGCACGATCAGAAGTAGGGATTCATATTTGTCCCTTGAGTCTCAACAACAATGTCATGTTTGGTGATAAGAGCCGAACTTGTTTCAATTCTACTCAACAACAACCATTCTTTGTGGATATTGTGATATCAATAATTATATAACTAATGCAGTATAGTTTTTTGTAGCTATTTAGAAGCATCATTTGGGGATATAGCACAATGAATCATAAATTTAGGGTGCTTTAATCAAAGGATGTCACTAGAGGAGAGGTGTACAACATCACCTAGGCTCTTTACCATGATGAAGAGAGGCATACATGAAGAAAAATAGGGATAAGTAATCAACATAGATCTTGAACTCATTGCATTAAATATTGGATGAACATGATGTAAGAAAAGAAGGTTTAGTCCAAATTTTCTTTTATCCTACATTATCATGGAATCCTATGGAATTGATGCATAAACAATAGCTAGAATGGATGGTGTACCAGTTAAAGATCCTATATATGTGTTACTTGTGTTGATACTATGCTTAACCTTATCTTTTCATTTTTTTCTACTCTTCTTATCCACATATTTTTGTGTGCTTGTATTTTCCTTACATTTAAAGCATTATGTGTTCTTTCATATCTTGCTTCATTCCTAAAAAAAAAATTTCATGATAGGGGCTTGAATATTATGTGTAATATATTAATTATTTATGATTAAGGTATTATTTAGAGGATACTGACACATGTCTTCTTTTAATTTAATCATATACTATAGTAGATTCAAATTTAAGGACATGTAAATATATTCTATATAAGTATTCGTTTCTTTCATCAAATGTTTATCAATTTAATTAATATGATATTTCTCACATGAGAGTCAATCAAAGAGACATTACAAGAATAAATAATGGTGAAATATAACACACATGCATCGTCTATACGTGTACCATGTGCTTCTCCATAGCGTGTAACTCGATCTCTAAGATCCTCAATGAGAAGAAGATGCTTGATATTTATTAGATGGCCTACACGATGCCATGGATTATTAATGTCTCCTTAATTAGATTCTCTTTCATAGACCTTGTATCTTACCTATAGCTCTTTTATCTCATTTTCTCTATATCAAAACATTTAATTCTAATGCAATCTTCCTACAACGAGGCTCTTAGTAAATATCCAATAAAAGGAACATCTATTGTTGACGTAGGAAGAAAGAAATAACTAGGGCCAAAGGAACACCTAGCTATCCAATCCACCCTACAAGAGTTAATACAGTTGAAACACAACACAAAGAACAACAACCAAAGGGGGAAGAAGAGAAAAAAACTTTTATTAATTCATCAAATAATCAGCATGCATGCCCAACTATAAGGCCTTTTGGGTTATGGCCATGTAATAATTCAATTACAATCCTCGATGATCCTACTTCACATTTTGCTCCTTACTCTTCTAAGTTCTCCCTAAAACTTAATCCTAGACCTCCTTAAATACTTGTGTGGTCATAGGTTGACCGATCAAAAAACTAAACCTTACATTGAATTCATGTATGATCACAAGTTGGCTCACATCAAATATTAATTACCTATACCAAAATTAAATGTGAAAAAGGTCGGCTCAAATTTGAACAAGACACAGACTACTAAGAAGATGAAGACTTCAAAAAATACTAGCACTTAGCATCCAAATGATCACTTAGAAACTACATGAGCTCAACATCCAAAGAGAACTTGGCAACCATAGAGAACTTGGCAACAAAAGGATCACTTGGCAACCAAATGAATCAGTCAACAACAACTAAGAACTCAACAACAATTAAACACTCAACAACTACCCAAAGCTCAGAAATGCAAGACCTTGCAACCTGATAGAAAGGAAAACTGAAATCATGTAGGATATCAGTGCAACCCAAGATGCTCTTGCATTAATTGTGCAATGTATGTTTATACTCTTAAGTTTTCTTTTTATATCAAGTGAAAATTACAATATAGTTTGGGATTCTTTCACCAACAACAAAATTAATGTTCAGCTTCACTGTGATAATAGTTTGGGTTGTGGTTGATTTTTTTTTAGCACAAAGTGATACTTATTATTTTTATTTCCTATTTCTATCTTCTATGAATGTCATGTAGGCTAAGCACAAGCTCTGTCATTTTTAGTTGATCTATGCTTTAGACTTCTTGTTTATTTCTTAATTTTATTTATTTTTAATATCTTCTTAGCTAGATATATCATGGTTTAATAATCCTTTTAGTCCACACATTATATAAATTAAGTATTAAAGTCTACATCAATAAAATAACAACAATACATTGAAAAACTTTATGGACCAAAGCTTGGATTAAATGTCGTATTCGTAAAATAAACATTTTTTTTTGGATCTTGCTTCAAAACAAAATTTTAACTTTGGATAATTAAAAAAGAGAGGGGTGTATGTGGTTAACAGATGTAGCTTATGTAAAAAAGACTTTGAAGATAGAAATCATCTTTTCTTAAATTGTAGTTATAGTCAAAAAGTGTGGAGTTACATTCTTAAGTACTAGAATTTAGATTGGGTAGAACAAAATAATATTGATCAATGCTTCCAGAGCTGGACATGCCCTTCTAAGGAGGTTAATACTGGTTTTCTATGGAAAATAACTTTACCCCATATTTGGTGGGGAATCTAGAAAGAGAGAAATAATAAAATTTTTAGAGACAAAGAAATTCTTGAGTGGGTTCTTGGTCATAATATAATTAGAGCTATTAAGGAAAACTTCAATTCTCATATAAAACTGAGTGATGATATCCAAATAAATAATCCTATGCAGACTAAAGGCTATAAAATCAAAACTGATGATCAGAGGTAGAATGTTAAATGGGAATCTCCTCTTATGGGTTGGATTAAAGGTAACTTTGATGGGGCTACTAAAGGCAATCCTGGCAATGTTAGTTATGGAGGGGTTTTGAGAGACCATACTAGCATAATTGTTGATGTTATTGCAACCCCTATTGGGATTTCAAGACAATGTTATATACTATGAGGCTAGCTATCAAAATATTTGGATGGAAGGAGATTTTCTTAACACTATTAATATGCTCAATAACAAGATTGTGATAACTTGGAAAATTAAAGGAAGTATTATGAAAATAAAAATATTATTAATAAATTTAATAATGTATTATTCTCTCATATTTTTTGAGAGGGTAATTTAGTTGTTGATTGGATTGCCAACCAAGCTATCTATAGGGAAAGCAAGTTGAGGCGACATGATGACCTATGCAAGGATGTAGAGATGATAATAACAATTAATTATGATAGAACACATGCTAGAGAAGGAAATATTTTCTAAGATTGGAAAAATTTTGAAGAAGAGTGGTGGGCTTATAGAGGACATTTTGAGATTCCCTAGGAAGTACCTTTGCACAATAATGACTTGTATTTGGCACGTAAGTAAGATTATTTTCTCATTGATAATCTTCAACACTTTGTTACATTTTCTAGTTTTTGCTACTTTGGTGTTTTGCAGAGAAAATCAAGTTTTTGAGATGGGTATGGAACCAAGAAGGCAAGATCCAAGCAATTCGAGGGTTTGGAAGTCTAAGGAAAACTATGGACATTCTATGTGGGAGATTTTGCAAAAGGGTAAAGTGATGACCTACATTGAGAAACTCCATGGGTTTAAACCTAATATTACAGAAGCCTCTTTTAAAAAATGGTTTCAAGATAAGGTTACTTTACATGGAGTCACAATGAAATTGACTAAATAATTTATTATTGAGCTTACGAGGCTTCCTATGGAAGGGACTAAATTCAACAAGGAGACTATTATCTCCAATGTGGCCTTTAAGAAATTTCCAAAGATAGAAGCTGAAGAGAAGAATTTAGAGAAAAATGAGGACTTCTATGAACTGAATGAAATAAAAGTCATCTAGAGGGATGTGTTGTCTTGTATTTGTGAGTATTTTATACTTGATGGTAGGGCTAAGAGAGTCCATAAATTTTACTTTGTTTTCCTAAATCATTTTAGGTACAAAGATAGAATTTCCTTTCCATTTTTTCTTAGATACTCTCTGCTTTTAAGCCTTTATGCACATAGGAAGAAAGCGTATCATCCTATGTTTCATGAAGGTTTAATTTTAATGATTGAAAATTATTGTACAAGTAAGGCTATAAAGCCTTCATTGGTTCTTGAGAAAAGGAAAGGGTCTGGTAATGCTCCTCACTTTAAGAGAATAAAGGTAGAAGAAAGGGCTAGTGATAGAAAGAAGGTTTTCAAATGGGAGAGGACTAAGAAACATGTTGACGAGATTACTGAATCTGAGAATTCAAATAATGATGAGAAAATGGAAATGGGGGATCACAGTTCTAACTTGGATGGTTACTGTAGGAGTAAATGGGTTTCAACTGGTAAAGACAATGTGGAGGGAAGTAAGGATAGAAATACTAACTCAAATTTTGGGTTGGAATCCCTCGAGGACGAGGATGAAAAATAGAGTGATCACCCTTCTCATAATGCCAGTGAGGAGAAAATGGAGGGGGATACTAGTAATGAGATTGATGAAAAAGGCCTTGTGGGTAAGGACAATAGCCAGAGCAAAGAAGTAAACAAGGAAAGGATGGAGAATCTGGACATTAACATTGATACCTAGACCAATACTATGACCATTGTGGTTGGTTTTGAGCCTAGCGATGTGGATGATGGGAGGGATGACTGTGAGGATGCTAAGCTCTCCTTTCTTCAAACTAATAAACTTAAAGCAAAAACTTCTCTTCAGAGTGATTCTTGGATATGTAATGAAATAATGGTTCTCAAGAAGAAAATGGGGGTTATGTAGAAAGAATTGGATGTTGAATGCACTAGGAGAATTCAAATGGAAGTGCAAATTAGTAACATCCTTGATAATCTTAAAGAATATGAGTAGAAGCTTTGTTACCTTATAAAGGAAAGTGGTCAAAAAATGGAACAGGTCACTTCTACTCTATGTGCTATGGTGGCCAATCTGGGTAAGAAGAGTACAATGAGGAGAGAATGTCTTCTAGTAATGTAGGGATGGGGAGTCAATGTAGGCTTGGTAAGAGAACTAGTAAGAGCACAAGGAAAATATATGTTGAGGCTCTTGAGGCTCCTATTCTTTTTTTGACAGACATTATCCAAAATATTGTAAAAGTAGGTAAAGAGGTGGTGAATATTATCAAAGAGCTGCTATAGGTGCTAGCTATGGAGAGGGTGTTTTGGTTACTAGTCTAGGTGGTTTTACTAGTTTTTTCATTTTGGTTTCCAGCTTGTTTAAAAACTAGGTTCTAGGTCCTTGTAAAACCTTGTTGTTTTTTATCGTATAAACTCTTGGTTTCAAATCCTTGTATAACTTGGTTTTTTTTTTTGTTTTCAACTTTAGGTTCCATGTCCTTGTAAAACCTGGTGGTGTTTTATTTCTTGTCTTTAGTTTTTTATAAAGGGTTTCAGGTCCCTTCAAAACTTTCTTTTACTGTAATCTAAAACAATACATTGAAAAATTTAACAGTCAAAAATTGCTTTTTTTATTCAACATCTAACTACATTACAATCTATCTCATTATCTAGAAGTTATTATTTTCTTGTTTGATGTGTATAATTAGTACAATAAAATATTCATTTATAGGGGTGTATAATTAGTACAATAAGATATCTATATCTTTGATGTTCCCTATTTGTGCTCTATGTCTCTTCTGTGCCCTTGTGATTTATGTCTTTGTTGTGCCCTAGTTGTGATCTGTGTCTCTGTTGTGCCCTAGTTGTGATCTATGTCTATGTTATGCACTAGTTTTGATCTATGTCTCTACTATTCCCTTCTGATCTATATCTACATTGTTTCCTAGTTGTGATCTATGTCTCTTTTGTTCCCTAGTTGTGATGTATGTCTCTATTGTGCTCTTGTGATCTATGAATTTGTCTTTCTTTTATTCTTCTTGATGTTTTTCATTTCAAAATCTCTTCCATTCATGACCTCTAATAACACCTACATTTTTGGTGATCGAGGAGAGGGATTTCACTTTGGGCATCCATATAATCTAAGATTAGCATTGATAGACTAGTTGGTTGAGTGTCGACCTTAAGGAACTTCGACTATTCAACATGTACATAAGATGGAATGAATAATTAATCCTAAATGAATAAATGGATGGAAAATTTTTGTAGGGGAAGAAGTTAAAATAGAATCAATTAAAATTTAATGACTTTTAGTTTCTCTTGCATTCTCCAAAAGCTTCCATAAGAGTGGGCACTGAAGGTCTTACTCGAGTAAAGCAACACTAGTCATGGTTTCCCTTGCCTAAGAAGTGCACACAAAAACCCTCCCATGCACTTTCAATCTTCCATGCATACCAAATGAAATGTTTACTTTTATTTATTTGTTGATATCCTAACAACATTGATATTTTGATAATAAACATTTATCCCAATAATGTCAAATTTTTGGAAGAAAACTTATAATGTGTCATCAAAATTTTGACACAAAACTTAATTGTTGTCAAAATTTTGACAAAAAAACTTAAGTTTTGTCAAAATTTTGACCTTATTGTGATCATTTAAAAAAAAAGTGAACTTGATAAGCCAAGTTGATCTATCATTGAAACTTTTGGTCAAAAATGGATGCCTAATGTACTAGTGGGTACTTGCCATTTAGTTTTGATGAAATTCATGGTTTCCGCAATGTTGTTCCAAATGACAGTAGAGAGAAATTATCAAAAAAATTTGGTAAACAACATGATTCAACAACTCACCATGTTCATTTTTTTGTTGACATGATGGATGATTTTGAGATTTCTCATTAGGATATCCACATGAAATGTTTTTTCTCAAACTTTGAAGGCTGATAGTTGGGAGTAGTTTTATTTTTTTCTAACATGTTTAATATCCTCTTGGAGTGAATTATATTCATCCTTCATGATGCAATTTGGTGAGAGAGTAAGTGTACATGATACATTTACTAAGTTGTTACAAATTAGGATTGGAAATGAAGAATTGGTTCCTAATTTCAACATTAGATTTGGAAAATTTTTAAGTGAAATCCTTGAAATTGTAGGCCCAATGATCAAATATGTGTAATCATTTACTTTGATGCATTTGATGGGAAAATGAACTACTTGTTATGGCATAAAGAACTGAGGACATTGCATCAGGCATTCATGATAGCTATAGAGATTGACAAAAATATGAAGTATGGACTAATGAAGAATCATTTCATCATGTATGCATTCCTTCTATGGTAAATAACTATGTTGAAAATCTAGATTTAAACACATATAAAGATGAAGTTTTGTTATTTCAAAAAAAACTAATCCTATTTCATCTTGAAAAGAATGCGTGTGTTTATAGTTCCACAATAATAGATCATAAAGTTGAGTCACTTGATAAGACCCAAATACATCAAGTATTTTTAGAAGTTGCTTCTCCTGTTGACAATTTTCATTTGCTTGAGACTGTTACTAATCATGAAGTTGTAAAGTATGCATATCTATCTTATAAGGATGAGGAAACTAAAAGTTATGATTCAAGTGATGAGAATAAAGGTGGTGATCCATCATGGCATGAAGAGGAATCATATGAAAATGGAAGTGATTCATATGTATCATAGTCTCACATTGATCAAAGCACTAAAAGTTGTTATGCAAGTGAGAAAGATGAAAATTATGGTGCTGAGTCATCTTCATATGAGTTAGCTGCAACATGGGAAGAAGAGAGTAATTGTGAGAGTGAAAATTACTCTATAAGAGAAGGTATAATGGCTCCTTCAAATCTGAAAATGCATTTCAATATTTGTATTATAAAAATCAATTTGACAATGAAGCTCTTGAGAATGATTTATCTCCAAGGTGTGAAGATAAGGTAATGATAAGTCAATGTGATACTTATGAAGTTGAATGCAAAGATAAGGATGAAGAATTGAGAAGAAAATTTTCATTTAATGGTGAGGTTGCAGTAGATAGTGATAAATTCAAGGATGGTTCATGTTCTTTGTATAGTGGTGATCTTGAACAAGAGAATGAAAGGGTTGTTGATATGAATACTATATTCTTGATAAGATAAAATGAAAAATCATTCTTCATGCAATTCTGATTTTTCTTCATATGCTGAGAATTTTTGTGATGATAGAATGGGTAGTGAGTTTGAAGTGTTTAATAACACCTTATGTGATGAATAATTTGATAATGATCATCCCATTATGTGTCACATTGTTCATAAAGGAACATTACATGGAGTTATTAATCCTCTCTTTGAGGAAAGCATAGATGGTTTAGATTTGATTGATTTCAATTCCAATTATGATACATTACCATACTAGCATAAGAAATCAGATTGCTTTTCTTCTAAGATGTATAGTGAAAATGATGATGATGTTGTATTTTGTGAACTTGGTGATGAAATGTTTGATAATGTGATTTTTGATAATCAACCAACATTTTGTAATAAATTTAATGGTGACTACTTTCACGAGGTTACTAATCCATTATTTTTTGTGAAGGAACACTACAAAACTTTAAAGTAGTTTTAGGTCTGGATGCCAATGACATTTGTGAGTACAAGTCTGATTGCTCATTTGAATGTCAGTCGATTCTACAAGAAGAAATAAAAACTAAAGGCATGTGTGAAATCATTCCTTAAGTTGAGCATAATTCCTTCAGTTTTAAGTTTGGTAGCATGGATGAGATTCATGATCAAGAAATTATGATGTTTTTGAACATGCTGACCTACATTTTCATAGTGAGCAAGTTGTAGATAATTATCCTAGTTTTTCTATGCACTATGAAAGTGAAGAAATTGATTTGGTTTTTCCTAATGGATTAATTAAAAATGTTGGTATGGTTGCTGAAACTGATATGAATAACATATTCAACTTACCTCAAGAAGATGTAAATGAAAATAAGGTTTATAACATAGGCAAGCAATTATTTTGAGGTTTTGGTGGCCTAGGGTTAACATTTGTATAGTTTAGAACTAGGTTTCTTGATTTCAGTAAAGTTGGTCAAGGGAGAATTTTAGAGTGGTTTTCTTCACCTAGAGATTTGAATCCTTTCCATGTCCACAAGGGACATGCATCCCCAGACAAAGCCACTATTAGGACTCAAAATTGCATGCACATTTTGAGTACACATTTCAAATCTTTTACTAAATTTAACCCCCTATAAATGCTTTTCATGCATATGTGCTTGGATAAAATTTTGAATCATGGGATGTGCTCCAAGTCCTCATACTTTTTATTCATTATATTCATGCACTTCAAGTTGTTGGTTGGAATTTTCAAGTCATTTAAGCAATGAATTCCAAGGGTGATGAAATCCCAAGGAACCACTACCCCACAAAAAGTCCATGACATGTGTGGAAGTCTTTAGGTACCCTTAGTGCTAATAGATAGAAGGTTTTTGGGAATTTATAACAACTCTTTTAGTGTGGGCAACCATTTGGAAGGTTATGCATTTGCCAACTTATACCCGTTAAGTGGATCCCTTAATCTATAGAGGTTACACTCTAGATATTTTGATGCACCACATGGGTACTAAGAGAGAATCACATCGCGACATAACAATATTACAATCAATCCAAAAAAAATTCATCCCAATGGATTTTTATTTATAGTGGATCAGAAGCTTGTTGTTAGTCCATTACTACTTGGGTCATTCCCACTCATTGGCTTTGCTAAAGCAATTCTTGGGAGGTAGGCCCTCTATATATTAGTAAAAAAATTCTCTTACACAAAGGATACATGAATGGCAAGGGCAGAGGATATATTTTCATGCTAAAATTAGGAAAACATAGAATGTGGTTATTCTATTTTAAGACCAAATGATGGTAATGGTTTTCATTTAACAACCCCTTAGAGTAACCTATAAACAAACAAGACAATCAAATATGTTTTAAAGGCCTTTGATACAACATCCTACAATAAAAACCTAGAAAACTACCAGAATGAACAACAACTCATTAAAATGTTACAAATCTAAAATGCAACTAGAAAATTTATCAAATGCTAACTACTGAAATAAATGTGTAGTTTTGCATTAAAAAAGTGTAGAAAATCGAAATAAAAGCATAGGAAGAAGTAAAGCCTAAAAAAAATGAACAAAATCACATATGTGTGCAATGAATGCATGGATGAAATAAAAATGAGCTTCTACTAATTAGATGCAAGCTTCTGGTTAACAGATTTGTAGTATTAATAGATGCATGCCAATAAAGAAGAAAAGCACTGAAATATGCAATGAATGCACAAATATGGACAAAAGCATAGCAGAAAGGTACACATGTATAGGTATAGAGAATGAAAGCATTGAAAGAAGTGTGTGACTTGCACATGTGAAAACTTCAAACAAAGATCAAATTTTGGGGAATGGGCTCCATGGTGGGCACCAAATATGTATGTAAAAATATGTGACAATTCTTAAATGACTAATCTAAGAAAATAAATGCATTCACAATGAAGGTTTTTAAATTAAAGTTGAATCTTTACCTTTCCTTATCAACTAAAACATGCCTCCATTGCCTTCCTAATCTTGAGTTTTCTAATTTCAAGAGACCTTAGATTGTGATCAGTTCCCTTCGTCAAGACACTTCAAGGTTTTGGTTACTGTAAAATTCAATACAAGATCTATCAAATGATCCTAAAATACTAAATAAAAATGATGATGAATTTTTGAGGAATCATGATAGAAATGGATGTTGGATGAGCAACTATACAATTGATTGCTAGTTGCTTGAGAATGCTTCTAATGCTAATTCAAAATTCAAAATTTGAGTGTAATTCTCAATGCAAATATGAGGAGAGAGGTCCATTTTATAGATTCTAAGAAGACTCTAGCCTAGGTGGAAACGTCCAGTGGTGGAGAGACACTTAAGGGCACATGGATGGAGGAGATTGGCTTAGTTGGAGAGATGGATAAAATCAAGGGTTTAGTTGAGTTGTAAGAGAAAAGTTAGGGAGAGGAAATACACTTGGAAAAAATATCATCAAGACCTCTTGAGAGAACTCCATGGACAAGTCTCTTATGATCCCTTGTTGGTTGCATAAGGTGGATTGAGTGACTCCAATTTGGTAAGGGAAGAGGAAGAGGACTTAGTCACCTAGAGCCATGTGTCTCAAAGGTTGAGTTAATCAAAGGCACATCTCCTCTCTTTGCCCCATAAAATAGGACACATGGGTGAGGATAAATAGGATTTTAATAATTAATTAAAATTAATTATTGGTACAACTATGAGGTGGAACATGACATGGACTGACTAGGTGGCCTAGAAGGCTCAGTCATTTGAGTGAGTGGATAATTAAGAAATTTAAATTAATTAATTAATAGGACTATTTAGAAGATTTAGGATAGTGTAACTGGCTTAGATGAATTAGATTAATAAATTTATTAATTTATTAATACTAATAGAGGAATAATATTAATTAAATATTAAAATATTTAATTAATTTGGAATATGAAATAACGTAATAAATTAAATAATTTAATAAAGTTAATAGAGGGGAATTTATTAATTTAATATTATAATATTGAATTATTTGTCAATAAGTTAATTAAATTAATAAATTAAATAATTTACTAAAGTTAATAAAGGAAAAGTATTAATTAAATATTAAAATATTTAATTAGTTGACTCAACAAGATTTAAGTGTATACAGATGGTAAGGTCAAGGGAAAGAAGTGGAGGAAGCCCACTAAAGATAAGTAAAAACAAGTTGAGGATCATTTAGTTTGGGTTGAAGCCTCCCCACCAGTCTAAAAAGGGATTAGAATAGAGACAATGGTAGTAAGGGAGAAAAGGAGGAAATTGGAGAAGAAAAGTGCCACTTCACCTCAAATTCCAAATGTTGAGGAAAAATAATAAGAAGAGGATAAGATTGATACTCTCCATCTTAATAAGAGGACATGATCAATGTGGGCCACTAAAGAGGAGAGATGAAGAAGTGTGACACGAACACTCATGATCATCCAAGATCAACAATAGGAGAGATGGATTGAGTTTACATTTTTGAGTGGATCATATGTTTTTGATTTGTTTGATTTTAACTAGGTTCCTGATGGGACACATCTCGAGGAAGGAGAGATAAGGAACACACTATGTAGGAGCCATTAGGAAATGAATGGAATTAAATAGCTCCTCTCCCATAGGTTCTAGTTGTCATATTGCTTCTACCTTTAGGAAGGCCATAAACACCTCCTCTACCTCCACTAGAAATGGAAATTGTACAAATTCTCCCTCATGTACTGGAAGACAAAAATTGGAGTATTAGAAAGAGGTATCTATTAATGATTCACATAGAGGAATCTCCACATGAGGCTCCAAAATTTGAAATAGAGGATTAAGCTTCCCTAGTAGTTAAACCATCTTCCTCCATTCCTACAACAATAATGGTTGCTTCCAATGTGGAACAACCAAGGGTAGAGGAGACCCCAAAGAGCATAGATCAAGAAAATTGATTGGAAGTTGCAATAGTATATTTATCTAGATAGGACATGTCTTCAATGCTTATGACCCTGACAAGGTTCACATGGGTAGTAGAGAGCTAGTAGAAGATATACATATAAACTCTAGAGGATGGCTTCTCATGTATAACACATGTCATGTAGATAAAAGTATCCCCCTTAGAAGAGCCACATCAAATGGCCTTTATTTCAAATAATAGATAAGATGACATGATGGCATGCATAGTGATTCCTCTACTCCATGTTGATCTATAAGCCGTTACACCTCAAAACGATTAGCTCCAAGAGGTTCTATTGTGGAAACATACCAAGGATACTACCAAATAATTGACAAACTTAGGTCTTAAAGATGTGACCTAGTAGTTGGACCATTAAGAGAAAGAGATCCAAAATTTTAGAAGATAGAATGATGCCTTGAAGGAATTGGTAAAAGAGGCAATGTGTCCCATTGAACTAGATCACCTAGAGGATGCTTTATCAGCTGCCCTAAAAAAATGAGCTTCAACCTTAGATCCAAGTGATTCATTTTTGGATGCAGGAAAGATATGGTACCAAAATTTTGATGAATAGGGAGTGGAAATTATAGAGGCTAACATGAATTTGTTACATGATGTATAGATCAAATTAGATAGGCTTATGACAATGGTAAACTATGATTTTGGGCTAATGGATGAGGTGTCCACTTGGACTAATGACATAGAGGCATTATGGATAATTAAGGGACAAAGATACTAGATGTTGCTTAACATTTATACAAGGGAAGATCTAGATAAAATGCATGATTGGATTGAGGAGATATAGTTAGGGAATAAGGTCATGTTGGCATTATACGAGGACTTCCAAGACATGCAAGCTAAAACTCTAGCCCAAATGTTGCAAGCAACTAAGTATTATAACACACCTAGTCTATAAATTTTTTATCATTACTATAGTACCCAACTATGTGAGGTGGAAGATTTAGTACAATAATTCTAGGAATATTTTGAAGTAGTATCCTCTAAGGATAATGTGTTGTGCATATTTAAAGCCAAAGAGACACTAAAAGAATTAGTCTCCAAGACAAATGATTTTATTGAAGTAATGCTAGAGATCCCAGATTTTCATAGAGAAGTGAGAGGTAAATACCAAGCCCTCATCTTAGTAGAGTTAAAGGAGATTACTACTGCCATTAGGAAGTTCAAGGTGACACATTCAAACATCATTTTTGTGGAGGGTTAAGAAGACCTAGATCCTAGAAATTGAAGTTTTGGGAATTAGAAAATCCCTACCAATTTTGACCTTGTGATACACCTATTAGAAAATAAACTCAACCAAGATAACACAGAGTGTGGGGGGAGGGGAGCTCGAATCATTTATGCATAAAAAAATCTCAATATCCTTATAATTCTCAAACATGTAAATAGTAGATATTTGTTGATCTCCAAGCCTAAGTTACCTATTAGTGTCTAACACTTAGTCATTTCCAAGGTAGTGTTGGATGGTAATCATTATGAATAAGCCATTCAGAGAAGGCCAAACTATATAGGACTTGTTCATATTTTACCATACGCCAAGCAAGGAAAAGGTTGGCAAGCACCCTAGTAGAGACCATGCCAGCATACAAGCCGAGTAACATAGAAGAGACTGAGCATTTGGAAAGTTAGTTAATATTGAGTGGGTCAATATATGCCAAGTGTATAAAATAAAAATGACAACATGAATGTTAGTTATGTTTGAGGATCAAAACATTCAAGTGTTGAGTAAACTAGTTTTGACATATGAGTTTTTAATGGCATAAACACTTATGTAAATCATTTTAGCCAACTTTTACATGATATTTAAAGATTATAGATCTAATTAATGAGAAGATTACACATTTTTTAGAAGGCATTAATTCAAAGAAAAGAAGATTAACCAATCATAAAATCAGAAGGATAAAATGACATAAGGATGAAATATGGATAATTGATCTTAATCTAGAACTTTTGTGATTTTCTATTCAAGAAGGGTTAGACCTAAGATTATAATGTATTGTGAATAAATTATGGATAAGAATATGAAGAACCTTCTGTCACACTGTCAGTCAATGATATTGCCGAAAAGAAAACTAACAAAAACATGATGATAGACATAGCATCTCCTCTCAGCTATGAAGAATTTGATGACATTAAGGACTGCAAAACCGCCTTTGACATGTGGAACAAGCTAAAAGAAATCTATGGAGGGGATGACAATGTGAGAAGAGCAAATGCAGAAAGTCTAAGAGGACAATTTGATCAAATGAAGATGAGAGAGGATGAAAACATTGCAAAGTATGTTGAAAGAGTTAAATCATGTGTAAGTGCAATCAGGGTAGCTGGTGGTGACATCAAAGGAGAAATAGTTGCAAGCAAAGTTCTTAGAACCTTGCTTCCCATTTATGCAATCAGAGTGTTTGCAATTAAGGAAAGAAGATGTGAAGCAAATCATCAGATAAATCTTGAGGCCATAGTTGGGAGATTAACTGCATTTGAACTAGATAACTTTGACAACTATGTTCCAGCTTCCAAGAACATGGAATCAACATTTGAGGCCAAACTTTCACTCAAGGAGAAAAAATTAAAGAAACTTCAGCCAGAAAGTGAAGATGAATCAGATCTAAGCTCAGACAGTGATCTTGAAGTAATTGAAGCTCTTCTAGCAAGAAAATACTCCAGAGGCAGAGGAAAATATAAAGGTAAAATTCCTCTAATATGTTTTTCATGTGAAGAAATTGGTCATATTGCAGCTAGGTGCCCGAACAAGCAAAGCAATGATGAAAAGAAGGATCATAAATGGAATAGAAAGAAAGATTTCAAATCATTCAAGAAAAAAGGTAATAAATCATGTTTCATGGCTGAAAATTCTGAAGATTCTGATAATAGTGAGGATGAAATTGTTTATATTGTTGTTAAAGATGATTCTGACAATGATGAGGAATATAAAATTGCTCTTATCTGTCATATAAGTAAGAATGATACATGGATTATAGACAGTGGTTGCTCACATCATATGAATGGTGATAAAACCAAGTTTGATTAGTTTGAAGATTATGATGGTGGCAGTGTAAGGTTTGGTAATAATGAACCTCATTTCATAAAAGGAAGAGGAAGAATCTGTCTAACCAAAGAACTTGTTTGTAACAATGCCTATTGGGTTGAAGGTCTCAAACATACTTTGCTAAGTGTGGCACAGTTAGTCAATACTGGATTCAAGGTGGAATTCATGCATGGAAAGGCAAGACTGTTGAATGAGCAAGGAAAACTGATAGGATCTGGCACCCAAACTAAAGGTAACTTATTCTATCTAGAACTTGGTGAATGCTCATGTTTTATTGCTCAAATTGAAGAGAGTTGGTTATGGCATAAAAGGTTGTGTCATGTCATTTTTGATAATTTGATAAAAATAAGCAAATTCAAGAAAGTAAGAGGCATTCCTAACATTAAGAAACCTAAGGTTGGTCTATGCAAGAACTGTCAGATTGGTAAAATGGGAAGGACTAGTTTTAAAAGTAAAAACTATCAATCAAAAGATATATTAGAAATTGTGCATACTGATTTATGTGGACCTATTGGAATAGAAAGCTATACTGGAGAGAAATTTTTCATTCTCTTTGTTGATGATTACTCAAGAATGATGACTGTCATGTATCTAAGAAATAAATCAGAAGCATTTGAAAAATTTAAATGGTATTTGGCAAGAGTAGAAAAAGAAATAGGGAAAAGACTAAAATGTTTAAGATCAGACAGAGGTGGTGAATTCATTTCACATGAATTCAATAACTTCTGCATTGAAAGAGGTATTAAAAGACAGGTTTCAGCACCAAGAACTCCAGAACAAAATGGAATAGCTGAAAGAAGAAATAGATCCATTATGGATTGTGCAAGAACCCTAATGATAGAAAAGAACATTGCTATCAAATACTGGAAGGAAGCCATCAGCACTGCAGTTCATACATTAAACCAAGTACAGCTGAAAAAGGACTCATTCAAGACTCCCTATGAATTATGGTATGGCCACAAACCCAATGTAAGTTATCTGAAAGTATTTGGAAGCAAATGCTATATTTTGAAAGAATCTAGAATAGGAAAATTTGATGTAAAAGGTGATGAAGGAATATTTTTGAGATATTCTTGCAAAAGCAAAGCATATAGATGTTTAAATCTATCAACTCAAAAGGTCATAGAAAGTGCACATGTGAAAATTGATGAGTTTGCAGACAAATCAGAAGAAGAAAGCAAAAAGGTACCTGAAGACTACAAGAGATTTGTTTACATTGAACCAGATACTATACAAAGTATACTGTTCACTCAAGAATCCTCAACTCCTGAGTCTTCAGTAACCAAGTTGTAAATAGTTCAAACCGAGCCTCAGCAACTTTCAGACATTACCGAGCAAGTGTCTACCGAGTCTGAATCAACCGAGCCAATATCTACCGAACTAGAATAGTAAGAATCTGAAGAACAGAAGGATAATAATGAAATTAATTCAAGAGGCAAGGAACCTGTATTAGCAAAATATGTCAGAAGACATCATGCACTAGATCAGATCATTGGAGACAAATCTAAAGGAACCTTGACAAGAAGTAAGTTGAAAAATACTTGTTTACTTGCTGATTTTGAACCTAGAAGTATTAAGGATGCACTAGAAAATGATAGTTGGATTGAGGCAATGAATGAGGAAATAGAACAGATAGAGAAAAACAAGACATGGACTCTTGTACCCAGGCCCAAAGACAAGAATATAATTGGAACCAAGTGGGTATTCGGAAACAAGTTGACTGAAGATGGTAAGGTATCCAGAAACAAAGCTAGATTGGTATGCAAAGGATACTCACAAGAAGAAGGTATAGATATGGAGAAACTTTTTCTCCTGTTGCAAGATTGGAAGGAGTCAGAACCTTACTTGCATATGCTGCTCACAAAGGATTCAAAGTTTATCAGATGGATATCAAGTCAGCATTCCTCAATGGAATACTAGATGAAGAAGTTTACATTGAACAACCTGAAGGTTTTGTTGATCTAGATAAAAGGAACATGGTCTGCAAATTACACAAGGCACTGTATGGTCTGAAACAAGCTCCTAGAGCATGTTATGAAAGATTGCATAATTATCTTATTCAGAGTGGTTTTCAAAGAGCTAATGATAATAGTAGCTTGTATATAAAGGAAGGTCTAGATAATAAGATTGTCTTGGCAGAAATATTTTTAGATGATACTGTTTTCACAGGGCATGATGATCTTTGCAAAGAATTTTCAGAACAAATGAACAAGGAGTTTGAAATGTCTATGTTTGGTGAGATAAAATTCTTTGTTGGTCTTCAAATCCAACAGAATAAAAATGGCATCTTCATCACTCAGTCAAAATACATCAAGGAGATATTGAAAAAGTTTGGTATGGAGGACTGTAAACCTGTTGGTACTCTCATGTGTACTGGATTGAAACTTACAAAAGATGATGAATCCAAAGAGGTAGATCAAACATTGTATAGATCTATGATTGGAAAATTGTAGTATGTAGTTCATACCAGGCCAGATATTGCTCTCGCAGTTGGTATTGTTGTAAGATTTTCAACAAAACCAAGAGAAACTCACCTGATGGCGATCAAGAGAATAATGAGATATTTGAAAGGAACTGAAGATTATGGGCTATGGTACAAATTTGGAGGTAATTTGGATTTGAAAGTTTTTACTGATGCTGATTGGGCAGGGAATCTTGATGACAGAAAAAGCACAAGTGGAGGAGCATTCTTTCTTGGAAAGAGATTGGTTTCTTGGACAAGCAAAAAGCAGAATTGTACATCCCAATCCACAATAGAGGCAGAGTATGTTGCTGTAGCAGTAAACTGTTCCAACATTTTTTGGTTTAAACAGTTATTACAAGGAATGAAGATGGAAATCAAAGAACCAGTTGTTATGTTTTGTGACAATACTAGTGCAATCAACATATCCAAGAATCTAGTAATGCATTCCAAGACAAAGCACATAGCAATAAAATATCATTTTGTCAGAGAATTGGTGCAGAACAAGGAGATCGGACTAGAATATGTGCATACAAAGGAAAAAATTGCTGACATATTCACAAAGCCATTACCTAAGGATACATTCTTGTATCTCAGAGGTAAGTTAGGGATCACTCTCCTATCTGAAGTTCACTAAAATAAAGTTTGAAGTGATACATCAACCTATGACAAGTTGAAAATCAATCAAGTTGATGCAACAGAGTATTGAAGTCATTGCATATGAATTTGTACATGAGGTACACTGTAATCCAGTTGAGAAGTACTTTTGGCATACGAAAGGAGCTTTTACTATGTTATATTGTCTTTGGCATGTGTTGTCAAAGAGGGAGAGTAAAACTGTAATACCTATTCTAAAATTTGTAAGCATTTGTAAGGGAGAATAAAATTGTCATATCTTTCTGTTATACAATTCCTTCACAGAGGGAGATTACTAAAAAAGGGAGAAGTTTCTATCTAAGAGGGATAAGTATTATGTTGACATATAGTGCTGCACTAAGAGAAGGACTTGTTTTCAAATTTCATTCTGCTATGACATGTTGTGTTGCCATCAATGCAAAAGTGGGAGATTGTTGGATACAATTGGTTAATTGAGTGTTGTCTTTGATGTTACACAAATGTCATATCAGTCATCAGACAATGTCTACCAAGCTCAGAAGGTAAGCATACTCATTTACAGAGTCTACCAAGCATTGCTGTATATTACATTGTAAAGATAGCTTCTACCGAGCTAACTTGGTTAACAAAGGAAGTTCAGTACTTACCGAGCCCACTCGGTGATTGAAGGAAACTGTGACAAAGTGTTTACCGAGCTAGGAGGATAAGCAAAGAAAAGTTAGTGTTTACCGAGATGGGAAGGTAACCAAAGAAAAGTTAGTGTTTACCGAGATAGGAAGGTAAGCAAAGGAAAGTCAGTGCTTACCGAGTTCACTCGGTGTCCAAAGGGAATTTGGTAAAAATAGTTTCTACCGAGCTCACTCGATCATCTATAGTTACCGAGTTCTCTCGGCGATTGAAGGGATGTTACAGAGTTCGCTGTATTAATCGAGCTCACTCGGTTAACACAGGAATTATTTTCTGAACAGTATTAACCAAGCAGTGTCAGCCAGTAAAGGGATTTGTTGGTTTGTAATTTTTAGCCGACTATTGTATTTGTTTGATTATTGATCAGTGATTAGAGCCGACTAAGATAATCTGTAAGGTATATATGAAAGATCAAGTTGTGAATTCATAGAAAAAAATAAAAAGAGAGAGTTTGGATGCATAAGAGTGCGAATGTATGGATATGGAATAATCGTATATTGAAGAAGTGTGATGAAGGATCAAACATGTTGAAGGAGCTGCAAAGTTATATGTGATCAGTAAGGATCCAGTCAAGCATAACAGAGATCTGCAATTAGCAAAGATAAGTTGCACATTATATCAGGTCACTTCATTGTTGCTTTCTAACCATTGTAACAGTGAACTCAAAATCTCTTAACAGAGTGGGTTTAACAACCTTATTGTAAATCCTCTAACAAGGTAACAGTTCAGTTGAATTGTTCTAAAGACCTCTAGCAAGGCCACTCCTAATAGGATGATTAAATCCTCTAACAGGGTCACACCTAATAGTGTGTTTTGTAAACTTTAACAGGGTTGGCTCGTAATAGGGCTCACTTCAGAAGAGTGAAAAATAGTAACTAGTTAAATTGGTGGTTTTTCCCATATTAGGTTTCCACGTTAAATCTGGTGTCTTTAGTATTCATGATTGCTGAATTATTTTGGTTACCAATCCTTAATAATTATTAGTATTTGCTGCATTATCAAGTTTCAGTAATCTGTAACCAAGATCTAGATTTTAGACATCTAAGGGACTATGAAATGTTTTTGTGGTAACTGATGAAACTTCATCTGGCTACTATCGTTGATACTGGACTAAAATACCTTGAAGAAGAATATGAAGAACCTTCTGCCACACTGTCAGTCAATGATATTGCTGAAAAGAAAACTCACAACAACATGATGATAGACATAGCATCTGCTCTCAGCTATGAAGAATTTGATGACATTAAGGACTGCAAAATCGCCTTTGACATGTGGAACAAGCTAAAATAAATCTATGGAAAGGATGACAATGTGAGAAGAGCAAAAGTAGAAAGTCTCAGAGGACAATTTGATCAAATAAAGATGAGAGAGGATGAAAACATTGCAAAGTATGTTGAAAGAGTTAAAGCATGTGTAAGTGCAATCAGGGCAACTGGTGGTGAAATCAAAGGAGAAATAGTTGTAAGCAAAGTTCTCAGAACCTTGCTTCCCGTTTATGCAATAAAAGTGTCTGCAATTCAGGAAAGAAGATGTGAAGCAAATCATCAGATAAATCTTGAGGCCATAGTTGGGAGATTAACTGCATTTGAACTAGATAACTTTGACAACTATGTTTTAGCTTCCAAGAACATGGAATCAGCATTTGAGGCCAAACTTTCACTCAAGGAGAAAAAATTAAAGAAACTTCAGCCAGAAAGTGAAGATGAATCAGATCTAAGCTCAGACAGTGATCTTGAAGTAATTGAAGCTCTTCTAGCAAGAAAATACTCCAGAGGCAGAGGGAAATATAAAGGTAAAATTCCTCTAATATGTTTTTCATGTGAAGAAATTGGTCATATTGCAGCTAGGTGCCCGAACAAGCAAAGCAATGATGAAAAGAAGGATCATAAATGGAATAGAAAGAAAGATTTCAAATCATTCAAGAACAAAGGTAAGAAATCATGTTTCATGGCTGAAAATTCTGAAGATTCTGATAATAGTGAGGATGAAATTGTTTATATTGCTGTTAAAGATGATTCTGACAATGATGAAGAAGATAAAATTGCTCTTATCTGTCATAAAAATAAGAATGATACATGGATTATAGACAGTGGTTGCTCACATCATATGACTGGTGATAAAACTAAGTTCGATCAGTTTGAATATTATGATGGTGGCAGTGTAAGGTTTGGTAATAATGAACCTCGTTTCATAAAAGGAAGAGGAAGAATCTGTCTAACCAAAGAACTTGTTTGTAACAATGCCTATTAGGTTGAAGGTCTCAAACATAATTTGCTAAGTGTGGCACAATTACTTAATACTGGATTCAAGGTGGAATTCATGCATGGAAAGGCAAGACTGTTGAATGAGCAAGGAAAACTGATAGGATCTGGCACCCAAACTAAAGGTAACTTATTCTATCTAGAACTTGGTGAATGCTCATGTTTTATTGCTCAAATTGAAGAGAGTTGGTTATGGCATAAAAGGTTGTGTCATGTCAATTTTGATAATTTGATAAAATAAAGAAAATTCAAGAAAGTAAGAGGCATTCCTAACATTAAGAAACTTGAGGTTGGTCTATGCAAGAACTGTCAGATTGGTAAAATGGGAAGGACTAGTTTTAAAAGTAAAAACTATCAATCAAAAGATATATTAGAAATTGTGCATACTGATTTATGTGGACCTATTGGAATAGAAAGCTATACTGGAGAGAAATTTTTCATTCTCTTTGTTGATGATTACTCAAGAATGATGACTATCATGTATCTAAGAAATAAATCAGAAGCATTTGAAAAATTTAAATGGTATTTGGCAAGAGTAGAAAAAGAAATAGGGAAAAGACTGAAATGTTTAAGATCAGACAGAGGTGGTGAATTCATTTCACATGAATTCAATAACTTCTACATTGAAAGAGGTATTAAAAGACAGGTTTCAGCACCAGGAACTTCAGAACAAAATGGAATAGCTGAAAGAAGAAATAGATCCATTATGGATTGTGCAAGAACATTAATGATAGAAAAGAACATTGCTATCAAATACTGGAAGGAAGCCATCAACACTGCAGTTCATACATTAAACCGAGTATAGCTGAAAAAGGACTCATTCAAGACTCCCTAGGAATTATGGTATGGCCACAAACTCAATGTAAGTTATCTGAAAGTATTTGGAAGCAAATGTTATATTTTTAAAGAATCTAGAATAGGAAAATTTGATGTAAAAGGTGATGAAGGAATATTTTTGGGATATTCTTGCAAAAGAAAAGCATATAGATGTTTAAATCTATCCATTCAAAAGGTCATAGAAAGTGCACATGTGAAAATTGATGAGTTTGCAGACAAATCAGAAGAAGAAAGAAAAAAGGTACCTGAAGACTACAAGAGATTTGTTTACATTGAACCAGATACTATACCAAGTATACCGTTCACTCAAGAATCCTCAACTCTCGAGTCTTCAGTAACCGAGTTGCAAATAGTTCAAATCGAGCCTCAACAACTTTCAGACACTACCGAGCAAGTGTCTACTGAGTCTGAATCAACCGAGCCAATATCTACTGAACCAGAACAGCAAGAATCTGAAGAACAGAAGGATAATAATGAAATTCATTCAAGAGGCAAGGAACCTGTATTAGCAAAATATGTCAGAAGAAATCATGCACCAGATCAGATCATTGGAGACAAATATGAAGGAACCTCAACGAGAAGTAAGTTGAAAAATAATTGTTTACTTGCTGATTTTTAACCTAGAAGTATTAAGGATGCACTGGCAAATGATAGTTGGATTGAGGCAATGAATGAGGAAATAGAACAGATAGAGAAAAACAAGACATGGACTCTTGTACCCAGGCCCAAAGACAAGAATATAATTGGAACCAAGTGGGTATTCAGAAACAAGTTGATTGAAGATGGTAAGGTATCCAGAAACAAAGCTAGATTGGTATGCAAAGGATACTCACAAGAAGAAGGTATAGATATGGAGAAAATTTTGCTCCTATTGCAAGATTGGAAGGAGTCAGAATCTTACATGCATATGCTGCTCACAAAGGATTCAAAGTTTATTAGATGGATTTCAAGTCAGCATTCCTCAATGTAATACTAGATGAAGAAGTTTACATTGAACAACCTGAAGGTTTTGTTGATCTAGATAAAAGGAACATGGTCTGCAAATTACACAAGGCACTGTATGGTCTGAAACAAGATCCGAGAGCATGGTATGAAAGATTGCATAATTATCTTATTCAGATTGGTTTTCAAAGAGCTAATGATAATAATAGCTTGTATATAAAGGAAGGTCTAGATAATAAGATTGTCTTGGCAGAAATATTTGTAGATGATACTGTTTTCATAGGGCATGATGATCTTTGCAAAGAATTTTTAGAAAAAATAAACAAGGAGTTTGAAATGTCTATGTTTGGTGAGATAAAATTCTTTGTTGGTCTTCAAATCCAACAGAATAATAATGGCATCTTCATCACTCAGTCAAAATACATCAAGGAGATATTGAAAAAGTTTGGTATGGAGGACTGTAAACCTATTGGTACTCCCATGTGTACTGGATTGAAACTTACAAAAGATTATGAATCCAAAGAGGTAGATCAAACATTGTATAGATCTATGATTAGAAAATTGCAATATGTAGTTCATACCAGGCCAGATATTGCTCTCCCAGTTGGTATTGTTGCAAGATTTTCAGCAAAACCAAGAGAAACTCACCTGATGGCGATCAAGAGAATAATGAGATATTTGAAAAGAACTAAAGATTATGGGCTATGGTACAAATTTGGAGGTAATTTGGATTTGAAAGTTTTTACTGATGCTGATTGGGCAAGGAATCTTGATGACAGAAAAAGCACAAGTGGAGGAGCATTCTTTCTTGGAAAGAGATTGGTTTCTTGGACAAGCAAAAAGAAAAATTGTACATCCCAATCCATAGTAGAGGCAGAGTATGTTGCTACAGCAGTAAACTGTTCCAACATTGTTTGGTTTAAACAGTTATTACAAGGAATGAAGATGAAAATCAAAGAACCAGTTGTTATGTTCTGTGACAATACTAGTGCAATCAACAAATCCAAGAATCCAGTAATGCATTCCAAGACCAAGCACATAGCAATAAAATATCATTTTGTCAGAGAATTGGTGTAGGACAAGGAGATCAGACTAGAATATGTGCATACAAAAGAACAAATTGCTGACATATTCACAAAGCCATTACCTAAGGATACAATCTTGTATCTCAGAGGTAAGTTAGGGATCACTCTCCTATGTGAAGTTCACTAAAATAAAGTTCGAAGTGATACATCAACCTATGACAAGTTGAAAATCAATCAAGTTGATGCAGCAGAGTATTGAAGTCATTGCATATGAATCTGTACATGAGGTACACTATAATCTAGTTGGGAAGTACTTTTGGCATATGAAAAGAGCTTTTACTATGTTATATTGTCTTTGGCATGTGTTGTCAAAGAGGGAGAGTAAAACTGTAATACCTATTCTGAAATTTGTAAGCATTTGTAAAGGGAGAATAAAACTGTCATATCTTTTTGTTATACAATTCCTTCACAGAGGGAGATTACTAAAAGAGGGAGAAGTTTCTATCTAAGAGGGAGAAGTATTATGTTGACATATAGTGCTGCACTAAGAGAAGGACTTGTTTTCAAATTTCATTCTACTATGACATGTTGTGTTGCCATCAATGCCAAAGAGGGAGATTGTTGGATACAATTGGTTAATTGAGTGTTGTCTTTGATGTTACACAAATGTCATATCAGTCATCAGACAGTGTCTACCGAGCTCAGAAGGTAAGCATAGTCATTTACAGAGTCTACCAAGCATTGCTATATATTACATTGTAAAGATAGCTTCTACCGAGCTAACTTGGTTAACGAAGGAAGTTCAATACTTACCGAGCCCACTCGCTAATTGAGGGAAACTGTGACAAAGTGTTTACCGAGCTGGGAAGATAAGCAAAGAAAAGTTAGTGTTTATTGAGATGGGAAGGTAACCAAAGAAAAGTTAGTGTTTACCGAGATAGGAAGGTAAGCAAAGGAAAGTCAGTTCTTATTGAGTTCACTCGATGTCCAAAGGGAATTTGGAAAAAAATAGTTTCTACTGAGCTCACTCGATCATCTATACTTATCGAGTTCTCCTGACAATTGAAGGGATGTCACAAAGTTTGCTGTATTAACCGAGCTTAGTCGGTTAACACAGGAATTATTTTCTGAACAGTATTAACCAAGCAGTGTCGGCCAGTAAAGGGATATGTTGGTTTGTAATTTTTAGCCGACTATTGTATTTGTTTGATTATTGATCAGTGATTAGAGCCAACTAAGATAATGTGTAAGGTATATATGAAAGATCAAGTTGTGAATTCGTAAAAAAAAAAAAGAGAGAGAGTTTGGATGCATAAGAGTGTGAATGTATGGATATGGAATAAGCATATATTGAAGAAGTGTGATGAAGGATCAAACGTGTTGAAGGAGCTGCAAAGTTATATGTGATCAGTAAGGATCCAGTCAAGCATAACAGAGATCTGCAATTAGCAAAGATAAGTTGCACATTATATCAGGTCACTTCATTGTTGCTTTCTAACCATTGTAACAGTGAACTCAAAATCTCTTAACAGAGTGGGTTTAACAACCTTATTGTAAATCCTCTAACAAGGTAACAGTTCAGTTGAATTGTTCTAAAGACCTCTAGCAAGGACACTCCTAATAGGGTGATTAAATCCTCTAACAGGGTCACACCTAACAGTGTGTTTTGTAACCTTTAATAGGGTTGGCTGCTAACAGGGCTCACTTCAGAAGAGTGAAAAACAGTAACTAGTTACATTGGTGGTTTTTCCCATATTGGGTTTCCACGTTAAATCTAGTGTCTTTAGTATTCATGATTGCTGAATTATTTTGGTTACCAGTCCTTAATAATTATTAGTATTTTCTGCATTATCAAGTTTCAGTAATCTATAACCAAGATCAAGATTTTAAACATCTAAGGGACTGTGAAATGTTTTTGTGGTAACTGATTCACCCCCTCCCCCTCTTAGTTACTCCATTCTCATTTCCAATAGAAAAAGGAAATGTAAAATCCAAAGGAAAACCTACTTGTTATAATTGTGGTAAAATTGGAAACACTACTAACATTTTCCAAAGAAAAAATGTTATGCAAAACCTTAAACCTAAGTTTATTGGTAATTATTTTAATTGTAAGGAACAAGGACATCGAGAACATGAATACATGTCAAAGAAAAGTAAAACACCTACTACACTTACATTTGAAGGACATTGTTACAACTTTCATAAATATGGACATAGAGCTCATGAATGCAGATCCAAGGAAAAATCTATCTAGACATCTCAAAAGAAAACACGTACCTAAGAAAGGTAACCCATACAAGTGGGATTAAAATACATGGTATAATTTCCATTATTGTGGAGAGTATGGGAACATTTCAGAGAATTATATTAAGACACATTTCATAGGAAATTAAAAGAAATGGTTGAATGAAAACCTAGTTTGTTTTAGTTGTCTTAAGGTTAGACATGTTAGTAAGAAATGTAGGACCTGAGCACTAGTACCAAATAGTGAAAGTAATAAAGGAAAAGGGAAAGTTGAGATGAACAAAACATGAAAATAGATAGTAGAAGCTTGAAGTAGTGGAGAAAAAAAGAAGTTGAGATCACCCAATCTGATTGATTGGGTGATCACACCACATCCAACTTAGCATAGAAGGTATGTAAGGTACTGTATACTTAAATGATATATCATACATCAGTTCCTAATAAGTAAAGTGATTAAAAGTCCATATATACATGAATCAAGATGCATTAGGAAAAATCTAAGAGAAGTAGTAGGCAATGGAGTAAGTTACATTATCAAGTGATGAGCATCAGTACTATAGTCTGTATTAACTCAAAATTGCAATATAGATGGAGATCTTACATTGACTGAGCTGATGTATTGGCTGAATGAATTGGTATTGACCAAGCAAGGTGATAATGACTGAGTATTTGAATGGAAAGAAGCATAAAAGGTAGATACAGTTGTCGTGCACCCACCAGAGTACATACAAATTTATTGCATAAATAAATTGAATAGATTGAAGGTATCTATAAAATTTTGGTATTCATTTTCATTTTACAAAGCTATTTTTAGAGCTCAAGATATTGAAAGGCAATTTTATTGATATAGAGAGTGAATCACAGTGTGTCATTGGAAAATTGAAAGATCATCAGTAAGTTGAGTTTCTAGTGCCAAGTAAGTTGTTTTTGAAGTAATTTGAATTAAATCTATTTGAACCCTAGTTTAGAGACAGAATCATCTACGTCTATCTCTACAAAAGAAATTTTGAACTAAAGAAATGCACAGATTGTGAGGTGTTGGTGTCTAGAACTACTGAACAACAAAATGCTCAATACCAAAGTTATAATACTCACATAACCTAAGGATTAGCCAATTCCTATTAAAATTACATGTGAAAACCACTTGGACCCAACTACAACAAAACCAAGGATGGTTTTCTACTCTTTAGGCTCTGCAAAACCAAGGTGGGTATGCCTAGGGATGATTCAAATGCAAATTACTATATAAAAAACTATCTTAGTTTCATTCTAATTCTTATATTCTATCTTCAAACACATACACAGTTTATCCAATTTTAAAATATTTTTAGAGTTATGTACATCCCTCATAAGCAAATCTAGTCATATTTCTCCTAGGGTTTACAGATATTCTTGGAAATAGCAGCTACCTATGACTTAGAAACTAAATGTAAATGAGTGGTGACCAGAATTTGTTACTTTGAACAAAATGGAAAGAAAATGATTTTGATTATAATTGATTTGATATGTAATGGTGGAATTTACTCTCTCTCACTTCTGACTTATGTGACTAGTGCCTTACCCATTGGGCAAAAGATTGACTATTGGCGGGAGATCTAATTCAAATAACTTGTATATGAATCTATTAATTTTAATCACCCTATTCCATTCTTATGAACTATCCGTTTCTTAAACTTATAAACTCTACTGATCTACTGAAGCATTTACTTAATTCCTTGAAATAAAAGCAACAACAGAACTAGTATACAACCCACCCAGACTACATTCAATCAATTAAACCTTACTCAAATGACCTCAAAGTAAACAAACTCATAAAATGGAGATAGAAATTGGTGACACAGATCTAGTGCAAATACCCTTTGTATTATCCTTTTAGATGACCAATACAATGACCAATAGAAACTCAAATGAAAAGCCCAAAATATTTTTCTAATTATGTCATTTGCTATATATTATTAGAAACTACACAATTGAAAGTAAATTCAAAAAAACTACATACTACTGGACTGACTATACTTTTCTTGAGATAAACAAAAATTTTACAAGACATTCAGACCCATCACAATGCCTTGAAAACTCATTTATAAAGCATGAGTTGCGATGAGAAAAGGGAAAATGAGACTAATAGGTGTCCTTTTTAAACAAGAAATACAACAAACTTTTCAAAATATCTTTGAATAATAACATAAAAAGAAAAGGTGAAATCAATTGCTCAGGACAGCTGGAGCATCAAATCTTCAATTTTGTCTTTCCCTTTAACTGCCCCCTATTGGTAAAACTTTTATCTCCTCAATTGCCTCGCACACAATGACCTCTCTCTTGGTTAGCCATCCACATGTCTTGATTGTTGTCAACTCACCAATATACTTTTTCCACTTGGCATCTATGATCACTTTCCCCTCTGTTATGAACCTATTCATTTCAGTTTCAATTTTGAAAAGAGTTTCAATGAGCTCATTAAAAGAAAACTCATTAGTATCACCTTCAAAAAATGGAAGTCACCTATGGCAATCTTGCAATGTGGTCAAAAGAACCAGACCACTCATTCCAATCATTCATTTGGCCATCAAAATTAAGGATTGAAAGAATGAAAGAATAGAAACCATTAATCAACAATTTTATTTTATTCTAAATAACTGTTAATTTCCCTATAAAAATTTGCAATAGATCCTTTACTTTGTCCATACCCTCTTTGACAGAAATGACCTTATTAGGAAGGTTTGGCTTCTTAGCTAGTAGAGGTATCAATCTATCAAAAAATTGTATGTAAGGTCCCCATTACTAGAAAATTGGGTCAAGCCAACCTATAGCTTCCTTAAATAATGGTTCTATAGCTTGCAAGTTGGTGAATGCATTGTATGCATCTTGAGATATTCTCTTCAAGATGCTCACCCTATGATTTTGCATGCTCATCATTACACCCCTTTTTGGTGCATTATCAGATTGGGGAACCTCCTCCACACTTACCATATGTACTGGCACTATTACCCCTATGGGTATATCTTTTTTTTGGGCCTCAACTTCTATAATATGCCTCTCCTCTTCCACATTCCTTTATGCATGTTTTACCTCTACTACATTCTTGAGGTGGTCTTTTAGGGATGCTGCTTCTACTTCTAAGCTTTGTATTTTCCCCTCCAACTCTTCTATCTTGTGTTTCTACACATAGCTGGTCTTTAGCTCTTCCTCATACAATTTTCTCACATCTAAACACTCATTATATGCAACAGCAAACCTATCTTCAATTTGTTCCACCTTTTTCTCATTAATGAGTGCAAAGTGTTTTACTAGGCTAGATATCTCTTTTTCGGTGGTATTATCCAATGTCTAGACAATGATGTTTCCTTGAGTAGTCTCCTTTATATCCATCATTCTGGGTTTCTTCGTGTTAAGGGAAACACTCCATACTACTAGGGTCTTTGTATCTACATTGAATCCTGACCCTCTCTTCAGGCCTTCACTACTATTGACTTCATAGTTGATTCCCTTATCTTTCCTTCTCATTTGGTCAAGAATAAAGACTTTCTCTATATCCCACCTTAGCACTAGAATCATGCCACTTCTATGAACCAACTCCCTAGCTTCTATAGGGGTCATCATCTCACTATCAAGATCATATGCCAGTAGCTTATCAACCAATTCCTTATTCTTTTTAGGATCCTCTCTTGGCATGAGTCTTAATGTGAGCTCATTTTGCTTAATTTTATATAAAAAGCTTTTAAATTTTGATGATTTGATAAAATCATCATCCTCCATAAATTTCTCAAATTGGATGAGTCTATCATCCAATCTGGAGGTTGCAATCTACAAGTCACTTGAGGCTCTTCTTTCCTCTGTAGCCCTTTGCTGCAAATAATTTTGCATGATATCAGTAAAATATTGGTCATTTCTTGGCATGACCTACAAGGCTCTGTTCACCACCTTCTCTGGTATATGCATTGCCTTCTATCTCTTGTTCCCTTTGGCCACCCATGTGGAATATGATGGATGTTCCTCCTCTTCAATATCAATTTCTAGTTGGGCATTAGGCTCAAGGAATTCTCTATTTACTATTACCTCCTCTTGCTCTAGTTCATTTGGCATTTGAGCCATGATGTGATCAAAGTTTTCAACCATTTTTCTTAGATTTCTAGGATAAGGGATATAAGTATAAAAACCCTTGAAATTTGGGTTAGTCCTCTTCAAGGCATCCTCCACTTTCCTGATTTCTCCATATTTTCCTAGAAACTCATCTACCTCCCCTATTGCTACTATATTAGCAATTAAATCCTCTACAAGGATTGGTTTACTGGGAGGTAGAATGTAACCCCTAATGGCCTTTACCTCATTTTTTATATAGTTCTCTAGGTCATACATTCTATATGGCGTAGTAGCAAACTTATATTTGCCT
The DNA here is from genome assembly GCA_028749045.1 of Cupressus sempervirens. NCBI lineage: Eukaryota > Viridiplantae > Streptophyta > Pinopsida > Cupressales > Cupressaceae > Cupressus > Cupressus sempervirens. Next base: position 743,500,684 of record CM053789.1, on the reverse strand, counting down.
AGGTATTCACTTAACTCCTCAAAAAAATTCTTCCCAATTACAAAATCTCCTACCTCAAAACTTCTACAAACAAATGTAGGCTTGTGCAAAGAAAGAGGAATCATATCTTTGTTCATCAATAAAAATTGCCAAAAGAATTCAATTATAGCTAACTTAGGCGGCAAATATTTAGGCAATATATGAGGAGGCTATGGGCATGCATACACTCTCATCAATGTGCACTCCTTAAACAAGAATATATCACCCCGATTGTGATATAATTTCATTTTATCATCTAGAAAGGAAGGTCTAAGTAATGTTTTAGAACATTGGGGGCCCTAAAGAAGGTATGATCTACCATTCTCATAATAATAGAACTAAACAAATTGATAAACACAATTGCATTTGAATATTGAAAATTCTTATCCCAAATGCGAGTCCATAGTTGCGTAGGTAACTCACCAAATTTATCAGAAGTTTGATCAATGAAATCTTGATTGATGTAGTTAATGTTCTTGTATAGGATCATGTGCATGAGTAATGAATAATGGTGGAATTTGAAGTCCTTCATCTCTCCTTTCTTGGCATTGAAAATTTGATGATGCATGCTACCCATGATGAATGCCGTATAATCATATTCTTTTTTGTGGAAAGGGTCTTGTATGTCACATGCCATTAAAAATAATGAACCATAGACACAATCCTCTACCCCATCACTTCCCAAAACCTTATGTAATCCATACACTGTTCCTGAAATAGTTTTAAAATCTGCTCAATGGTAAGTGATCCTCTACTTTCTTTGGAATCAGTCCTGCTTTTTTGACATTATTAGGGATGTGAAGTAGCATCACATTTTTTAGATAATAAGTCTTATTCCTCCCAAATTTTCCTTGCAAATCCTCAATGTCTATGGGCACATCCATTTGTCCCTCCAAACCAAAAGCTTCTATGAAAGAAGTCCTATGAAGTGTGCATAGAAGAATCCCATTGTGCCTATGGAATGACCTTGTAACTAGATTATAAGAATTTATCAGAGCCTTCAATAGGTCCACATCAAAAAATACCTCAAGGAATATCAATTTTTCCATATTCCTATTCCATGGGTTGCACACTAGCACATTTTCAATTCTATTTTGGTAGAAATACAAAAACAAATTAAAACCATCAATCGTAGGGCATTGTGCATCCCTACACAAGAAGTAAGGCTCTTTGAAAACATGATCATTCATTCAAATTGTGTTGGATGACCCTAGGAGAATTTTTAGCCAGTCCTCTACATGTTTGTTTAGCTTTTGAACCCTTGACTACTTCTTTGTTTTTTGTGCACCCTTCTTCTTCTTCCCTTCGACTATAACCTCCATGACATCATCACCTTCATCTTCAACTTCTACTTCTTCTATAGGAACCTCTTCAACCTCCATGTTAGCCATTTTTCTACAAACTCACAACTCAACTCTTGCAACAAAAGCACAAAAAATTGTGAAGCTATGGACACCTTGAAAATTATTAGAATAGAAAACACAAGCTGTTTGAAATGGAAAATACTCTGATCATTCAATCAAATATTTTATAGTTTAATCATGAAATCTACTAGCTTTAATAAATTCTACATGCATGAGTTTTAATACCATCTTTTTTGGCTATCAGTAGAGAATATCAACCATGTAATTCACTCCTAGAGTACTTTTTAGCTTTTTATTTTACATGGCCATGGTGAATTTGTCCTTTCTTCTTAACTGGCATGACACCTTAGCCACTCTCCTTTTCAAATTTGGTCTTCTACTTTTACACTGAGTCAAAATCCTTCGATCTTCATAACCTTGGAGATACAACTAGCAACCCTTTATGCCTATTTGGTGATTCTTTCAAAAAACTCCAAGCAAAGAAGCATTAGGGCTCTTCAAGCACGACTTTGCAATTTCTTTTATGTTCCTACGTGGCCCCTTTCACCCTAAAATCTCAAGCCCTCTCAACATGCCTCTCCATGCTTATGCTTCAACACACCTCATACCAATATAAAGCATTTTTTATACTTCATTTTACCTTTTATGCTCGTATGCATGTTTCAATCTTCGAAGCATCATAATGCTCTTTGCCTTTTCTTTATTTTCCTTTACACTCACATGAGTTACCTTATTCTCATAGCATCAAAAAACCTTTGCAACCCACCTCCTGCTCTTATGTTTCATCCCCCTTCATAGCAACCTAAAGCACTCATCTGATTACCCATTTACATTTTTATGCTCATAAGATTGAAAAAATCTTGTATCCATGGAGAAGGAGATGAAAAAACTCTTTGTCCTCATACTATACTTAGAAACATAAGAGCATAATGAAAATTTTTCCTTTTTAATGAGTCAATGGCCTAGATCAGAGCTTAGAAAAAATAGAGGAAACATCACCATTGATTTAAGCACATGCAAAAAGAAAGATTTAAGTTATTCTCCATGTGGACTAGGCCCATTTGACAATTGCAATGTGTCACAACTTGATTCACTCTTCTCAAGGCCCAAGTGGCACTTCATCAGGTCCCACATATCACGTCCCTCTATATGACATCTCTTTAAGTTTTCTCACAAGACAAAAAAAAAAAAGCACGTATAAGAAATGAAACCTTGCCTCATTCTTATAGGTTCCCCTTGAATGTAGAACCATAAAACCATTACGTATTCTCATGAGAAATCCTTTCTGCCATCATGGATCTCTATGCTCTTATGATGTTCAATGAAATGTAAGTGCATGAATCAAAACAATCCACCCTTTCACTCGTCCGCTCAACACATTACTCGTATCCTCATAGAACAATAGACATGGTTACTTTTAAAATATATTACGCTCATACGCTCAAAAGGAAAATGTATGACTAGAAATACTTGAATGCATTGCTTTTGATGATATAGTTTAAATCATCACCATAGAACTGTAAGTCAAAACTTAAAAAGTATGAAAAGCCCTTTACACTTCTCCGCCCAAGGATCAATTGTGTACTTGGAAGGCTTCATAGTCCATCACTTCATTGTTATGGGTTACAAAACCATATGCTCATAAATCAAAACTGCTTTACACCTTTACACAAAGATAAAATGTGACCATATAAATAGAAGAAAGAGAGTTCAATGCTTCTACGGGAAACCCCAACACCGTAACACCATATAGGAGTAGATTTATGAATTTTGCAAACCCTTGCAAAAGTTTGAATATAACTGAGGGTTTTAGCATACTTAGGGCATTTTAATGACTATGTTGATGACAAACCTTGAGAATTTAATAAAATTCAAACCACATAGAAATTAGGACATGACTAGGGTAACAAAAAAATATGAAAAATTAATTAAAGAGAAACCCTAATTTACAATACACAAGGATTATATGATTTTTCACACATTTTTTTACTTCTTTTGCACTGTGAAAAATTAGACCATCACGATGAATGATCAGTGTCCCCCTCAAAACTTATGGGAATATCCAAACATTGCATTGACTGGTGATGAATTTGGTGTCCTATCATCAATTCCACCAAGGGTATTGATGGTTCATGATTTATGATAATGTTAAATGTGTAAAGTGGGAGAAATTGGAGACTACAAACTTTGTGCATCATATGATAAATTGTGTGATAATAAAGTGTTGAAGAACAAGCACAAGATTGTTGGTGAGAAAGGGTTGACCTATGTCCTAGCCTTTCTGAAGGTTTTCAAGGTCAAGTGGATAAAGATGGTGTTGATTTGAATACATGATATGAAGATATGGTTAGAGGGTGGACTGAGCAAGATTAAAAATGCTTTCATACACCAAGTTCTAGGTTATCCTAATTTTTATAGACCTATCTCAATAAGAAGTATTACGAGGGATGTTGTTGAGTGACAAAATAAGGAAAAATGGAATAGTCGAGGAATGTGAATTGATGGGATCAATGACCCCATCATAGAGTTTGGAGTACATGTGATTGTACACAAGTTTTATTAGTTGATCTGGCTAAATAGTGTTCCTTACATTGCAGTGGACTTTAGATATAAAATTGTAAATATGGATCATAGTTATGATCTTTTCGAGCTGCAATTGCAACAATTGTTAGAGAATCTTGGATCTATAAGGAAAGTAAAGAATGCATCATGTAAGTTTGGTTCCCTAAGTGTCTATATATTTTTCTTTGTACAAAATCCATTCCCTATAGTAGGAAAAATTTCATGGGATAGAAGCAGAATAACTATTGAAAAGATAAGTGACTTGATAATTCAATTAGGAGAAAATTTTGAAGCTATAATGGATAAATATTTGGAGGAATCAAACAACACGATGAAGAATTGAATGAGGATACCTAAGTTGGTTGTAGATAACTATTTTGATGATATATTCTTTATGGTAGAAAATGATTTTATATATGCACATGCACTATTATTAAGGGTTGTATTGATAAGGTTGATGCAATACAAAGTTAATGTTGATGAAGTGTCAGTAACTATGACTACACTACTATCTATAGAGATAGATGTGAATGTCAAACCATTTGACACATATGGCACAACTAATAGTAGAATGATATTAAAAACAAAAGTTCCCAAGATAGATGTGAAAAGAAAGAAAATAAGTAAAGATCTTGAGGGAAAATTTGGTAAAGGTCAACTTTAGAGCACTAAAGGAAAAGTGGAGGATGAGATATCTAAACATAAACCCAAAGCTAAGTCTTCTAAGGGAAAAGAGCTAGTTGCTGCTAAATCAAAGATAGCTAAGTAAAAGAAAGTAGTAATTGTTGATCCAACACTAAAAGAGGATCTTAAGAAAAGTGTAAAGAAGGTTGTTGCACCATTTGAGCTAGAACCAACAAGAAGAGTAATTACAAGCTCAAAGGTAGTTCGACCCCTAGCTAAGAAAGAAAAAGGAAGACCATCAAAGAGGAAGCCGATCAAGATACCAAAGAAAAACCTACCTAAGAGGTTGAGGAGAAAATTGGGCATGATATAAGAGGAGGAATATGATTAGGAAATAGAGTCTGATGATCTAAGAAAGCTTTAGATTATACTAAGACTACCTCTAATGACTCTTGATTAGGTATGTGAGACAATGAAAGAGTCAACTAGTATAGAAGCATTGAAGACAATAAATTTTGATTCCTTACATAAAGTAGACCAAGAGAAGCTTAAAAAGGTTATGATTGATATGATGATACAATTAAAATCTACACCTATAGAGTTAAGTCAAGGCATTCCTGAGAATTTGTATAATAAAGTTGATGCTAAGTGGAAGTGAGCATTATCAACCAAAAGACAAATCAGGGAGACCACTTTAGCATACATAATGCCAAATTTAGGGAAGACACATATGTCTATATCCCTAAAATATTTTTTGAAAATATTTATGCCTAAGGAGAGGGCTTACAAAATTTTGATGAATAAAACCCATGAAGTTGAGCAAGAGAGCATTCTTATGTGGATGAAAGCATTTGGACTTCTTATTCCATTAGCTAACAAAGATGAGGAAAAAGAATAAAGATGTAAAAATTTAAAGGAAGGGGAGGATTATACAACATATATTGCAAAGCTTGTAGAGGAAGTAAGAGAATTGGTAGAAGATGTGAACAACAATCTATGTTGTTGTAATTGAGGACCTTTTTGATTCATCCCCATGGTATCAAAATATGTTGATTGAGGAAGATCTAAAAAATGCTACACCAGATGTCTTAGATCCCTCTCTACTATGTACCAATGGATTGTTATTGCAAATACAATACTATCCAAGGATTGAGAGTGCAAAGACTAATGATTTATCCATGTCATAGATGTCAAACCATGTGAGAAAGTGGAAGAAGAAGAGAAGGAGATTACATAGATAGAGAAACCTAAAGAACAAGATGATATCCAAGCTACCTATAGAAACCTTAAATGTTGCACCTATACAATAGGTTTAATAAACTCAATAGGAGAAGTTACCTAGATCAAGTGCAAAGGGAAAACAGCTATAGATATCACTATCTAGCGATAACACCCCTTGATCTTAGATGATGGCACACAAATATGATACAGTAGAGAAAAAAATGAGTTTAGATGAAGTCATCAAATTTCCTATGTATGACTTAAACAACACGACATTAGAACATATGGAAGAATTGCAAACCCTGCTATGTCACAAGATAAAGAAAGAATAATTGAGAAGAGAACACAAAAGGAAACATGTATTGCACAGTATAAAAGATATTTTTATTGATTCATTTGAGATCTCTGATGTTAATGAGCAATATCTAATTTTGGATCAGTTAGTGTATATATTTGATAAGATTCAGAAAAAATATATAGAGACCAATGATAAATTAATGACATGGTCTGAGAAGAAGTTTGAGCACAAAGTTTTGCAAAAAATTTCAAAATAACTTTCAATTAGGAAGGTTGAACTTTCTAAGAATACCACTTAGTTGGAAGGAATTTTTAAGACCATTCATTCTTTGTATATGAAACTTTTTTATGTTGATTTCTTCACATTGGAGAATGAAAGTTCTATTGAGATGATAAAGGAAGATATGACGACATCTACAATTTCATTGGTCAAGAATGCAATTTCAAGCTCACCTTCATATAATAAGTTGACATTTGATCAATATAGATTATCCAAGTTATTGGTTAGAGATAGTGGGATATGAAATAAATTAATCTCTATTCAATTCAAGCTACTACCCCCACTTGGAGATAATTTAGAGGGAATTATCTATAGCTCATAATTGAACAAAGAAAGGTACACTTCTTTCAAAAAAAAGAGCTTAATTGATCAAGATGCTCAACTGAAGATTCATATTCAAGTCATGAAATTAGAAAGAGACCAATGGAACAAAGGTCTTTAAGAAAATTTGGCATGTCATCAAACATTTTTGGATAAATACAAGTTAACCCCAGCAAACCTCAAGCCATAAGTGACAAAATAAAGGGAGAAATATATTCATGACATACATTATAAGGGGGAAATATTATATATATGACACAAAGGGAGAGACAAAAATTAGATACAACATTATCAAATGAATCAACATCAGAGTTTACAGACATGTATATACTATATAGTAGAGATTATCTTTTGAAGGCCATCTTACAGTCTAAGGGGGAGCATCATTATTTTGCATGGAAAGCTAAGTTATGAAAAAGTATTTTTGCCACTAATGTCAAAGGCGGAGTTTGTTGATCTATAAGCCTAAGTTGTCTATTAGTTTCTAACACTTATTCATTTCCAAGGTAGCATTGGATGGTCATCACTACAACCAAGCCATCCAAAGAAGGTTGAGCTACAAAGTATTTTTATATTTTATTAGAAGATGAGAAAGTCAAAGGTTACTAAGCACCCCATTAGAGACTGAGCCAACATACAAGCCAAGTAACATAGAAGATACTAGGAATTTGGAAAGTTAGTTAATGCCAAGTAAGTGAGTATATCCCAAGCATATAGAACCTGAGTGAAATCATGGATGTTAGTTATGACCAAGCGTCAGAACATTCAACTGTCAAATAAAGTAGTTTTGACATATGAGTTTTTGATGACACAAACACTTAGATAAATCATTTTATCCAACTACATGGTATTTAAAAATTAGTAGGGTAAAATGACCAAAGGATGAAATATGGATCATTAATAAATAATCTAGAACTTTCTATGATTATCTATTTAATAAGTGTTAAACCTAAGATCATAATAGATTACAAATAAATGATGGATGATGAAGAGTGAAGGAGAAAAAAAATGTATAGAACACAGGAAGGCTAAGTCTAAAAGGGGATTAAACAAAGAAACTAGAGTAGTAAAGGACAAGACAAATATATTAGATAAGGAGATCAATTTTTTTTTTTTGAAGAGAGGAGATGTGTAAAAAACTTTTAGAGATAACCGAAGGATTAGGTATTGAATCATTTTTAATAGATTGAGTAAGGGAAAATCTCTTAATAGGGTAGTTCTAACAGACCTTATTTAAATCTCCTAATAGAGTCCTTACTTTATTGTAATTGTAAATACTTTAATAGGGTAAGACCTAATAGTCTTATAATATTTTCACAAAGTAGACCCCTCATAGGGTAGATGATCATATATGATCAAATTATAGCCCTAAGAAGAAAACTTTATTGTTGCAATGGTAGAGATTTATGGGTTTCATCCACACCCCAATTTTACCTTCAACTTGAAGTGTTTCTAGGTTATCAAAATCATTATGTTATGAATTTATATTTTCATGGATATTATTCTTATCTATATTTCATTTCAGCATTACATGTTTATGTTTATATGGTATGAGATCTAATATCTAAGATAGATTAGGTGTGAATTCAATAAATTGCTTTATCAATGAAAAGTTTTAAAGATCCTGATTCACCCTCTCCCCTCTCCCCCTCTTAGTATGTTTTTTCCCATTAAGATTTCAAATAAATGTAATAAACATAGGAAGATAATCATGCACAATACTTCACTAGATCTGTTAACTAGGGGAACCCTTAATGAGAGGGAAAACCCCGGTGGTGATGGTACCCACAAGATGATGTACTAATATAAATGTTCCTTGAGAAAGGATGGCCCTATTAGGAGTAAATGAAATACAATTAGTACATATGAGTCCTTGTTAGGAGACTTTGAATCCTTGTTAGGATATTCCAACCCTATTAGGAGTTGTTCTAAGCCTTTTAGGAGTTAAAAGTAAAATATATGGATCCACTACCCAAATCACTTCAATACTATCCTTAGAAAATAATACAAGTTTACATTAACAACTATTCAACAACTTCTCTTTCCAAATACAGTTCCTTGAAATATCACTGTTCATCAAGTGCACCAAGCACTTCTCTGATCCAAAAGATATTTGCATGTAAGCTTGCCCAATATAATATTAAATATCCTTTTTTTATACCAAGTCCTAGAATAAATTATTGAGTTGGCCTTGAGCCTTTTCCAATTTACAATAATAATATATGACTAACTTAAGATATTACATTGCACATTACATTATAATATTACACCATTTTCACAATAATACATATCTTTCACCTTATTTTCTTCATTAATCTTTGCTAGCTGATCATATGAATCTACATGATTAAAAACAACATCCTCAATATGTATTTTAACCTTTTTCCAAGTCCACTCAGCTAGATTCCATCTCTATTAGCAGATAAAATTGAAATATCTATACTCTCTTCCCAAAAGCTTTGTCTAAAATTCTCCTTCACCAAATCCTTGATAACTCTATCTAGTCTTCATATTTTTGATATGTGATTTTAACTATAGCATATATACATACTCTATAACATTATCCCATGTGTGCATAAGCTAATCTTTAATCCTCGAACTATGTGAAGCCTAACTCTATTTGTTTATGTGTCAATATTCATAAAATAACTAGTATGTTGGCATCAATGACAAAATTTATTACAAATGCAACAAAAAACCTCTTAATCATGTCTTTAGGAATGATAGGATACTATCCTATAGAATTACCATTACCATTCATGCTAACAACCTCAAGGTTCAGAGATGAAGAACTTTCCAAAGTGCGCAAGTGCATTAATTTTTGATCAGTTGTGGTGGTGTTGATAGTTAACTACCAGTTCTATTTTTTGAGTGTCTCATGCACAAAATACACATTTTGATAAAAAAATTAACTAGTAGAGACACCCTAAGAAGGTTGATTTTATAGTTTAGAGGTCCCAAAGACTCCTTGATCATCTAATGTCTCCTCTCTTCTTATCTCTTTCTTCTTTGCTAGTTTTGGAGTCATGTAAAAGTCCATGCACCATGTAATTAATAAAATAAAGGGTACATGCCTACTTAGAACCTTGTTAGGAGTTTATTTCTACATTATTTAAAAAAAAATTTAAAGTTTTTTTAAGAATTTTTTTGTAAGGAAAAAATTGTAGATCCAAAAATTGTATGAAGGATGGGATTTCTTATAAATATAGAGATGTAATATGTATTTATGGTCACTATTTTGATGCAATAAAGTATGCTATTAGTGTTGTCATTCTGTGTAGTGTTTCTTGCTAGAAAAAACATTTCATTTATTATTTTACGTTCATGAATAGAGATGTAACCAATATTTTTATTTTGTTTTAATGCTTGTGTGATTGATTAGTTCTTAGTTGTCATATTTGCTAACAAATTACTCTATTGTGATGAATTGGAGAAAGGATCACCCTACATCTTTTTGCATAATGTTTTTTCTTGTGTGGATGCACTTTTTGTGGCTAAATGATTTGAAGAATCATGAAATATCCTTTAATTTTTATTGCATCCTTTGATGATTAGATCATTGAAGTTAAGGCTATGTTTCTCTTGATTTTATTGGTTTTCAACCTAGTCCTTTTGAAAATTCCATTCACAAACGCATTATTACTATGACTTATGCCCACTAGGAATTTCATTTTCAATAATTTTCTTTGATTTCTTGTTACGTTACCTTAGTAATTTTCTTTTGAGCATGTGGTTATATTAGGAGCACATATAGTTGCACTATTAGGAACTTGCATTCATCATAAAATCAAAAAATATAAAAAAATAATATCTGTTTTTGGTTACACTTTCTTCAAGTTCAACGAGATTTATAGATACTAGTGAAGGTCTCTATGTGAACAAACACATTTTAATTCAATTGAGCTACCCAGTAGGTTTAAAAATAGTCATCTTGAACCTTAGATTTTGTTACTTCAATAAACTTTTCAAGAGAGAAACTCATAAGGACTTTTGTTATTGTCATCATAAAAAATAACTGCTAAACATTTCCTTATAAGTGTAGTCTAAGCTATGGTTATGTTATTGTAACCCTTAATTGAATCCATTGGAATTCATGAAAGAATGATATAAATAAACAAATTTATGGGTTTTCTAAGCTATATATTATAGATCTGAGGATTTTGGGTTTGTTGTTAGGATGAGCTATTTGTAGATTTGGAGCATGTGCAATTTTTGGTCAAAGGAATTTTTTTTATTAAATGGGGGTTTTAGGGAGGATCTTTCATAAAAAACCTCCTAGGTTAAAAAAAAATTCCATTGGATTGATGTTGGTCTTTCCATAAATTTTGATATATAATTTTCCCTAGTTTGGCAATGTTGAGAGAAGATACACAACTTTTTTGAGTTGCATGTCATGATGACCATGAAATTTAATTCCATTTGACTTTTTCTCATAAAAATATAAAAATTCTTTGAAATTTATTTATGTAAGAAAATAGGTTGTCTTGTTAAGATAACAACTTTCCCTCATGATGTCATATTTGGGGCTTCTTATAGTTGTGGGAAGGATAATTTAGAGAAATGTAGTTTGGTATAGGTTTGCTTTTGTGATTATGATATTTTGTTACATTTTATTAGCCTTAACTTTAGATTTTATTTATTTTTAGTACAAATTTGGACATAACTAGAGAATATAGAGTCAAATTTTGGACTTTGAATAGTTAGATAGTTTCTTGGTATTGAGTAGATTGATCAATTAATGGATACTTCATGATTTTTTATTTTTTTTATTTTTTTCATTTGGAGTTGCATTGGATTGATCAATTACAAGTGCTCATGGATACTTAGAGATGGTGGTGATCTAATTTTACTTGTGATTAGAGATGTATTTGTTCAGATGATTTTTAATTTTATAAAGATATCTAAAGGGCATTTCACTTGATATGGACTTGAGAGGAGATTATTCTTATATTATTCTGGTTGGGGACTAGGACATCTTGATGAGAATTCTCATTTTATACTCTTGGTCTACTCGATGATTTACTACTTGAGAGGCATAACTCATTATTATGTGTGTCCTTGACACTATATCACTTTCATGAGATGTTGTAAGTGGATTTATTTAAGATTTGACATTACTTTTGAGATTATGTGTGTTGCATACATTGCATAATATTATTTATATTATTTTATTTTATTTTATTATGTAACGTTGCACCTAGGAGCACCTATATGGACATGAGACATGTAGATATTTCCATGGAACATAGTTGATGAATTGTATCGACATATTGTGATACTATTTGATGTAATTGTTTTATATTGGAGAAAAATAAATTAAATGCCTACTACAAAATATGGGTTGATGGGGGTTTGGTAGCACATGATTTTAACACATGGTTATTGTAATACCACTAGTTGGTCTTGTCAGAGCTTTCATCTATGAAAAAAACCACAAGGGTAGTTATTGATGTGAGAAATGTTAGCCAAGGTAGTATTTGTGGAGGTTTGACACATGGCATGGCATGTGTGGATTTATACTTGTTCACATGGATAATTTGATTGTGGTTATGGCTTTGAAGGATTCCATGGTTATATTTCAATAGTTTTTTTCTAAATAATACATGCTAATGGATTCTTTTAGAGGCTAGGTTCTTATGCAAAATGAGCCTTTCTCAGGATAGATATTGTGTATATTTTTTTGGTATGTTTTCTATTCTTTTATGCGTAGATTTTAAATGCTTATTTATTTAAGATATATTATGGGTTATATGGAAATGGTAATATTTTATGTTACAAGTTTCTATTAGCCATTTTTGCCCCTGCCAAAGATCTGAATTCAAATGCAAACCCACCCAATCATCACTTCCCACTTTTATATTATTTAAATGCCATGGAAATACAAAAAAAGAAATAAAACAAATAAAAGACCTCATTGTATTTCCATATCTCCTTAGTTGTTTCCACGGGCCTACATTTTTCCTGATTGTCAGATCTTGCATAGATCTATGATAGGCACTTTCTCGCTTTCTCAATATGCACTATCTTTATATAATGTGGGAAAGTGCCATCGTGTCACATGGACATGTGGGTCTGTGTTCTCTCATGAGCCACAAAAAGGAAAGGAGGTAGTTAGTCGAGTTGGCATATGGAGGGCACCTCTTTGGTAAAGTATTGACACAAATCATTAGTAGCTATGAATTTTCATCGATCATCGGATCTTAAAGAGATCGACAGATGGAACATACTTGCTTCATGAACATGTAGGGATGTTAAGAAACACATACAAGCACCATCATGCCGCTTTTCTTTGTGGGTTCAAGTTCCATTTTATAGATCATAGGCTGATGCCAAATGGAGGCCAAGTTGCTAAGGTGTATGCCAAGTGGTCTGTGGGCCTAGAAATTTTAGAGGGCAAGCGCAGTATAATGAGGATCCTTCACAATCATTGATCTTGTGGAGATCAATGATCAACACTTTCCCAGATTATAAAAATGCAATGTTTTTTAACATTGCGAGGAATTTCTTCAAGGACATGTGTCCTTATGGGCCCAACAAGAGAATAATATGGGAAAGCATTGATAGTTAAGGCTGGCAGTTGTGAAATCGCCACGGTCAAGGTTTTGAAAAGGTAGCTAAATTAGTGAAGTATTATGGTCAACCATGTGGAGACTTTTTGGGTGGAAAAATGAAATAAAATCATTGGCCCACATGGATTATCCTAGTTGCAAGACTTGTTTGACTTGCTGACCTTGCTGACTTCTAAGATGGAAACAGAGGAAGTCAAGTTTTCTTTTACAATCTTGTAGTGCCTCTCCCATTTGACTTTTGTAAGTCATCTTGATGGATGCAACCTTTCTGATCTTTTGTTGTGATGGATCATGATTGTGACCCTGAGTGGTCTACACCGTCGAGGTGTTTGGATTTATGTTTCTGTATTAGTTGCTTTGATTGTGCTTTGACTAATCTTTGAGATTATGATGTGATTTTTGGTTCACTGAGGTTTTTGCCAGTGGTTACTAGGATTGATGTGGTATCATGAGGTTGTTTCATGATTACCTTGAGATCTGTGCAGAGATTGCACTATGTACTTTTTACCATGCTACACGAGACTAGGTTCCTGTAGCAGTGGTTAGTCATGTTTTTGACTGTGTTCACTTATGTGTTTTAAGTGCCTTATTAAATGCTTAAGTAATTAGAATGGATTGTTCTTGTTGGATTATTTGGTTATGTGTTGCGGACATTTACCTTGTTACATTTCTGATTAAAGAGATATTTTTTACTAATGTTATGTTTACATTTAAGATGACCTAAGGGTCAGATGTTACTCTTTGATTTTAGTATCATAGATATTAGACTACTATGATGTTCAGTTAATCATATTGCATGATGATGCAATTTTGAGATGATAGTGTGTTTTATGATGATATCTGGTTATCTAGTATTTGGACATACCTCTGATTATGTTATGTGATGGATTTAATGCTATGGTTATTTACTTCATTCCTACGTTGTTATGATTTATGTGAACGCGAGTGATGTAAATAGATTATTTTAATATAATTAATTAAATGGTTAAATTAGGTGATTTAATGTATTTATTGCTTTAGCTATGTTATTATATGCAATCACACTTGATTGTGTTGTTTAGTGTGCAGGATTTATATTCCTGGCAGTGGCACATGGAGTTAGTGATTCAACCATTCATATTTTACCAATGTCATCCTTATATGGTCAACGTGTCCTTTATTAAAATGTTTAAATTAAAGCTTTTGGTTATTATTAAATCCGAACTCATTTTTGTTATGTGATTAGAGCAGTAAGCATGTCTGTGCATTTAGAGGTTCGCATTGTCGTGAAAGTTATTAAGGAGATTTATGTGTTTTTGGGTTTTCAGGATTTTTAATTGATTTATTTTAATTTTTGGCAGCTTTTCCATAGATGAATTCCTATTTATAGGAATAGCCTATTTTTGTTTGGGTCGATTCAGGGTTTAACTAGAATGGCTAGTTAAATGCCCTTATCGATTATTCACTCGAAAAGTGAATAAATATCCAAAGAGGAATTTAATTTCCTCACTTCTCACTTTCAAATTGGAAAGTTGGAGAGTAAAACCCAAAATCCTCTTCATGGGGAGTTACTGTTTTGTTCGTTGTGGGAGCTATGGGCGTGGGATCGTCGCGAGGTTGGGCTCATTGGATCCAGCTCGGGGAAACCTTGGATTGCACCAATTTTTAGCCACTTCTACGGGCATTTTATTTTCTAGTTCAGTTTTTCATTTTGCCCTTTTGGCTGTGAGGTAGGGCTTTCCTATTTTATTGTTTCAGCTTCATTTCTGCTTTTTTTTTTGGTAGCCATTTGTTTAGAGGCCGAGAACTAGTGTTCCCCTCCATTTTTGTATGCTAGTTCTACTCGGTTGGGTGGGTATGAACATTTCCCTATTTTTTGGAATGAGGGTTCAAGATTTTACATTGTTATGCTGGCCATTTTTGCATACGGTGTCTGATTCCATTTATTTTGAGATTTTTGAGGTTTTTGAACCCAAAGGCCAAGTGGGTTTTAATTTTGAAATTTTTCTACAATTTGGGGTTCTTAACTCATTTTGCATGCCACCCTGTTTTCTCGAGTTTTCTTGGCACAATGTGGGTTGTGGACCTGGATGATCCATTTGGATATCAATCAGACCACTATTGTACTTTTATGTTGAATTGGGATGCGTGTTGCATCCATACTCCTGACGTTGTGTTCGGTTGAGTGATTTTATACCTATTATTTTTGTGTCTTTTAGACCTTTGCTTTTGTTTCATGAACGCTAGGATTCGTGTAGAATCCATACTCTCGGATTGAGGCCGGTTGAGTAGGTTCATGATGTTTGGTCTTGTTACATCATTGGGATTTGTGTAGAATCCATGCTCTCGGATTGAGGCCGATTGAGTGATTTCATGATGTATGATTTTATTGGCTTTGGGATTCATGTAGAATCCGTCCTTCACATGTTGCTTTTAGTTGGGTGTTTTCTTTGCATTGTGTTCTCATTCCTATCCTTGTGTTATGATCTTTGTGATGTTGGTGCACCACACATGAGTACGTGCATGTACATTTGTTGGGTGACTTGTGAGGCCCAATCTTTCATGGATTTTCTGGAAGTTATGATCATTGGGGTTGGGATGAGAGTATGCATGCCCACGGGCACTTGTTGTAGGATGAGCATGGGTAGGGCAGGGTAGCATCTGGAGGGGGCTTCTATCTCGCAGCTCGACATTCATGACGTCATAGGTTGATGGAGGGTAAGAAGTTTTAAGCAAGTGATAACTAAATAAAATGTGTGATTGTTAATAAAACTTAAGATAAGTAAAATGTGTGAGCACCCGATTAAGTTCGAGGACACAATGTGTGAGCACCCATTTAAGTTTGAGGAGACACAATCTGAGCTTGGGATTTTCAATGCCAAGTGACTCTCCAGGATGTCAGCCCCTACGTAGTAGCCTTTTGAGTGTCTGACCAGGACCTGTACTCCTTGCATTGTCATAGGTTCTTGGTTGCAGCCATCATACTATCTGGCGTGAGTGTTAGCCTTGGATGTTGTGCATTATGTGTGTTTGTGGTTTGATCATTATCTCCATCAACACGGTGGGTGTGGACCTATGGGTGCCATGTGGTTGGGAGGCATAGCTACCTTCACCACTGCTAGGGTCCAGTGTACAGAGATGGTCTTGTCCTAGTGCAACTGTTGCTGGATGTTTTCACTTGGTACTTTGGGTTTCGGAGTATGCTTTCTTGTGATTTATGCTTTCATTGGGATGCTTTTATATCATGTTTAGATGATGTTAGTTTATTTGATGCATTCCCATATTATGTTGTTTAGCATATGATTAGATGATGTTAATTGTTTTAGTAGTATATCTGTTGCTTATTGCTGTGTAGCATGTGATAGGTGATGTTACCTACTGTAGGATTATCTTATGATTATCACTAGCATGTTAGATTTCCTTATGCTGATATTGTGCATGCTTTTAGTAGTGACATCCCTATTACGACCGTATCGATGATTTGGTCAGTGGCTTGGGATGTTACGCACGGGGGATGGCTAGGGCCCACGATGGTCTTATGATGCTATTGGTGGTTGGGAGGAACCACGTACTTAGTTTTGTTGTTCAGTTCACTGTGATATTTATTTTAGTGTGTTCCTTGCTGTTGTAGTTTAGATGGTTAGATGTTCTTCTTTCTGTGTTGTTCTTGCACTCGAGTGTTCACTCCTCAATCTATGTGGATCCGGTACTCCCCAGTGTGGAGGTTCTTTGGTTTGTTCTTTGCCTTTCTGAGTTTTGGAAGTGTTTTTTGTTTTCTATGGGTGACATTTGTTCAGCATGGTGCGACACTTTAAAAAAGTATCGCACGCCCATGCAAACTATGTCGTACGACACTGTAAAGTATCACACGCTTTCTTGACAAATGTCATACGACACTAGAAGAGTGTTGCATGCCTTCTTGAGAAATGTCGTATGATACTAGAAGAGTGTCGCACGCCTTAAGGAGAAGTGTCGCCCTCCCTTAGTAAAAAGTGTCACATGATTTTTGTGAAAAATCTGCGCATGCCATCAGTGGGCACTTTTCTTCGTGATCCAAACTTTCTGAGAATTGGTCTAGATACCCTTTTGGGCATTCTTTGGCCCTATGTTATTGCATTTTGTATTCTAGTGGTTTTCGTTCAATGTTGTTTTTCGTGTTTTGTTGTTGTCTCTTGGGGTTTAAAATATATCTTATACTTAAGATATATTTTAATATGCGACAAATCATTTGAGATAGGTTTTAGACCTCTCGGAGATAAGTTATGGATTCTAGGAAATTTTAGGGCTTCATAAATCCAAACTTAGCCAATTTTCAGGGCTTCAGGATTTCAGGCTTAGCCAAATTTTAGGTTTCTGGATTTTACCCCAGTTTGGTGTTTTGTTGATGAGTGGTTGTTTCTTGTGCTCTCATCAAGTGCATTGTCGTTGTAGGCTTTGTTTGCATGTGTCAGTTTGGTAGTGGCGTTTGGAGATTCGTTGGTTGTCGAGATTGTGGAAAAGTCTTCTGTTGCGATCGTTGTGATCCCTGTATGATGTTTTCATGTGCATTCATACTTTAAAAAAAATAAACTTTCTTGGCTTGTATTTCATCCTTGTTTCCAAGGATCTCCAGGCAGGGCATTACAAATCTGATCTTCATGATCGATTCCAACCACTCTTCAGTGAATTATACACCTAGTAAATGAAGGGAAACACTCCACCACCTCTGGGTTTGCCAACTACTTGGTCAAAATGGTTTAATGGCACTGTCTTCTATCTTCTCAAGGCCCTGTTTCAGAAAATTTTTAGATTTTATTGTATTTGAGTTTGTGTTAGAGTTAGATTTTCCCTAGATTTACATGTTTATTCTCTATAAGAATTAATAGCAGTGGTTGTGTAGTAACTTTAATGAGAGGACATCTTAGTTATACCTAAGCTCTAAAGGCAATTTTTGTATATTTTGTTAAGGTCAACTCTTCTCTGACCTCTCTGACATTGCTTGACAACTTCACTGTAAATCCCCTTTGCCTTTGAACTGTATGAAATCTTGCCTTATTTCCTTCAACCGTTGATGTAAAGAACAAGAACTATTTTCCTCTCATTAGTGTATTGTGGATATCTGTAATCTTGCATGACTATATCTCTTTTGGCCTATGAGTAGTATATAAGTGAATCATCTCTTTCCTTATGTCATTCATTTGGGTTTTCTGATCTACATGGGATTACTAGACTAAATCAAGTATGAATGTTTATATCTTTTGGTTTCATGATGGTTCAATGGTACATGTATGGGAAGAAATTAGTTCAAACACTCTATTTTAGTGCATTACCCCCTTAGGTTAGAGTAGGTAGATTTGTTCCCATGCATTCTTCCCCCTTTTCCTCTCTAAGAGTAGTTAGGTACACCTTGATAGTAAAGGAAGTTGGGCTTCTCTAAAGACTCAACCTCACAATTCAAGTACTATAGCTTAGAGGTTGTTTCCATGTTTCAGAAGGTTGTCTTTAGGTAAAAAATTTGGACAAGGGTGCAACCTTTTGTGACAAGAATTTTTGGCACACCCGGTGGGAGTATCTTTCAGAAAATTTCAAGCCTACTAGTGTCAAAAGGAAGATTTCAAGATCAATACTAAGAATATTGTACTAGCTTTGGCATTCAAGCCTTCAAGAGGCTCATTCTTCAAGTACTTGGTGACTCTGAACTTCAAATATGTCTCGTCTCAAACCAAAGTCAGAGTGATTCATTCCCAAGGCTAAAAAAAGGGCATCTTCTAGAGGTAAATTTGAGTACCAAGAACTTTCATTTTCAAACCCTAGAAGAAGGAAGACTAGAGCATCTTTATCACCAGTTAGGAGTGTGATAGTAACAAATACACCTACAAGATCCTTCTCTACTCTTCCTGCTATTAGGTCTCAGGCTAGATTGCCATCAACATATACCAATAGATCACTTGTCTATATGTCATAGCCTAGAGCTCATGCTTTTTCCACCTCTAATGGTGGAAGTCCTCTTTCATTGGCCCAAAGACATGACATACCAATAGTTGCACTCAAAAAGTATACCATAATTTACTAGTGAAACTTCTATCTCTCCCTTAGAACACATTCAAGAGGTTACAAATGTCTGCAATATCCATGGTATTATAGAAGATGATGTTGTGGTTGGGCTTCTAGCCTCATCCTTGAAAGGAAAGCACTACAATGGTATAGAGGTATGGCTCATGGTTCTATAATAGTTTGAGGACAAAAGTGACCATTTTTCACTTTTAGAATAGTTGACTACTATAAAAAGGGCCCCTCAAGCTTCCACATCACAATAAATTGCTCTAGTCCCTCAAGCTTCCACATATAAAAGCATTAATGCAAGATGTTGGGAAAAGGTTGCAAGTTCAAGACAAGAAATTGGAGGATGGTCTCTCTATAATTTTGAAGGTAAGAAACAAGGTGGTGACTTTGGAAAGGTAGCAAGATCAAGGTAAAAAGGCTCATCAATTGCAATATCAAACTTCAAACAATTGTAGGCCTTCAAGTCATAATTATGGAAATAACTCTTTTGGTCAGAGTAGACAGAATAGTCATGCTTCAACCTCAAATGTAAACCAAAGTAGGGCCATAGTCCATCAAAAAAATTTGGCTCAAGACGAAGACTTTTTCCCTTCTTATATTTATTCGTATGGTTCCTATATATGCCAAAGGGTAGAAGAATTCCTAGCAGTAACTACATGAGATTGATATGCTAGACAATAAGGTGATGACCCATAGTCTACTAATGTTTCCCACTTGTAGCAATCAAGGGATTGTTCTTTTATGAATCATCAGGTGGAGGAACATTGTAATGTAAACCAAGATTCCATTGCTCATAACAATAGGAGCAAAATAAGAGCTATTGAAGATTCTACCCCTCCTCCTCTTAATAAGGCCTCAACTTCAAATGCAATAACTCATGTACAAGTGAAAAATGACCAATCAAATAACTTTCCCTAGAAAAAGTGAAATAATATTAGAAATGATGTTAGTGATCCTCATGTTGTTCTATCTCAACCTCCTAAAAATGTAGCTCACAAGGCTTCTACCAAATTACCTAAAATTCCATTGAGTGTGTAGAACAAATAAAGAAGACAAATTTGAATATTTCCATGTGGGATGTTGTTGCTGCTATACCCATGCAAAAGAGTTTGTTGTAGCAAGAATTAAAAAATATTGAACCAAAGGATCGGCCACCCAGCATGGAAAGTGACACAAGCCTAGTAAAACCATCAAGAGAGGTGGAAATAAGTAAAAAGATTAGACCCCCTCCATTTTATGTTTCTCTAATTATAACTTATAAACTAGTCGACAATTGCATGAATGATTTAGGGACTAGTATGTCAATAATGCCTAGCTGTGTTGTTGATGCTTTAGAAATGAAATATGAGCCCATTGATAGGGATGCATTATATTTGGATCATAGTACTATCAAGACTATAGGGATCCTTAGGAGTGTGAAAATGGCCCTACATGCATGCCCTAGTTTTACTATAACTTAAGATATATCCATTGTTGAAGTCAAGCCACATTTTGCCATTTGTTTGTCAAGAGACTTCACTACCCAAATAGGTACTTACATAACTTTTGATTGGTCATATATGTTTTAGAGAGAAAGATATGGGACCAAGCCTTCAATCAGAGTAGAGCCTCTAGCCCTCCATCATACCAAACCCTACACCCCTAATCTCAGCAACATGAATTGCACTATCCTAGGAATGGATGAGAATGACATAATAAATGAGCCTACCACTTCTCTAGCAATGATACCTAATTTTATCTTAGATAAATGGGCTAATGCATACCAATTTGATCTTATGTTAGAAACCCTTGAGACAGGCATGAGTACATATTGTATATCTAGAAAGATGCTCTAGTTCCCAATCGTGTGAAGACCAAAGAGGATGTAAATGGGGTATGGAGTATGTACTTTGATGGATCAAGAAATAAGAATGAATTAGGGGCTGGTGTGATGTTGATTTCTCCTGCATGAGTAAGATATTACTTCTCCTTTAGTCTCCAATTTAGTTGCACTAATAATATGGTTGAGTATGAAGCCTTGGTTCAAGGTCTCCTACTCACTCAAAAGAGAGGAATTCAGGCCTTAAGTGTATATGGAGATAGTGAGTTGGTGGTTAATCAAGTGAAAAATCATAATATCACCAAGAATGGTTTGCTCAAGTCTTATAAACATAGGGTATGGGATTTTCTTGAAGGTTTCAATGCATTTAATATTCAAAGCATCCCTAGAAAAGAAAATAGATATGCTAATAGACTTGCAGCAATAGGTGCATCTTATGATGTGCTAGGGAATCTTGAAGAGAAGAAGAAGCAAAAAATCAAAGTGGTAGTAAGGCCTACCATCCCTGATAACAATATCCATTGGCAAGTGTTTGAATTTGATGAACAAATTGTAAGCTTCTTGCATAATGAAGCAGAGCTTTCAAATAAAAACCAGTTGAGACTGCAAGATCAATATGATGATCATATCATTAATCTTAGTTGCAAAAAATTTCCTAAAGGTCTCATTACCTTAGAGAGTGTTTGCAATCCTGATGACCAAGCAAGAGGTAAAGTCATGAACCTAGTTGCTGACAAAGATGATCACATCCCAATCAAGGTTGCTGATGGAAAATCCTTAAACATGGGGAAGGTATGTTCTAAAATTGAGCAAGAAAATTTTATTCATCTATGTCAAGAATTTAGTGATGTATTTTCCTGGACATATGATGAGTTAAAGGGTTTTAATCCAAGGTTGTTTCAACATACCATAGATTTAATTGATGATGTCAAACTAGTAAGACAAAAAAAGAGGCCAGTGAATCCTAAAATTGAACCCTTAATGAGGAAAGAGCTATCCAAATTGATTGAGGCCAATATAATTTTCCCCATCAAGCACTCAACATGGGTAGCAAACCTTGTCCCTATTAGGAAGAAAAATAGAGAAATTAGATTTTGTGTGGACTTTAGGGACCTTAACCAAGCTTCCCTTAAAGATCACCATCCTCTTCCTTCCATGGAGCAAATTTTGTCCAAGGTTAGTGGTTCAAAAAGGTTTTCATTTCTTGATGGATTCTTTGGTTACAATCAAATGCTTGTCATGGAGTCTAATAGGTACAAGACTACATTCACTACCAAATGGGGTACCTATGCTTATTGTAAGATTCTATTTGGACTAACCAATGTAGGTGCTACATTTCAGAAGGCAATGGAGATGGCTTTCAAAAGCATAATTGAAAAGTTTGTATTAGTTTACCTTGATGGCATCATAGTGTATTCAAAGAATGTAGAGGATCATTTTGACCATCTCAGGTAGGTGTTCATAGGGTGTAGATAATTTGAGGTATCCCTTAACCCAAGCAAGTATGTCTTTGCTACCAATCAAGGAAAATTATTAGGACACATTGTATCTAAGAATGGTTTAACCATTGATCCAGAGAGAACAAAAGCAATACTTGCTCTCTCTCTTCCTAAACATAAGAAAGGGCTACAAAGTTTTTTGGGTAGGATAAATTTTGTGAGAAGATTTATCCCTAATCTTGCTACCATAGTAAAACCCCTTACAACTATGCTCAAGGAAAGTACTATCTTTGCATGGACCAAGGAAGGGAAAGGGAGTTTTGAAGAGATCAAGGTAGCCATAGCCTTAGCTCCTACTCTCACTAATCTAAATTTTGAAAAGGATTTCATCCTCTATGCCTTAGGTGGTGAGTAAAGCATTTCTACTGTCTTGACTGAAACAAATGATAAAGATGACAAGTAGCCCATATCCTTCTCTAGTAAAGGGTTTAAAGAATATGAAGATAAATATAGCTATGTAGAGAAGCAGGCCCTTGCAATCATTAGAGATTTAAAGAAATTTAGACACCTTCTATCTTATAATAAGATTCATTTGTTAGTACCCCATGCTAGTGTGAGGATTTCCTTTTGAGCAAAGATATTAGTGAGAAGAGAGCTAGTTGGATTACCAAAGTAATGAAATATGATGTTGACATCTAGATTACCAAGTTGGTAAGAGGAAAGGGATTGTGTGAACAGATGCTATCATCTCAAGAATCAGATGACGAGGTTGCTATGATACTATCAAGACAACAAGAGACAAGAAATGATGACCCAGGGAATTGGATGGATGATATGAGGAATTTCTTATTAGGAAACATATATCCTCAAGGATTAGATAGAACTAAAAGGAGATAGTATAGATTACAGTCCATTCCTTATGTCATAGTTGATGATATACTTTTTAGGAAAGATTTTGATGGAGCCCTATTAAGATGCATTGACATAGACCAAGCTGAAAGAATGATCAAAGAGCTTCATTATGGTCTTGACAGTGGCCACTTCTCAACAAGGACAACTGCAATGAAGATCATGAGGGTTGGTTAAAATTGGACATCCCTGTTTCATGATTGTCATAAGTATGTGAGGAAGTGTGAAAGATGTTCCTTCTTCTCTGGTAAGAAAAATCTTGCAGCTCTTCCCCTTTGTCCCATTCAAGTGGACCAACCTTTTTATCAATAGGGATTGGATTTTATAGGCCCTATCAATCCTTCTTCTAGTTCTGGTCACAAATGGACTCTAGTTGCTACATATTACTTCAATAGATGAACGAAGGTAATTATACTGAAGGATGCCACTGAACCTTCAATTATTGAATTCCTTGATGGAATTGTGACCAAGTTTGGTGTCCCTTCAACCATCATTTTAGATAATGCAAAATCTTTCATAGGAGCTTAGATTTGTGCATGGGTAGTTGACCATAATATCTACTTGAGCACATCCTCAAATTACTATCTGTATATGCTATTTTAGTATGTTAGAAACACTAAATTAAAACAATCAAAAGCATTTTCATACTAATTTAACATAACTTCATGAGAGACAAAGTGAAGTCCTCAAATGAGAATATGAGCCATGGATAGGCTCTATCAATGAGGATGATCACTTGATATAGAGTTGTGTCTAATAGCTAAGATGGCTTGATTATGTATGTATGCTCAAATGCTCAAATGGGCTTCAATGGAGGATTTTTGATAGATTTTGGTGAATGGATTTGATGTAAAAATGGCTTCTCAAAATGGCATTATGGCTTTACTTTCTAGATTGTGTTGAAATGGCTTGGGAGAGGATTCCTTAAATAGGCAAAGGGCTTGAGGGACCAAGGGCTAGGATGCAAGGATGGGAGAAAGCTTATGGAAGGTTTAGATTGAATGAGAGGAGAGCACATAGATTGTGCTTCCTTACAGCCAATCAGGGAGTGACACATGTCACAGGGTCATTGGTTAGAGCAAGAGGGGTTGAGGGGTCAACAAAGGAGGCTCAAAGCTCATAAAGACCCTCATAATGGGGTGTAAGAGCAATGAATGGGCTTGTAAGAGTCATTTATGGCTTTGTGGGATTCATAAAATTTTATGGTTGGGATATTTGTGAGAGAGTTAAGATATTTTGACTTGGGTTGGATTAAGAAAGTCTTAAACTTGACTTAGGAATGTGCAAATGATTAAGGCTTGGATTAGGCTTGGGTTAAGATTAGATTAGGCTTGTTAGAGATGGCCAAGTGGATGGCATTTAATGAGGATGGGTGAAGGAGGAGATTTTTTTGGCTTTGGCTTGGGTTAGCAAGTCTTAACCCATGTTTAGGGAATGTGACAAGGTTAGGGGGGGGATTAGGATTAGGGTCAAAGATAGATTGACATCTTTTAGAAGAGTCTAGGCTTTGGATGAGGATGAAGACTTTCTAGAAGAGTCTAGAACTTCCTAGGATGAGGAAAAATAAGGTTTTTAGGAAATAAATAAAGTTTTATTTGTTTCAAGGGTTTGGGTTGAGGAGATATTTATTAAAATATTTTTAATAAACATGAGGATTAATATTTAATCTTAATTAAATATTTTGAGTTGGGATTAGGGGTAGGAAATGATGGGATTAGCCTTTAATCGAAATTAAAGAAGGATTAGAAGATTTTGGAAGAGGTTAGTGGTCTTAAGGAAATTGGCCAAGTTTTGGGCAAAAAATAAATTATTTATTTATTTTGGCATTTTTGGTCAATTTATTAATTAAATAATTAATAAATAAGGAAATAATGTTTAAATAAGATTTAAACATTTTTGGGAGGGATTCCTTAATTAAATATTTTTAATTAAGATAAAGGGATTTAATGGCATAAAAATAAATAAATTAATTAATTAAATAATTAATTAATAAATGATGATGTCATCAGGGACTTTTTTCAAAAAATAAAAATATTTTATTTTTTAAAGAGTTTTTAGGTGTCTACACTATCCACAAGGCAATGGTTTGGCTGAGTCATCCAATAAAAACTTAATCAAGATTATGAAAAGGACAATAGAAGATAACTAGAGGTGTTGGCATCAGAAGTTGAAGACAACCCTATGGGCTGATATGATAACACCTAAGAGGTCAATAGGAAATTTTCCATTTATGTTGGTATATGGCAGAGAAGCAAGGCTTCTAATTTCATTAGAGCTCCCATCCCTAGAACTAGCTCATTAGATGGAGCTGATTGAAGATGATGCCATGATAGTGAGAATGGTAGAGCTGATGGAGTTGGAAGAGAAAAGAAAGCAGGCCATGTAGACCCTAGAATCACATCAACAATAGGTGAAAAGGAGTTTTTATAGGAAGGCTAGGGTTAGAATCTTTAGATAGGGTGATTTGGTATTGAAATGGGATGCAGACAGGGAAAAGCCACGGAGGCACTCAAATTTTGATTCACTATGGAGTGGTCCATACGTAATTGCCAATTGCAAGCAAGCCAATGCTTTTCAATTAAGTAAGCCTAATAGTGAAACTTTGCCTATCCTAGTCAATGGGATCTACCTTAAACCATACTTCTAATAAGGGTTAAAGTTTCATGTATATAAGTAGAGTAGTTTTCCTTCTATTGGTTTCCTACTTTCCAAGTAGTGCATGAGCACAGGTTTCTCTTTATGAGATAGCCAATTTTTGAGTTTTGAAAGTTGCAGGAGTTTTGGTCTTCGATCTCAGTTACAGAGGAAGGGTTAGGGTTTCATAATGCAATGATCCACATTTTTGATGACTCTATGGCCCAATAGATGCATAAGGTCACTGGTCATATATGCATAGCTAGCTTGCATCCCTATGAGTCACCAAAAATGTTAGCCATTTTTGCCCCTGCCAAAGATTTGAATTCAAATGCAAACCCACTCAATAGTCACTTCCCACATTTTTATTATTTAAATGCCCTGGAAATACATAAAAATAAAATATAACAAATAAAAGACCTCATTGTATTTTTGTATCTTGTTAGTTGTTTCCATGGGCCCACATTTTTTCCTCACCATTAGATCTTCCATAGATCTATGATAGGTTCTTTGCCACTTTCTCAAGATGCACTATCTTTATATAATATAGGGAAGTGCTATTTTGCCACATGGACATGTGGGTCAATGTTCTTTCATAAGCCACAAAAAGGAAAGGAGGTGCTCAATTGAGTTGGCATAAGGAGGGAAACTCATTGGTCAAGTATTGACATATATCGTCAGCAACTATGGATTTTCATTGATCGTTGGATCTTATAGAGATCAACATATGGCACATAAGATGCAAGGATGTCATCATATTACATGTCTTTGTGGGGTCAAGTTCCATTTTACTGGTCATAGGTTCATGCTAGATGGAGGCTAGGTTGTTAAGGTGTATGTCGAGTGGTCCGTGGGCCCAAAAATTTTAGAGGGCAAGCATAGGATAATAAGGATCCTTCATGATCGTTGATCTTGTAGATATCAATGATCAGCACTTTCCCACATTATAAAAATGCAAGGTTTTTTAATATTGTGGGGAATTGCCTAAAGGACATGTGTCCTTATGGCCCCAACTAGAGAATAATATAGGAAGGCATCGATAGTTAAGGCTGGTAGTTGTGAAACCGCCACAGTCAAGGTTTTGAAAAGGTGACTCAGTTAGTGAAGTAATATGGTCAACCATGTGGAAACTTTTTAGGTGGCAAAACAAAATAAAATGATTGGCCCACTTGGCTTATGCTACTTGCAAGACTTGTTTGACTTGCTAACCTTTTTGACTCATAAGCTGGAAATAGAAGAGGTCGAGTTTTCTTGCATAATCTGATCTTCATGATTGATTCCAACCACTCTTGAGTGAATGTTACACCTAGTAAATGAAGGGAAACACTCCACCACCTCTAGGTTTGTTCATCTACCTAGTCAAAATGCTTCAATGGTGTCATCTTCTATCTTCTCAAGGGTCTGTTTCAACAAAATTTTGGATTTCATTATATTTTAATACTAGAGTTGGATTTTCCCTTGATCTATGTGATTATTCTCTATAAGAATTAATGGTAGTGGTTGTGGAGTAACTTTAGTGAGAGAACATCTCAGTTATGCCTAAGCTATAAAGGTAATTTTTGTAGATTTTGTTAAGGTCAGATCTTCTCTAACCTCTTTGATATTGCTCAACAAATTCACTGTAAATCCCCTTTGCCTCTGAATTGTATGAAATCTTGCCTTATCTCCTTCAGCCATTGATGTAAAGCACAAGAACTATTTTCCTTTGATTGGTGTATTGTGGATATATACAATCTTGCATGACTGTATCTCTTTTAGCTTATGAGTAGTATATAAGTGAATCTTCTCATTTCTTATGTCATTCATTTGAGTTTTCTAATCTACATTGGATTACTAGACTAAAGCAAGTCTGAATGTTTATATGTTTTGGTGTCACAATGGTTCAATAGTGCATGTATGGGCAGAGATTGGTTCAAACACTCTATTTTGGTGCATCACCCCCTTAGGTTAGATTAGGTAGATTTTTTCTAGTGCATTCTTTCCCCATTTTCCTCTCCAATAGTAGTTAGGTGCACCTTGATAGTAAGGGAGGCTAGCCTTCTCTAGAGACTCAACCTCATAGTTCAAGTCCCATAGCTTGGAGGTTATTTCCATGTTTCACAAGGTTATCCTTAGGTAAAAAATTTGGACAAGGGTGCAAGCTTTTGTGACAATAGTTTCCTTACATCAAGTTTATATGGTGATTGATGATATTTTTTACTCTTTTTTATCTTATGTTGATCATGTCATATGATAATGTTGTTGGCTCGTGAGTTAACAATGATTTTAACCACTAGGTAGACAAGAGAGGATTGAATCTAAGGGAAAATATCTCCTATAAAAAACACAATTCATCAAGAAACTAGGCACTCTATAAGGCTAAACTCCTTCTACTTTAGGCTCTGCAAAACCTAGGCAAGTAGAGCTCAGATTAATTTCTATTGTACCAGTTCAAAGTATACATCTAAATCTATACATATCATATTTAACCCTTATTTATCCTATAGTTATGCAATAGAAATTTACAAAAATGATGCAAGGAGGGAAAGGAATAACTGGGGCCAAGGGCTCACCCAAAAATCCAAACCAACCTTGCAAAGTTAAGACAACAAAAGAAAACACACAAAGAAAATAGCATTATAGAGAGGAAACAAAACACTTTTATTGATTCAACAAATGATTGGCATACATGCCCAATTGTAAGGCCTTCTGGGTTACACCCAAATACAAAATACATTCAAGATCTATGATCCAACTTCATATTTGCACTTTCCAATTTTGCTCTCAAATCATCTCTAAAAACTACCTAACTCTAAGCCTAAACACTCTATTTATACTTGCCAAAATGACTTACAAATCATTCTAGAATACTACATAATAGCAAGGGCAACCCAACAATGGTTTGGATACATTCCAAGAAAATATCTCATCATAAATGATGTGATTGAAGTGAATCCCACAAGTCAACTCGCACCCAAAACATAGAAATCATGTCCAAAATGTTGGCACTCAGCATAAATAGAACAACTCAGCACATGAAGAGTTATATGGCATACACTAGGTAACTCAACACATGAAGAATAACTTGGCACATACTGAGGAACTTGGAACACACTACAAAGATTGGATAGCATGCTAACCTGAGTGTTAACATGACATGGGATAACCTCAACTTAGCTTAAACTACAAAATTACTAGCACTCGACAATTGTTACAACTTAGTAATGACTAAAACTTGGCAATAACTGGCAGAATGAAAAAAAATGAGCAAGACAATATGTCAACCCAAGATGATCCCACATTAGACAACTAGGATAGAAAGAAATGATTCTCTTGAATCATGCAAGTGTCACAACCTGAGCTAAATCCAACTCAGATTGGGAAATCCATGTGGCATCTTCAACTGTTCTATTTTTCCACTTCACCAAATATTTGTAGTAGTCCTTTCCTCTTGTACTTTTACCATCTCTTTGATCTGATATATGTTTAACCTCTTCAATCTACTTCTTAGGATAATCATTAGGTACGCCAACTTCATCATCTAACTCATTATACTTATGCAGATCAGTAACATTGAATATAGGAGATATATCCATGTCATCGGAAATTCAACTTCATAAGAATTTCCACTATTAAACTTCTTCATCTTCAAGTTATTGTATTTTCCAACTAGAAATCTTTCTTTCTTCAAATGAACCATCACCTCATCACTAACTTCAAAAACATGATGTCTTCTAGAATTATCAACATTCTCCTTGTACTTCTGATTACTTTGTTCCAACTTCAACTTCACTTTCTTATGCAAAGACTCCATAAAATCAGCAAATTCTTCTCCTGCAACACTTATCTTCTCTTCACTAACAACATCCCTTAAATTTGATACTCCTCTAGGCTTCATTCTAGTAACAATCTCAGAAGGTATCTTCCCCACACTCCTATTCACAAAATTATTATATGCAAACTTAGCTTGTGCTAAGACCATCTCTCAATTATATATTTCATCTCCAACTAAGTGTCTCACCAAATTACCAAAGCTTCTAGTCATAGCCTCTTTCTATCCATTAGTCTGTGGATGGAATGTAAAACTAAACTTTAGCTTAGCACCAATCATCTTCCACAAAGTTCTTCAAAAATAACCAACAAACTTACTATCTCTGTTAGAAATAATAAATCTTAGTAATATATACAATCTAACAATCTCTTTAAAGAAAAGTTTAGCAACATGCTCAGTGTTTGATGTCTTTTTACAAGGTTTAAAATGAGCCAGTTTAGAAATCTATCCACAACAAAAAATAGAGAGTCATAACCCTTTGCTATTTTAGGCAATCCAAGAACAAAATCCATACTAATGTTACTACATAGTTTCTTAGGAATAAAAATATGTGTATACAATCCACTATTCTAACTTACTCCTTTTACAACTTGACAAAGTATACAACTCTTCACAAATTTTTGAACATCCTTATACATCTATGGCCAATAATACTTCTCTTTTAGCAAACTCAATGTCTTATCAATTCCAAAATGTCCATCCAATCCACCACTATGCATTTCCTTAATTAGATTCAACCTCATAGAAATTCTAGGAATACACAACTGAATAACTTTGAATAACATACCTTCGTGAATGAAATATTCATCATATTACTAATGTGATCTATCAAATTTGGTTCTTTGCACTCTCTTTATGCCTCAAAAAAATTAGGATCAACATCATACAACTCTTTCATTTCATCAAAACTAAGAACTTCAACCTTCATTTCAGTCAACAAAGAACATTTTCTACTCAATGCATCAACAACTCTATTAGTAACTCCACTCTTATGCTTGGTAAAAAATGTAGAACTTTGCAAACACTCAACCCACTTCTTATGTCTCTAATTCAATTTATGTTGACTTCCCAAGTATTGTAAAGCATTATGATCAGTGTACAACACAAACTCCTTAGGAATCAAATAATGTCTCCATTTCTTCAAAGCTTGAAGAATAGCATAAAACTCTTGATAATACATATAATACTCCCTTTTAGCATCATTCAACTTCTCACTAAAGAAAGAAATAGGTTTACCTTCTTGACTCAATACAACTCCTATTGCACTACCACTTTCATCACATTCAACTTGAAATACCTTATTGAAATCAAGCAAAGCCAATTCGAGTAACTCAACAACCTTTTATTTCAAAGTCTCAAAACTCTTATCAGCTTGATATGTCCACTTGAATTCCTTTTTATCTCCTCTCATTGTTTTAGTCATGGCATTACAAACAACATTGAAATTCTTTATAAAGTTTCTATAAAAACTAGCCAAACCATGAAATGATCTTACCTCACCCATATTCTCAAGTGTAGGCCATTCCAAAATTGCTTTAACTTTCTCCACATCCATCCTCAAACTATCAGCTGAAATCACAAATTCCAAATGCACAATCTCGTCTTGCATAATAAACACTTTTTTAGATTAATCATCAATTTCTCCTCTTTTAATCTCTACAATACTTGTTGAACATGCTTAATATGTTCTTCCTTAGTCTTACTAAATATCATAATATCATCCAAATAAACTATCACAAACTTACCCAAGAATCTATTTAGAACTTCATTCATCAACCTCATGAAAGTATTAGATGCATTTGTCAAACCAAAAGGCATAACCAACCATTCATACAAACCATCTTTTGTCTTGAAAGTAGTCTTCCGTTCATCACCTTCTCTAATTTTGATCTAATGATAGCCACTCTTTAAATCAATCTTAGTAAAATACTTTGCTCCACTCAAACAATCCATTATGTCAGCCATCCTTGGCATAGGAAACTTGTATTTCATTGTAATCTTGTTAATAGCTCTAGAATCAATACACATTCTCCATTCTCCATTCTTCTTGGGTGCTAATACAATAGGTACAACACATGGACTCAAAATTTCTCTGATCAATCCCTTCTGCAAAAACTCATGCACTTGCCTATTAGGTTCTTCATTCTCTGTAGGTTTCAATCTATATGGCACTTTTTTTAGAAAACTAGCTCTAAGAATAAGATCCATACAATGAATTATGCTTCTCACTGGTGGTAAACCATCAAGAATATCCTCAAAAAAATATATCCTTATACTCATTTATCAATTATATAATTTCCTCTGGTACTTGACTACCACTATCTACTACTTGGTCATTACTACCAACACTCAGTCCTTTAGGAACTATAGCAAAATAGACTTGATTCTTCTTTACTTCTTTTTCAAATTGCTTTCCAATTAACAACAAACTTTTATTGCAGTACAATTAACCTTATCTGGACATTTAATCAAAGCCAACAATATTTGCTTCTTCTCATTCACCCAAAGAGTATATTTATTCAATCTTCCATCATGCACAACATATCTATCATATTGCCAAGGTCTACCCAAAAAAATATGACAACAATCTATTGGCATAATATCACACAACACTTCATCAAAGTAATGTCCTACCTTGAACTTCATAATGAATTTCTCACTTACCAATATCTTATGCTCATCTTTGATCCACAAAACATGATAGGGTTTAGGATGCTTCAAAATCTACAATTGCAACTTTGTAACCAACTCTTCTGATGCCAAATTTGTTGAAATTCCACTATCAATAATTAGCTTGCAGCATTTTCCAACCATCTTACATCTGGTCTTGAAAATACTTCTTCTAAGGATAGGTTCCTCATCACTTCCCTTATTACATAAGGTTCTTCTCACCATTAGATTTTCTCCAACCTCAAGTCCACTTGATGAACTTTCAATGTCATCTTGAATCATAAAATTTATATTATTTTTCCCACTTTTAGAAGATCTATATTCAAAAGATCTATGCCCTTCTTTACCACATTTGAAACAATTACCATGGAAACCACCTCTAGAATAAGAATTACCTCTTCCTCAGTAAGAACCAGTACCTCCTTCGTATGAACCACCACCTTGCCACTTAGTCTTGTCTTTGGTATCATTCTTCCATTCAAATTTTCCTTTATCCTGCACAAAATTGTTAGATCTACCACCTTCACCATAAGATCTACCTCTACCTCTCTGGAATCTACCACCTCTACCTCTCTATCTTTGTTCATGCTTCTTTGTTAAGATTTCCTTAGCTTTCAATGCATATTGATATGCTTCTTCTACACTTTCCAATTTCACAAAACTTATTTCATCTTGAATTCTAGATCTCAATCCATTTATGTATCTTGTAGTTTTCTCACCATCATCATCCACATATCTAGATCTAATTTCCAATCTATAGAATTTCTCAGTATACTCTTTCACATTCATGTCTTTTTGTCTCAAATTTTGCATCTTTCTCAACAAGATAACTTAGTAATGAATCGAAAGGAATTTTTTCTTTTCCTTGTTCACCATTTTCAGCCAAGTTTTGATCTTCTACTTTCCTCTCTTTTCTCTATTAGTTTGCAAATGCCCCCACCATAGTGAAGCATGACCTTTTAGCCTAGTAACTACAATCTTCACCTTCCTATTATTACGAGTGTTTTCATACTCAAAGAACTTCTCCATATCAAAGATCCAATCTAGCATAGCATTGGTATCCAACTTTTCATCATAAGGAATAACTTCTATAGTGGGCTTTGAATGTGCCCTAGAAAATACTCTTAGTAACTTCATCTTGATCTTCTTCAGGTTTTGGATTAGAGTTTGGTGTTACCACTTCATCATCACTGACATCATCAAGATGCACTCGTCTCCTTTGGGTTGTCCCCACAACATCTAATCTAGCTGTAATCTGTCTCAATGCATCTAACATGGCATTATCGACATTTCCTTTTCCATGAGCCATATTCAAAATTTAGGTTCCTACAAGGTCAAAACCCTCTGCAAGTTATAGGCCAAATCCAAAGATCTACAACCCTAAATCTGAATCAGGTTTCTACATGATCCAAGATCTTGGTACAAACTACCTCACACTTCAGTGGTCTACTTGCACACTCAAGAAAAACTACCCTTTGATACTAGCTAATGCAAGGAGGGTAGGGAATAACTAGGTCCAAGGGATTACCCAACAATCCAAACCAACCTTCTAGAGTTAACACAATGGAAGCAAACACACAAAGAGAACAATACCATAGAGAGGAAACAAGATACTTTTATTGATTCAACAAATGATTAGCATACATGCCTAGCTGTAAGGCCTTCTAATTTATGACCATATACAAAATACATTCAAGATCTATGATCTAGCTTCAAATTTTTACTTTCCAATTTTGCTCACAAATCATCTCTAAAAATTGTCTAACTCTAAGCCTAAACACTCTATTTATACTTGCCAAAATGGCTTTTAGATAATTATAGAAAATTACATAATAGCAAGGTAGACATAACAATAGTTTGGATACATCCCAAGAAAAGATCTCATCATAAATGATGCAATTGAAATAAATGCCACAAGTTGGCTCGTAGCAAAAATGTAGAAATCACATCCAAAAAGCTAACACTCAACATAAACAGGACAACACGACACATGAAGAGTCAATCGGCACATGAAGAGTCACTTGGCACATGAAGAGTCACTCGACATACACTAGGTAACTTGGTGCATGAAGAATAGCTTAACACACACTAAGGAACTCTACACACACTATCAAGATGGGATAACACACTAACCCAAGTGTTAACATGACATGGGATAACCTCAACTTGACTTAAACTACAAAATTACTTGTAACCAACAATTGTTGTAACTTGGCAACAATTGGCATAATGAAAACAAATTGGCAAGATAACATGTCAACTTAGGATGCTCCTGCATCAAAAACCTATGAAATCCACAAGTTGAGTGAGGGTATCCTTTCAACTCCTAAAAAGAAAGGAACATGGATAATTTATATTTGATTTTTGAATAAAAAAAAACCCATATGCAATAGAAAACTAAATTGATCTTGTAGCTAATCAATACCTTATCCATTGGGCATTCCAAAAATCACATCATACATCCAGGATATCAATATTCTATCACATACATCATGACATTAGATCTATCTTATCACTTTGTAAATTAGACATCAATTTTCATATGCTAAACCTCATACTTATTAGATATCCTTCTGATGAAATTTGTGACCCTATCAAAATATATTAAGAACTTTCTTCATTCTTTGAACCAAAGGAAAAATACGTCAAGATATATAGCTCAAAATGAGATGTAATTGGATCTATGATAGAGGAAGGAGAGAGGACTCAGAATGAAACTAAATAACTTGTTCTTTGTATTTCTTTCTTTGAAACAAGTATATTCAAGATACATGAAAGACTCATGAAACACATAATAAACCAAAAGTATCTTCTATACTTTATTATTGTTCTTCATACAAGAGAATTTATGCAAAAAGATGGTGGAGTCATAGCTACAGCTCTTCTTGATAGTTTGGAGACCAACAACATCCAACCTTGGTGGTATCACAGCTATGGAACCCTGTCCAAAAGTCTAGAACCAACCCCATACAATGAGAGACAAAATAAAGATATAGATGAGGAATGAATCCTGGATCTGATCTGATGATGCTATTTGTCAACTTGAAATTCTTCCATCTTAGAAACACATCATATGATCACTTGGGGGCCTAAAATGTTAGATTGTGGTGATTGATTAGGAAATTACTATACATACTTCATAAATTCTTTGGGGCTCGAGGCATCACCCTAAAAAAAAAAAATTGGGCCCTATTATATCAAGATTTTGGACTAACATGTAATTATTAATTATAATCCCAAGTGGTAAAAATACTTGTATAAAAAGAGCTTAGGGTTAGGGATTATTTTATAGTTGTGATGTAAAATTGATTCTTGCGATAGTATTGAGCTATAAGGGATTACAGATTGTAATCAGGTTGTAATTACTGGATCATATTAATATTGGACTTGATATTTGGTGGATGTAGCTAGGGATTGGGTGAACCATGTTAAATCTTGTGTCTTGTATTCTTTTCTATGTGATCTATTTTTTTTGATATTGGTTATATTTGTATGTAATTGTTATTTTTTCTGTCCATGGTTCAATCCTAACAAGTGGTATCAAAGTGAGGTTTTTCTTTCAATTATCCTCTGCAAGAAAATCTCATAGTTGAGTGGGAGTCTCATGGTCAAGTGGGATCAATGGTAGATGAGGGTGATCTAAGAGTTGATAGGTTTAATGGGCAAAACTTCTAGTTATAGAAGATGCAAATGGAAGACTATCTTGATCAGAAGCATTTATGGAAGCAATTGGAAGGCAAAGCCAAGAATTAGGGATCTATGTCAAATGATGAATGGGATCTTTTGGATAGAAAGGCACTTGGAAATATTCAATTATGCTTAGCACCATCGGTGGCATTTAATATTACAAAATCAAAGAAAACAAAAGAGTGGATGAAAACCCGAGCAACACTGTATGAAAACCCCTTTGCTTCAAACAAGGTATTTCTCATGACGCATTTATTTAAAATGAAAATGGAAAAAGGTGGATCTATTGCAAATCATTTAAATGCTTTTAATACTATTACTAGTTAGTTATCTTCTGTGGGTATCAATTTTGATGAATAAATTAGAGCTCTCTTGATTTTGTGTTCTTTGCTTGAAAGTTGGAATGGCTTGGTAATAGCTGTGAGTAATTTTGTTCCTAGATCTACTACCCTAAAATATGATGACGAAATCGGTGTTATTTTGAGTGATGAAACTTGAAGGAAATCCTTAGGTGGATCTACATTAGGAAGTTCTTTGAATGCACATAGTAGGGGTAGAATGACTTAGAGAGGAAGTAACTCTAGAAATCGTGGGAAATCAAGAAGAAAGTCAAAGGGGAGGAGGTCTTAATCGAGAGGACCAAATGACTACTGGTACTATGGGAAACCAGGTCATAAAAAGAAAGATGAAGAAGATAAACTAGATCGAGACAAGGAGGCAAATGTGGTAAGTAACAAATCTAAAGAGGATGCTTTGCTTTTGTCTTTAGAAAGTGTTGATGATTCATGGGTTTTAGATTCTGGTGCTTCATTTCATGCTACACCTCATAGAGGTTATTTCATTGATTATGTTCAAGGGGATTTTGGCCTTGTCTAATTGGGGTATAATGAACCCTATCAGATTGTTGGAAAGGAAAAAATTAAGATTATGTTTTAGAATAGAAATCATTGGCTACTACATGAGGTAAGACATGTTCCAATGTTGAGAAGGAATCTAATTTCAGCAAGGCAACTCAGTGATGAGAGTTGTGTAGTTACTTTTACTGATAAAAATTGGAAGGTTTCAAAAGGTTCTTTTATAGTAGAAAAATGTGTGAAAGTAGGCACCTTATATCTTTGTACATGCCATATTGTTCCTTCTACTTTAATTGTTTTAGAGAACAATAAATATTCAGGAACAATTGTTGCAGTTGAGTAGGGAGAACAAATAGCTACTATAGATTCAGATACAACGTTGTGGCACAAAAAACTTGGGCACATAAGTGAGAAAGGTATGAAAGTAATTCAGTCAAAGAAAGTTTTACTAGGTATAAAATGTGTTAATATGGATCTCTATGAAATTTGTGTGTATGGAAAACAAAAGAGAGTGAGTTTTGTGAAGATTGGGAAGGAAAACAAAAAGGAGAAATTAGAGCTTGTGCATATCAATGTATGGGGACCGACTCAGGTGTCTTCCCTTGGTGGCTCTCATTATTATGTTACATTTATTGATGACACAACTAGAAAAATATGGTTTTATTTCCTTAGACAAAAATCTGATGTATTTCAAACTTTTAAGAAATGGAAATGCTTGGTTGAAAATGGGACTAGTAAGAAATTAAAATGTCTCTGATTAGATAATGGTGTTGAGTATTGCAATCATGAATTTAAATATTAAAATAGTTTCTATGATATGCATATTAAAAAATCCTAAATTTTCTAGTCATGAAACTTTAATGGGTGTATGATATCCAATTGCAAACTAGGCTTCCTCTCACTATCTGACACTTAGGCAAAAATGCAGAATTGAGCAATGCTCAAAATGATGCTCGACATAATAACTCACAATGACAAATTGTCATCATAGGATGCATTCATATATAGAATGATAGGTTTTAAACTCATGAAAATTATCGTAGGCCTCAAAATGACACTCGGGTACATATGCATTAAAAACTCTTATAGGGTCTCAATTTGACTCAAATTTCATAATGATACTTAAAATCATGGCTTCAAATTTGATTCCCAATAGTGGATCTGGCTAGGGATACATGTCTCTTGTGGGTATGGAAAGGATTTAGATCTTTGGAAGGATCAGTACACTCAAAAAATTTCTCTCAAAAAACTTTATTGAAAGCAAGAAAACTATTTATAAACTGTTCAAACAATGGCCCTAGGCCACTAAACTTCAACAAAACTTCTTAACTCTAACATAAACTTGATTCTCATTTACATCTTCTTGAGGTAAGATGAATATATCACTCACATTAGTTGCACCAATCAGATTAGAATCTTCAATCCATTTAGTTGGCAAAAAAAAATCTACATCTTCACCTTCATAATGCA
Source organism: Cupressus sempervirens (assembly GCA_028749045.1). Lineage (NCBI taxonomy): Eukaryota > Viridiplantae > Streptophyta > Pinopsida > Cupressales > Cupressaceae > Cupressus > Cupressus sempervirens. The sequence goes on along the minus strand of CM053789.1, from coordinate 743,462,114 downwards.
TGAAAAAACTAGAATGATTCCTTACAACTTTCTCATTATGAAAGTACGAAGCAACATGCTCTTGGATTTCATAATCAGACTAAATTTAATTTCCATAAAATGACCTATACATGCTATCCAAAGGAAACACAAGGTATTTTTACTCTAGTTTATGTTGAGGAAATATTGATACAAGTATGAGAATGTATTTCAATCATTGTTTTGTCACTAATGTCAAACCTGCTACTTGTTGGTAAGATAATTGCATAGTTTATTTGAGTACTATAATTTTTTTAGTTAATTAAGAGGATTTGATCAAATGTGATAATAAGATAACTTAGAGGAAAGGTTGAGTTATGGTATGAAAAAAGAGCACAAAGATTAGTTAAGATAGTGATGATATATTTTATTGATTATCTAGTTAAGGCCAGAAAAGATGGATATAATGATTAAGTCTAGAAGAACAAGTAAGATGAATTGAGTCTACCAAGCTTGACCAAGTGGATAGTAGGTGTTGAGAAAAGTTAGTGCAAGTCAAGGAGAAATACAATTGGAGCTGAGTAAAGTGAAGATTTGGTGTATGCCAAGTGAACTTAGTGTAAGTTAAGTAAAGTTTAGTTGATGCCGAGCACTAGTAAACTTTAGTGTTTGCCGACTTATCTAGTGGATAATGAGTGAAAGAATAGGATGGAAGACAAGCAACAACATATTGATGTTCAATGCTAGTATTCATGTTAAATCATAGATTTGAAAAATCTAAGCCAATTATTTTATTTTCTTGAATTGTATGAAGCATGTGGAAAATAACTATGATGAGTTGATGGCATAGAATTCAAGGTAAACCATTTTGAGGTGAATTGAAGCGAGAAGTTTCTGGTGGAACCAAATGGAAAAGTGTGTAGATTCATTGTGTCCTACTTAATCCTATCTAACCCTAAAATGGATGATTAGGGTTGAACAACAAGAGATCTTAAATCTCTATTTATAGAGAGAGCTAGTTAGAAGCAAAGCTTGTCATGTACAAGAACCTAAGGAAGGCAAGGAGTCTAGTGTATTTTCTTCATTCAATGGCTGAATAGGAGAGACTGCTATTGGCATGTAAAGCAAGAAGGCTTAAGAGTATGAATGCTTGGAGGGTGAACAAGCTATTAGAGCTGAAGTGTGTCAAAGCCAGGTAGAATGGAGGACTGAAACAAAGATCTAGAGTCTACAAGTGATTTTTATATTGTTATTAGATCATGCCTTACTATTACTCTCTAATCATTGTATTAGTCTAGGGTAAATCCTTTGGATTAAGGTTGATATGACACTCATTTGTAAATCATTTAATAGGGTGACATTCCAATTTAATGACCTAAAATCCTCTAACAAGCCTCACTCCTAATAAGGTGATTGAAATCCTCTAACCATGTAACATTTAACAATGTGTATTATATTGTGGCATGTCGACAACAACTTTTTGGTAGCAGTGAATGATTTAATTCTACTGGACTGCATCCAGGGAAGTACTAAACCAATCCAAAATTAATTATGGGAGGATATGCCAGATTGCATGTCAGATTGGGAGTAAATGAAAATCATGCAAAGCTCTTATCAAACTATGATAGTGTGTACGTTTGGCATGCTTTATGGGTTGTCTTGTATACAACCATTAAAATTGATAATTCTAAAAACATTTTTGAGTTTTTCATTTTGAAAGAGGAAGAAGGTTGTAAGATAACTATGAGTAGTTGGGGGCTTACTGAACCTATGAAAACCATGGTTGGGGAGAGAAGTAGGAGGGAGCCATTGGGGGAGGCAGAGAACTACAAGAAGAAATTGAAGGTTTGGCATAAGTTGGAAAAGGGAGGTATCACAAGATTCCTGGAGAGGCTCCATGGATTTGATGTGGGGATAACAAAGATTATGGTGGATTTTTGGAAAAATGGGAGAGTCAAGATAGATGAGGTCACCCACCATGTAAATGTGGAGTTGATTGCCTAGGTTATGGAGATCCCTCTAGAAGGGAGTAACTTCTTTAGAGACAAGAAATTGTCGACTAATGCTATCAAAGTCTTTGCAAAGGATGAAGTTGAGAGGAACAAACTCATCAAGGAAAAGACATATTATGAGATGAAGTCAATTAAAAAGCTTTGGAGGTATGTCTTAAGGATGATCATTGAATATATCTCTCTAGACCCCATATTTGATAGGATCAAAATGCATTATTTTGTTCTGCTTAACCACTTTAGGCATGGAATCAAAATGTCTTTTCATTTTTATCTTTTCACCTCCATGAGTAAAGGTATTGAGGGTTTTAAGAGGAAACCTACTGCTAACCCAGCCCTTCATGAGGGATTACTCCTCTTGGTCTATGAGTATCTAAAGCCTTAAACTAGGGGAAAATCCCTCGGTGATACTAGGTGTGCTTCTAAGGAAACCGGGAGTTCGGATTCTAAGGATGTACATTGCATAAATTCAATAGAAGAGGACAATGCTTCCTCTAAAGTTAAAACCCCTAAGGAAGAAAGGAAATTTACATTCTATCCACATTCCCTATAGAAAGAGTCCCAAAGGATTACCCCCCATTCCCCCTAATTCTGAGCTTCAGGAGGAGGAGGAGGATAATGATCAAGAAGAGGATACAGAATTAGAGGAAGAGAAGAAGGGGGAGGATGATGAGAAGGAGGAGGACAAGGGGAGGGAAAGTGGAAAGGAGGAGGAGGATTTAGCTAACATGTTAGGGAATACCAAAAAAAGGAAAGTAGATGAGGCTATTTCATAGGAAACCAATGACCAGATTCCTGAGACTCCATGCCTTGGCCCCTCTTTTTTGTTTGTTTGAGGAGAAGATAGATATTATGAGGAAAGAGAGTGGGGAGGTGATAACTAAAAATAGGAGGAGGTCTTGGAGGAATTTAAGCATAAATACTGCAAACACTAATAGATTTGGCATCGATTTGTGATGGCTAGGTTTCACAATTATGATCGCAATGTGTCGCTATTGTGACAGTAATAGACATTGCTATTTTTTAGTCACAAATGATGACATCAATCCTATGTGATTGCAATTATGATGCCCATCCATCTCTATGAAACCACTTTATGATGACACAAACCACATTGCAATGCTTGCCATGGACGTCACAATTGTGACGTCCACCTCAAGCATTGGGATAGGGTCGTGACAGCACCTGGTGATGGGGTCATTGTGGTGGCGATGTCGACGACCGTCACAATGCTTTCTGTGGATGTCACAATTGTGATATCCATGGCAAGCATGGTGACAAAGCTGCTGTGGTGGTGACGTCCACCATCACAAGCATTGCGACGGGGCCACTGTGGTGGTGACATAAATGTTCGTCGCAATGGATGGGCTTGACATCGCAATTGCAATGTCTATTACAAGCATTGCGATGGGGCTGCTATGGTGGTGACGCCAACTACTGTCGTGGCTAGAGTGACCTCATTGCAAGCATATTTAGCCTACTGCTTCAGCCACAAACATATTTGCAAGTTTGATAAGTAGAAATATATCTCCATTTCTCACATTGAATTGATGAATTTTAGAAGTATAAGGAAATATTGGCTGCAGGGATCTAACATTGAATCATTGAATTTTTTTGAAGTAATGCATCTTTTCATGATATTTTGAATTCATTTTCAACTTCCTGTAGTGTTTGCCATATTTTCTGAATGGTTGCCAGCAATGTGATTTTCCCTCTGTTTTATAGGTTTTGCCCCAACATTGGTTTAGCATTGAGCCTTACAAAAAACTCTATCTTGCATTGTGCTACAGTTTCTCTTGATTTGTTCTTGTGAATGAATTCCCTTTACTAGCAATCTTGGCTTTTCTATTTGAAAGTGATTGAAAAGGATTGCTCTATTGATTGGAATATTTTCCATAACAATTGTATATGCCATCTTCATCCTGTACTTGTTTAACCTTTTTCCTTCTATGATGGTCATATTCTTCATCCTTGCATAAACCACACAAGATTATGGAAACACAACAGCATAGACATAGATAATTGATTATTGTCCATAGAAACACTTTATGCACGAATAGACTACTATGCTATTATTTATAGATAGAGCCCCATCTTGTTGGCATGTTTCTCCTCTATCTGTAAAGCTATTATTTGACTGATGGGGAGCAGACAAGTTTTTCTCCATGCTAATTTTAGATTCTTGCTCAACATCAGAATATTGTCTAGCTTTACTTAAACCAAGTCCACCAGGAACTTCTCTTTGTTTATTTAGCTTAGTACCATTTCCACTAGAAAGCTGCCTATTTACAAGGGGCATCAGAGTATCACAAAATTTAGCAATGTTACACCCATTCTGAACCACACCAGCTGTAATTTTTGATGTCTTGGTTTTCTGCACAGAAACACAAATATTTATTTTGTTTGATAGACCCTTTCCATGAGATTTTTGTGGATACTTAGAAGAAACTAAACATGCAAAACTTTTTGCAGCTGGATACTCTTTCCAGAAGGCATTTTTGCCCAGCATTTTTGCTTAAGAAAAATGTCAGCCTTCTTAAGCTACAACTTCATGCATTTCTTCCTTTCATTGGATCATTTCTTCCTCAAAATATGTATTTCTCTTAGAAGAAAATGCCCCTTGAAAGAAAATGCTTGTAAAAATTGAGGACATGGAAGATGCTTCATAAGCTTCAATCTATTTCTACTAACAAGGTAGTGGTTGTCCTCATGGTGTTTTTGGTACTTTTGGCTGGAAATACATTTAGTTTCTTGACTATATTTCTGCAACCTATGTGGATGCATAGCTTTTACACATGACCCATTCATTTCCCTTCCCTTATAGAGAAAAGTACCATTTTACCTCCTTGCCAAAAGGAACATATAAAGATTCATTAGGACTAAAAGAAATTTTCTCAAAAACAAACATATACACTACAACATTAATACAAAAAAAAAGCACCTGAAATAAGGAACCATCTTCCAAGGATAGGAGCTTAGCAGCCTCACTCTCATTATCTATAGAATTGTGGACCACACTACCATTCTCTAGATGCTCACTAGCTACAAGTTTACCATTTGAATCATTTTTTGGAAGTTTAGTAGCATGATGCCGAGTAATAATACCTGTCAAACCATTTGTAGAATGTTTGACATTCTCATGATCTGTTACCATTAATTTTTGAATAAGCTTTAGAATTTCTACCAATATAGTTCTCATTATCATTGCTCACATCACAGTTCCAAGAATGTCTAACAACCATATCATTAAAATTACCCACAGAATCAATTCCCTTTATTTCAAATTCTTACTTCTTAACATTATTACTAGACCCATTCAATGTGCATCCATTACTTATGGTATGACTTGACTAGAAGACGTTATTTGTTTGAATACCATTGGTTCTTGGAGGCACCATCTATAATGTAGCATCATGATCTGATGATGATCTGGATTTACTGCATGACTGGCCAGAACTTGTGTTCTTTTATAGACTTTCTGAAATGAAATTGACATTTGACAAATTTTCTACCTGTTGGGGTATCTTGTTTACACTTGCAACACTAAAAGAGATTTTTGTCGTTTGGAAAAAATGCGTGTTTTGTGTCACCTGGGGGGCATATGAATCTTGTAAGTGGTTTTCCTTTGGACGTCCAGTGTTCAATGACACCCTCTTCTTTAGTTTAGAGCCATTATACTGATATTCAAACCCACTTGCAGTTTGAATGCTAGTTTTCTTATCTCGTATATAGAATAGCATGTAAGCTTTCTAGGAAAGTGCACTTTTCTCAATGATTGAATAGACCTAGAGTAAAAAATGTCATAAGACTAACTTCAATCGATCTAAGAAACTTTAGTATAATTAGTGTTACCATATAAAGAAAAGGTTCTACATAAAATTGTAGTTCTTTTGTGTATTTTGTTATACACAAGTTATAATGAGCTTGCTCCACAAAATTAAACATGTCTTCACAACTATAGCAAATGTTTACTTGATTATCATCTAAAACATGCCAGATGCCTGTGGATGAATGAATAAAGCAGAAATAATGACTAGAATGTGTGCTCCAACCATCATGAACAAGAACACCATAAAGAGTGTACTTAAAATTGCCCTCATGTGATTGATTAATAGACAGAGAAACTAGAATATCATTCAAATGTGCAAAATTTATTGAAAAACTAGTAGATATTAAAAAAGCTATATTATTAGATTCCACTGAAAATGTGATCCACTATAAAATAATATTGTAAGGGCTACTTACATGTGAACTACTAACAAATGGTTTGAGATCCAACATACAACCAAAGTCTACTTTTTTGTCAATTTTTCCTCCAGATCCAACTACACTGAAGTGCTTGAGATGAATTGCAAGAACATGTGGTGCTTTATCAAATTTTAGTTGTTTTAGAGCCTTCACTTTTACTTTGCATCGTTCACATTGATATCTTTTCACACTCCCATCTAACTGCTCCACTACCGTGAAATGGGATAATGTTTTCAACAAGAAATCTTCTCGAATGATCTCTAGGCTCAAATCTAAGAAAGGATTAAATTAATTTGAGCAATAAGAACATTGTGTGCACTTCACCTACAAGCCAGGTTGAAGCAATTGTTAATGAATAAAATACTTTTCTAAGACTATAACCTAGAGTTCCCAACATAAAAATAATTTTGAAAGGTTTAAGTGACTCAAAAAATCCCATTTATGAAATGAACAATAAATCTTGGAGGTGTCTATAAGCCCCTCTCTATTCCCTTGCTAATATTAAAAAAGATGATGTTTAGATATGAATAACTTCTTTTGATATGTTCTTCCATTCACTCATCCTTGTTAACAAAGTACGAATTTTTTTGAAAATATAAACAACTAAAAATCACAACCCAACTTATGAGTTGGCCACCAAATATTTTATATACTAGACTCTTCTCATAAGCAACAAGTGATTCAATTAAACAATATAGATAAATATACTCATGCTGGTGAAATAAAGTTTTATGTTTTTTCTGTGTTTTTTTGAATATATGATTTTTTCCTTTGTTTAGAATATGAAATATATAGCAATGCATGGGAGTTGAAAGTGCAGATATAGTGCCCCTCATATGATCTTTCTATCTATTGAGTCAATTCTTTCTAATGTGCTTGAGCATACATAGAACAAACCTGTATCCTTTATAAGTTTAGGCCAATCTTGTGAAGCAACAACTTGAAAGTTCAAGAATCAAAAGAAAAATTAAACATGGAAAAAAATCCAATACTATCATCATTATAATCTACTAGAAATAGAAAATTGTTCATGTCCAAACCTATCAATAAATGCCTAAATGCAACACCTTTTCCTCTAGAATAATTCATCTACTCTAATTTTAAAAACTTATAGAAATTGTATTTCAGAAGTTTGTTAGGAAAAACAAGTAGATAGATATGACATTACTCTCATGCTCAAATTACACACCCAGTGATAGCATAACATATATTAATTCAATGAAACTAATTTTAAGAAGGGTTAAATAATCTAGATGCCTATTTCACATGTGAGCAATGGTACTCTACAACAATCATGAGATAATGTAGATTAGATTTTGGTGAGAATGTTAAAATGTGATAAATAAACTTAAGGTTTCATCTAGAGTTACTTGTTAGTGAATGTACATGTAAGTTCATAAGGATCATTGTGATGAAACTAAGTTGCAATCATGATTTCAGGAACAACCTGTCAAATAATAAACAAGTCAAAATATGAATTTTAATAAATTTTAAAATTTTAGAGATTAGAGATTGGATCTGTGAAATTTAGTTTTACGTGTTTAGGGATTAGATCTGTGACTGGAGATGTCACTTTTATGCACCCACAAACTAAGGCAAATAATGGACATATGGGTTATGAATCCAAACAAATGTTGGTGATGGGACATAGAATGTCATGAACTGATTTGTGTCATATTTAAACTAATTATTCATTTTTAATAATTCAATACTGATATGTCTTTTAAAAAGAAGGTTTTAGAATCTCATGAACCCCTTTTTTAGCTATCAATGAACAGATTTTTTATATAAGTATTGTCAATATTAAATTTTAATGGAGCTAGGAATTAGTTTGAGAAAGATTGAAACATGTTATCGTTCAATTCCTTCATACAACATAATTATTTATGATCCAAGTTGGACAGAATTACAATAGAAAAAGGGATTTAAAAAAGAAATTGATCAACCAACATGTAAGTGCCATGATGAGATGACATACACCTATTCATATGCAAGAACTATGGCATTATTACCTTGGAATAAACCATCAACAAGTGGAGCAACACATTCTCCAAAAATCATTGATGATGGAGAACCAATGCTGCCATACATGTGATCAAATGTAAATGAATGCGTACCAATTTGCACCTGTAAGATTATAATCAGAAATTGGTAGAAGTTAGAAATATACTCTACGACTCCATTGAATGTAAAATCCAGATCTCAGAATCTATATGATTAAAATACAAGGCATTAATGGATTTCAATAAATTAAAGCAAGTACTTAGAAAATATGCATCATGCACTATTTAAAAAATAAATGGCATGATAGTATTTTCATGTGCACATAATAATATACAAAAGAAACTAGCAATTTGAAAGCTGTGTCTGAAGTGTAATTAAACAATAAGAGAGTTGCATCTTTTCTCTTAATTAATGAAAAAAAAACTTAATGTGTTTGAATCATTCATACATTGGTGGATTCTTCACCATCTTCAAAACATTGAGCATTGTAGTATATTGTTGGAGATGGATTGGAGAAAATAAAAACATCACCTCAGATTCTATAATACTAGATTATTTTCCATATTGTTCAATGTGCTTCCTTGTAATCTTCTTCTTACAAACCTAGGAAACTGCTCTTGAGCTCATGTTGACAGTATACCCAATTGTTACTTGAAATCATCAATAGATCCTGTCAAATTTGCATCTATGTAAAAAATCAGGGAGAAGTCATCATCCTTTATGTTCTCTAGTCCAAAGGTTAGAGTACCCAACACATATCTCAATAGATATAACTATCTTCTAATGTGTTTTCCTAGGTCCTATCATTATCTTCGAGAGATAACTTGCAAAAAATCCTACATTTTATTAGGTATTTGTAAGATGGATGAGGATCAAAACCATATATCTGTAGTGAGATTCATTAACCTTTTATGATAAATCATAACTAGAAAACCATGGTTTTCCACTATTCTTTGGCTATCACCCATCCCAAAGTTTTCAATCATCTCTTTGGGATACTTTGTCCAAGAAAGAATTGCATGATTATGATTTGTTATACATCTAACTTCAAGGAAAAAAATACAACTATATAAGATATGTAATCTCAAATTATTTAAATCATGATCCACCTAAAGTCAAGTTTTCACTTCTTACAGTGGTCACAAGATTGTCAACATAAACAATCTGGATGACAATCTCAATTGTTGTCTAAAAGACTTTGACATAATTCATGAGCTCAAAGGTGCTAATCAATCTGTGTTGTACCCTATAGAAGGAGTTTACTTCAACCCATACAATGATTTGATCAATTGAAATAACTAATGCTCTAGGAATCTCCTTGAACTTTCCTTATAATCTACTGTACTCTTGAGATGCATTGACTTGCTTTTGATAATCTGTGCACACTAACATATTTACTTCTTTCTTTCTTGAAATTAAAATCCTTCGAGTACTTACATATTTTCTTCCTCTTGGAGATTCCAACTCAAAAATGCATCTTCACATCCATTTGGTGAATGCACCATCCAAATTTAGTAAATGTTAAAGGATCAAGCATTTCTGAGGTTATATAACTTCAATTATTTGAACTAAGTGAGGATATTATTTTAATAGAGGCAATCTTTTTTTCTCTCAAAAAAAATATGGATATGGACAATAGGCCATTGCCTCAAGGGCCAAGGATGAGATAAACACTACAGTCCAAGAATTCTTCACCTAAATCATAGTCTGATCAGGAAAATCTTAGTCTGTAGTGATAAGGGCTAATAATATTCACCCAAGGGACCTTTTGTCTCCTTTCCACTATAAAACAATTGCAACTTGAGAAAGTTAAAAAATGAAGGTTTGCCTCAATTTGTATAAAACCACTATACCCCAAAAAAAACAAATACTGAAAAGCCTCATACAGAAATATCTTAGATTATTTCTAGGGTAAAGTGGCAAGGAATGATATTGTTATCATAGGTCTTTTTAGGTTTTAATGCACAAATACAACAATTTTGGTCATTAGAAAACAAGAGACTTATACTACATGATATACACTGACAGGTGGTCCTAGGTAATATGCATACAAATATACTATATGTTTTAGTTAGTAATGAGTAGATAAAAAGCTGGTAATCCAAACAAAAATAGATACTTTAGTTAAGCAAGAGAAGATAGAATGTAGATTATCCACTTTATCAAAATTAAATATAAGTAAAAAGTAGCACAAACATGTCTTAACATGAATATAATATGCTTTGAAAGATATGTGATGCCTTCTGCTATTCAATCCCTGTGCTCTTACACATACATTATGGTGGGATTGTCACTAAGATTCTACTTTCTTTTTGATATATTCTAGGTTTCCATTGAGGCTTGAATATGCTATCCTATTTGAATTTGTTATACTCATTTTCCCCTATTAATTTTGACCTTCAAAGTTATCCATGCATACCTCCACCTATACACAACAAAAGCCCAAGCTGATTTGGGATTTAAATTGTGCCTCTTAGCACAAAGAAAAGGGCAAGTGAAAGGAAACATTGATTATTCCTACTTAAATTCACCAATGAAATAATACGTACTAAATACATTAGGAGCCTAATTTACATTTCTCAAGAAATAATACTATACCATGTAGAGAAGGGCCACATGACAAGAAGTGTCTCTCTTTAACCCAAGAGGAATGTAGCTGATGTAATAAAGTAATTTTCTGAGGTTTAAATAACAACATATAGAAAGGAGAGATAAAAAAGAATAAACAAATTGAGTATCATGACTGATGAGGATAAGGAAGAAAACTGGAACAAATGGTACAATAAAGGAGCATTGAAGCATACCCAATGAATGAAACTCTTAACTGAAATTTTGCTTTATTTTTCAATGTTTCAATTTTTTTGAATATTGCCTCCATAACTTGAGGAATAATTCCTATCTCCTCATCTTCTACATAACTAGTGCCCATGGTGTATGTCTTGCCAAAACCAGTCTACAATAAGATGTAAATGTCATCCAATGTGAATCCAATAGAAAAAATTTAATCAAGCAGTACATGTTAATGAAAATAAAACTTAACGTGTTTGAATCATTCATACATCGGTGGATTCTTCACCATCTTCAAAACATTGAGCATTACAGTATATTGTTGGAGATGGATTGGAGAAAATAAAAACATCACCTCAGATTCTATAATACCGGATTGTTTTCCATATTGTTCAATGTGCTTCCTTGTAATCTTATTCTTACAAACCTAGGAAACTGCTCTTGAGCTCATGTTGATAGTATACCCAATTGTTACTTGCAATCATCAATAGATCCCGTCAAATTTGCATCTATGTAAAAGATGCTCATGTCCTTCCACTTGAAAGGGGCCTTAGCAAGACACAGTGTTATAGGTCTAAACATAGGACAAAATAGAGAAATATTTAGTATCTTATTGAGCCTCACTTTGTTTTGAGAATAGTTTAATATTCTCTACTAAACAGGGCCAACCACATGAAGGTGGAAGCTCATTTGGCCCCACCACCCTCCCCCTAACATTACTCTACATTCCCCGTTAACATCTAACATTCATTCATTCTTTCAACCATTAATAAAATGTAACATTCAATCAATATCACATTATAACTTTCAATCAATATCACATGATAACATTCATTAACACATTAGATTCGTTAACATGCAACATTCATCAATATTCTGCATTAACACATAATTCATGAACATTCATTAGCACAAAATTAAATTCATTGAGACATAAAATTCAGTCATTATCAATTAAGGTATGTAGATGACAATCATTTCTTTTTTTTCTTTCTATTTATTTTTTCTATGTAAGCTCTAAGAGGAGCATCAGTGTCATCATCAATTCCCCCCTCATCAGTTGTTCTATTCTCTTTTCTTGATTATCTCAATTTCCTATGTTGCTGCAAAGGGGGGTCCTCTACAATAACAAATAAAAGAGTTAAATTACAAATAATTTATTATAATTGTTACAAGTATTTAATTATTTTAAATTACATAACTGTGGCTCTCTTTACCTGATCTGACCACATCATTTTGTCTGGACTCAACGTCAGCATGCTCATGAACATCGACCCCTCGATCATCTACAACTGCTATACAAAATATTACGTTAATCCAAACACCAATTGCAATTACATATAAAAAATTTAATAGAAAATGTATACCTCCACCAATGGGATGCACATCATGTGAACCTTCAGCATCCACAAATTATGTAGAAGGATTGTTAGGCTGCATTCCAACATCCTACGCATTGTTATCATTGCTTGCTTAAAACAAATATACTCACTTTATATTGGAACTTAACATCAAATAGACTAATTGGTGAAGTATTCAATTTGAAATAAATTTCATTTAGCTTATTTACTTGTGGCTTAGATGCATCATTATTAGAACCTTCCACACTAATTTCAGCTCGTAGCAATTCAGCCACGACTCTATAGCCTTGTTGGGAGCCAATTCTCTTATCCTATTCTGTGAGGCATCTCTTGAACTTTGAGGCCTACATTTTTGTGTGGTATGGTGAATTTTACTTGCATTGTTTCATCAACCAATGAAGGGTAGTTAAAATATCAAAAGGAAATGGTAAATAGTTAGCAGGGTTTCCAACCCTTGTTACACCTTATTTTGGTCATGTTGGAGTTGTTCTAAACTGTCTTTGGTCTTTAAGAGTCCTAGAGGATCCAATTTCACTCTTGTTTGGGTGTGTAGAATAAAGGTCAAGTGTTGCAATTTTCCCTATCAGTGGTAACAGCAAGTTTTCCTTAGACCTGATTTGTTTTGGGTTGTGTTGATGTTTGTTTTGGTTTTTGTTTATGTTAGAGGGTTGGAGTTGTCCAAAACACTTGGTGTCAACATTGGGTGTATGAGGCCTTGAATGGTACAAGGGAGAAGTAACTAGTATGCAGCCTTATGTGATGAGTTGGGTCCATGAATTAAAGGAGCAGTTGTAACAGCAGATTAGTTCCTTGTTTGAAGGTGAATCAAGCCTTGAATGTTCTTGTGGAGAATAGAGGATTGGGGTGATAACTTGAATTGCTTAGTTGTTCCAAGGTGCTAGGATTTTTTTCGTGCTTCCAAAGTGTGTTACTCTACATCATATATTGGTGTGGAGGAATACTGAGATCCAATTTGAGGATCAGGAGCATAGACAAGCTAGTCTATCCTAGCATTTCCCATCACATTATATAAAAAATTTGATACAATTTTTCATTTACTAATACTTACAACTCTTGGTTGAAGTTTCAAAAAACCACCAGAGCCGAGCTTGTGTGTCCCGTGCTTTTCTAGTCTTGTCTTTGTTGCCTTTGATGTGTTAGGCAATCTATGAAAAGTTTGAAACATGTTAGATAGTATAAATATAGAGGTTACTTAGTACATAATTAGATTCTCAATAGTATCACATACCTTGTTGTACTCTCCATTGGTGTAATATTATTTTTCTTGTTAGATTTATACTTTCCATCCAAAATTAGAGCCTACCACTCAGCCTCAGGAACATAGGGTGGACGCTCGTACCTAGGGTTATCCTGTAAATTTTTTCTGTACTGGTCCCTAATATACTTCAAACATAAACCAGATTTTTCAAGGAGCTTGTTTCTCTCGAATGCACGAGGTCCAAAGAGTTGGGTCATGCTCTCTATAAGATCATCCTTCAACAGTTTGTCTTGGTTATTCCACCTTTTAAGTAAAAAAAAACATGTTAGACTCATAAATGAAGTGAAGCTACCTTTAATATAGTTCAAGAAATGGATGAAAAGGAAAACTATTATAGTGATGATATGAAATCAAAATAGTGGTTTGGGGTTTTAGTTAGGATATGACGTTCCACCAGGTACGCAGGGTGGGCCTGAATATTCGCAAACACTCATCACCAAGTTTTCTCCAAAAAACATCATTCCCTACAAAACAATCATGGGATCATTAGTCGATGAAGAGTGATAAAAAAATAAATTACTATTATATCACTATAGAATAATAATAACTTTAAATTACCTAGAACTTTGGCTACTTTTAATGGAATGCCTTCATCGTTGCTGACGATCAATATGGCATCCTTCACCGTTCCCGTACTAGGAACATAGGAACATCTAGGAAATGATGTTGTAGCTCCTACTACAAAAAGTTTCATAATTTTCATAAGTCTTTGTCATGAAGTATAAAAGAACAAATGATAATTGATGTTAAAAAGTTTTTTTTTAAAACTGTTTTTTGCTGTCATAAGAGAGAAAATGAGGGATTTGTGTACTCGTAGATGGTGAAATAGTCGATGCCTGTAAGCTATGTGTTTCCAACTCAGCAGTCAAAAAGAGATTTTTGGTTGTCTTGGATGGAGGCGACATCATCATAGGATTCAATTGATGTGAAGCTGAAGAATAAAATTGTTAGAGCATGCATAAATATAGAACGCGTGTACTAGCATGGACAAGATTGTTAGAGCATGTATTGTCAATGATTATGATCATTCCTATATATATTTAGTGGAAAACACAAGTGGGGAATGGAACATGTGATCTACCTGAACCACCTGCAGCACCCTCATCATGGTAACGGGGCTCGAAATCACACAAAAAACTCTGTAAAGACAACACATCCATATTTTAATTAATGCCATAAAAGAGCATAACATAAAAACCATTATTGAACTCTTGTTATAATTAAAAATTTCATTAATACTTACTTTTAAGGTTTCAGAGGTGTGCATCAATTCAGATCCCCTATCTCTTATTTCCTAAGTAGTAGGCTTTATGGTTGCCAAATGTAAAATTTCTCTGCCAATTTTCTTTAGCAACTTTTTAGTCAAACTGATTGGGTCATCGGTGTCTGCTAAATCAATATAGAAAGGGTCCTCCTCAGGGGGGGGCTGCTAATCAGGGACTGCAGGTTCCTTTCCCTCCCTCCAATCACTGGCCCTCTGTGACAACAATAGTATTAGTATTATCAAAATTACTCCAAAACAATGAAGAAAACAACATTAAAAAAATAACATTTTTCTTCTATCTAGTTTGCACAATTACAATGAGTTTTACCTGCTCATGTGTAGATGAGCCAGGAACATAACCAGCATCCCCTTCGGGCGGTTGCTCCATATTGTGCCCCTATGTCAAAGATCAAGTATAAAAATGTTAGCCAAAAATTTATTGACTAAATGTTATGTTGGAGTCACTGGTTAGAAGTTGGTTTAATAGTATGTACCACCCCCATGATAGTAGCAGTTCAAATTGTAATCAATAAGAAGCTCTTCCCCTGCACGTATTGATTTTATTGCATAGATGAATACAGGATTTCCCTCGCATGCCTCAAATATGCAATTGGGTTGCTTTATAGTTGACCCAGGTCGTGTACTATTTATAAAACCTGCAATATTCCTTGTTGCTTTTGGCCTTCCATCAATGTATATAGCCACACTTATACTTTGATTATTGTCTTGCTATTGTATATAATTTTCCAAGAGGGCATACCTATGCATACTTTTTTTTAATTGAACAATATGCATCCAACTTTTGTAATCGTAACATGGTCCAACATAATCCATCAATTCAGAAACTTTGTTGTAAGACACCGTTATGCCATCCATAGAAAATAGGCCCAAACCATGTAGTGATGATTGTGCTATGTGATATATCCTCTCGTTAACACAAAAATTAGTGTTTATTGGAGGAAGTTCCTTGGGTACCCAATGTTTCTGTAGATGTTGGTACCTCAAGGGCACCTCGATGTCACCTTCCATCTCATCATCATAAGAACATGACCCCCCTTGAGCAAGGAAAAATTTCATATGTTTATTGAATTTCCTTCTAGTCCTTTGACCTCTAGTTAATCTCCCTATTCTAGATAAAGTGTGTGTCTCACTTTCCTCTTCTATTCCTATATTTCCCTCACTCGAGGAAGACACTTTTGACAAATACCTATTCGTTGGTACTTGCAAATGGGAGAGATCTTAGAAGAAATCAATCTTACTTTTGATAAGTGTATTAAATAGGCTATCTATAAGGAGTATTGACTTATACCTATCAATCCATGAGACTGTGTGGGATGCTCCTGAAAGGGTTTTAGTTTCCTGCAAATGTAATTCAATTATCGTGAGCATAATCACATCATAATAATAATCACATCCATCATTATCATTATATAAAAATTTAAAACATTAAAAGGTACACAATATAACACTTAAATCAGACTCACATTATAAGCCTACTAGGGAAGTAGGCCTAGTGAAGGGCTAAAACTAGGTTTTTGTATCAGCTGATGAGTTGAGGGCTTAGTCACCTTGGGGACATGCTATTTGAAGTTTTTTGATGTATGTAGAGGTGGAGGAAACACCTAGTTAAGGTCAAGTCAAGTTCAGTGCCTATTGAGGCATTTTGAGCATTTGATAGTTTGTTGATTAGATTGCTTGTATGAATCCATTGGATGGATTGAGGGACATTCATGGGATTATTCCAAATATGTAGAACCTAAGGTGGCCTAAGGATTTGGTGTGCACTATGATAGGTTATGGAGTTGGCTTGGATCAAGGAGAGGGATCTTATGAAGATGCTTGGTTGGTGTTGTGAGAACACTATGGAAGTCCCTCTTGTTATGAATGATTGCAAGTCCACCTTGGGTCTCTGCATCACCTACAAAAGTAGAATTATTAACAAAAAAATGGGGTAAGCACTTATATTATGTTTTCCCTATGAATTTTATTCTAGGTACAACTCCCTTTTATAGATATTTAATGAATTCCCTTTTCTAAAGTAAACACTTACAAATGCTTCTGACCTGAAAGAAAATAAGGCTCAATACATTCACGCATCAATATGTGTTTAAAATAATTTTATTTAATTAATTTAGATTAATAGTTAATTTATATTAGCAATATTCTATTTGTAGTTGAAACTTGTAGCTTTTAAATAGATAATATAAACTATGTAACCATATATATAAGACAAATATATTTCTATCAAGAAATGAATATTAAATAGATTAAGGATTGATGGCATACCTCTAAATTTCATCATCATCATCATCATCATCCTCATCATCATCATCGTCATCATCATCATCATCCTTGCCATCATCGTCGTCATCATCGTCGTCGTTGTCATCATCAACATCATCATCATCAACATCAACATCATCTTCATCATCATCAGCAGTAGTAGCATCATTGTCATCATCTTCTTCTTCTTCTTCATGAAAATTTGTGTCGAGAACATCATCCAATAACTATCGATCATGATCACCATCTACATCATCTTCTACTTCTTCAGTATCTTCTTCTTCCATCGCATTATACTTTATTGGCCTTCCTCTCGGTTCATTTCTAACAACAAATGACCAACCCAATTTATGTGGAACCTCTGACTAAAATACCTACTCACATTGGCTTGGAAGAACATAGGGCTCATCCCCAACTGGCTCAAATAACCTTGTATTAACCATTGTAAATTCATTATCATGTTCAATAACAGTTCTATCAAGATCATTTGGATTAAGTCATAGCCTGTACCATTTGACAACAAAGAGTGCTAATTTGAAAGAACTAAAGTCACACTCAAGTATATCTTCCAAAATGCCATAGTATTGATTTTTAGACTCTCGAGGATGTAATTTGTTTCTAGATGAAATATCAATCACTTGAAAGACTACAGTTATTCTTGAATCACAAGTTTTCTTCGTGTCATCCAACACTTTGACGCAAAATTTTTGACCATTACAGAACATAGCCTTGTGGTTTTTAACGTACAATAATATGTGAAACATGTTAAAAGTATTGTATCATGAGTTGATAAACATACGGGTGATTAATAAATTTGTACATACCTAGAAATCTCTTAAACCACATGCTAAATCTATTTCCCTTTGCATAAAATTGGAATCTCCATTACGATGAGCTTCTTTAACCAATGAAGATACACCTTCCCATGTTAATGTCCGACTAGAATGTTGACATCATTCAATCCATACCGTCATCCAATCAAGATTGTTTGCAATATACAAATGTAGTGCATCCCACTCTCGAGCACCTGTACAAAAAAAAAATAGACAACTTACAACCGATTTACTTTGAAGATTAAGAAATAATTTATTACAATAACATCTTATAATTTATTACCTCTCACTTTCCTCAAGGTACCTTTCCCCATCAAGTACTCCCCTTCTAATTTTTTAAAAGGCTCGAGGTCCCAAATGAGATCTACATGGATATTTGATGCAAACTTAGGATGATATTCAGTAATGTACACCATAGTTTGGTATACCATATATCCCTTTACCATAGAACCCTCAAGATGTGCTCTTTGTCAAACCAAAGCCTTCAAAGATTTCAAGTGCCTCTCAACCATCCACATTGACCTACTATGCATAGGTCCACACAATTCAATCTCCTCAACTAGGTGTATGAGGTAGTGTTCCTGTGCATTGAAAAAATTTGGAGGTAGACACTTTTGCATTTGACACAGTAAATGAGAAATTCTTCTCTTCCAATAGTTTATATCTTCTTTATGGATTTCTTTAGATGACAACCACCTACATTAAGAGATTCAAGTCAAAAAAAATATATAGATACGAGACTTTACAAAATAATATACAATAGATTACATAGCAAGACAAACAAATCATGAATATAATAAATATATACAACAAATTGAACAGATATTACTGCTTACCTCATGTATTTTCCAAGATCGTATATCACTTGTTTGATGTTATTGTTGAAGGGCTCTAGGAGAGATAGAGGAAGAATGTATTGGAGTAATTATAAACCAATAATTTCATTGTTTTCTAACATAACATAACGAATAGTACACATAGTTTATGAATATATTGTAAATACAAAAAAACATAACTTACCTTGATGAAAGTATGCCAATCATGCATTTTGAGCCCTGGCCCAAATTCACTTTTTTTTTAATATGAGATTGTTTATGTTCATAGAAAATCTTGTGGGAAATCAAATTTTTCGTATGACTTCTTTTATGGCATCACTTTGCTGCTTCGTTAATAACCAAGGAAGAGCACTTATATTAATCTGATCTCTATTGCTATTTGAGTGAATGAAATTCTTTAGTGCATGACTAGATTCATGAATGTCATTACAAATTTTGACAATTTTTTCTTTGTCATGCCTTCCATCCAATATTTTCCACAATGTCTATATTATATTCTTTCCAATATGCATAGTATCAAACAAATGCACAATTTGTAAGTGCTCATAGTAGGGCAACCTACTAAATTTTCTTGGATAGCTTTTTAGTCCCTTTGGAAGGTTGTCAGTACTGCCTTGATGACCTTCACGATCATCAATTACACAATTAGTAAATAAAAATCACAATAGAAATATATAAATTATAAACATAAACCATTAGGTAGAATGACATTACCTCAACGATTAATTCTATTATATTCCAACTTCCATAGGCAAGGTGTCATTCTTCATGGCTTTGATGTAGTCTCTTCTTTCCCATTGAAAAGACCGTACTTCGATACTTATGATTCTTGTGGAGGAAGTGTCTATACTCATCAAACACCTGCTTTCCTAAACTTTTTGAATGATGAGATTTCTTCTTTGGACCACAAAATGGACATGCAAATTTTCCCTTTATTTGAAAACCTACAAGATAATGATATAATTGGATTATTAAATATGTTGATTTTTATAATTAGAATTATCGTGCGCAACTTGAATTCAGTATAACATACCACAAAAATGTGTTAGCCCTGGGGCATCATGTATTGTCCATGCAAGTATTGCATGGAATTGAAATTGTCTTTGTTCTATTGGTCTAGACACGTCATACATAGTGACACCATTCCCTAACTCCGCCAACTCATCGATAAGAGGCTCAATATATACATTCATATCTTTAACTTGATATTTACCTACTTGAATGAACAGTAACATTACATAATTATTGTGACCATTTTACTGCAAGATTTGTAAGTACATGTAAATTAATAACTATCAAATGATAAGATACCTAGAACAGTCATTGCCAACATAATGTGCTCCCTCTTTATTGACAATCATTGTCATGTTATTATATTGTGTGATCATCTCGGGACCTCCACTCTTGGTGAAGACCAATCAAGTCTTTTGAGTTTATATTGTTACCTTCTCTAAAATGTTTAAGCCATAGGATTAGGTGCTTTGACTAGATATGGAAAATAAAATAATAGAATCCATGAGCACATTAGCACTTTCACAAGGCTATGATGACTTGTGAGGGTAGCTGTACAATTGAATCTATGAGCATGCCATGGGAAGTTTCTCTAGGTTGTGGGTGACTTGTGAGGACAGTACGCATAATAGAATCCCCAAGCATGCCATACGTGCTTTTACAAGGCTATGGGTGACTTTTGAGGGTAGTATGCATAATAGAATCCCCGAGCAAATCATAAGCAATTTCTCAAGGCTATGGCTGAATTGTGAGGGTAGTTTCACAATTAAATCCCCAAGAATACCAAGAGTGCTACCTCAAGGAAATGGGTGACTTGTGAGGGTACTTTCACAATTAAATCCACAAGCATAATACCATGAGCACTTCCTCAAGGGAATGGGTGACTTGTGAGGATAGTTGACACATGTATGGGCATGTGATGACATTCCCTATGCATTATACTCAACCACCAAAGTCTTAGTAGTATGAATAGCACCTCTTGGGTATTGGTTGATTGAGTGTGTTTAGATATTGCATTGTGGCCATTGCTTCATGTTGTGTTGCTCCATCTTTTCTCTTAAATAAGCCTATGATTTATTTTCACTCTATATACATTGATTGGTGTGAGTATGCTTATACCTCCTTGTATGCCTTGTGTTCTTGTTTGGCCTATGTGACTATCTCCACAAGCATAGTGAGGCAGACCTGAGAGTACCACATGATTGAGTGGTGTGACAATGCACTATTGGGGACTAGTGTACAAGTATTAAATCGAATTTAGTGGCACCTACATGAGTTCCTTCTACACCTCTCTCTCTCTCTCTCTCTCTCTTCCAATTTTAGTAAGAGTCATCCATGTATTCATGGATATTGTAATGTAGCAAATTGATGCATATGTATGTTGTTATACTCAAGTGATTTGGCCTTGACAATCATGTTATTGGACCCTAACTGAAGAGGATGTTATGTATTCAGCCATATGTTGGAGTTAGCACAATCTTGGGTGAATATTAACTCAGGTTGTGGGCAAGTTTGCTAGATTAATGTCTCTAGCAATATTTCAACACATACATTAATCAATGCCTCTAATTGGTAATTGGCACCTTCATCCCTACTAGTCTGATAATAAGCCATTTGTTTCAGGAAAAACAATGGAATGTGGGAGTTTCATTACAATTGTTTAGTAGAGTGTCAGGTGATCCTTGGAAGTGTGTCAAGACTTCTACTTGTGCACAAGAAAAAAGTGAGTGATTTTTTGTTCATTTTTGTTCATGTTGTTAGCATTGTTGTCCTAATTTAAGTGTGTAATGATGCATTTTCTTTAACAAAATCACCTGCATGTTTTATGCTTAGTTCCAAGGGTTCCTTGGTGGGGCACTACATAGCTAGTACAACCAAAATACTTTCAAATAGAAACTATTTAGTAACCAGGATAGAAAATTCTTCTAATAGAGAACACTACATAGAACCAGATCTAAGACACTATCATGCATAGAACTGAATGTTATGGTTGTGATCTTCTTTTCAAATCTATGTAGCACAAAACATTATACTTGTGTGTATAGACGAACTTCCTATATGCGATCCAAAGCTTGTATGTTATCAAGTCTGTCCAATAATGGGGAGAGACCTCCATGCAAGTAGAAGATCTAAAATGAAACAAAAGGAAAGAAAATTTTCTTATAGTAAGAACAAGTTTGTTGTGCTGCACAGGGTACCAACAAAATAGTGTATAATATATTTTTCTTTACCTGGCTTTCAATAAGGGCTGTCAATGGCAAGTAATCAAAGAGATCTGTAAAATACTTCCATACATTTGCATTTCCATATTTTCTCAGACATTCATCATAAAATCCATACCTGAAATTGCAAGAAAACAAAATAATTCTTGAACACAGTCGAAAAATTAAGATAAATTACAAATAGATTGATAAATTTTGGTTAGCTTTCTAATCTCCCCATTCAAATACTAATATTTTTCCTCCCATAATTTAGATATAGCCTCAAATGGCAAACAATGTACGTGTCTGCTTTAAGCATGATGATACGAAGAAATACTATAGTTAGTGTATATATTTTCCTTATCAAATATCAAGGGTATGAAGGGGCTTTCAAATTTCCATTCTGTGATTTTTATCTAGAAAACTTGATTCTGAAGGACATGATTTATGGTCTTCGCTTAGCTATTATTAGTTTTCTCTTCAAATGGTCACTGAGGGGTGTTGCTGCTTGTACAATCATTCTCAAAATTATCACTTTATCCTAGATATTGACTGTATCAAATTAATACCAGCAATAGTTTTTTTCTTGGATTCTTTTGTGCCAGATAATGCCAAGGGACCAATGCCCAAGCATTAGTTTTTAGTATTATCTAACAATCTCACAAGGATGGAGAAGTTTATAATAGCTCCTTGATTCACAATGTTAGATGAAAAAAGATCAATTTCCAAGAAAAAGGAAGAAAAATGGTTGGTGATCTAGTTTCTGACTCTTTGACTGCTTAGTTATATCTTTCCCACTTTACCAATTACAAATAACCTATGGTGAATGCGAATTTGACATGGGGTAAATGTAGGTTAGCCACTTCTACTGATCATTTAATATTGTTCTTTTGGTGGCCATCACTATTGCATATGGATTCATAATGAGGCTCCTTTTGTATTCAAATGGCACTATTTTTCGAAAGCATATCACAATATGCAATCAACTTTAACTTTTGATTCAATCTTCATATTCATCTTGCCCTTGATATAATCATATTTTCAAGGTTTGGTTGAACAAATATGTCTTCTTTATGGAATAATAATGATAATGATTGGAGAAAAAAATATTCTAAGAGTAATGGGTTTTTTTTTTTTGCACCTTGCCATCATCCTCCTCCGAATGTTGCCCTTGGCCCTTTCGCCATAGAGATTGCCATAGAATAGTAGGGCAGGCAAGTAGTTAGCAGATGCGGGTCTCTACCCCTCTCAATGCCTCAAGTTGAGGGAGATAGATGGATAGAACGAGAATTCTAGTAGATGGCGATCAGGCTTTTGCATTGAGTCAACTCACTGTTGAAATCTCCCGCCTTTCCTTTTCGAAGAACCAAGATAGAATGAACGTCGATCCCTGTGTCAATTTCAAATGAGCAACATTTTTTGGTTTTTTTTTTCTCTTATATATCGTTACCATCAAAATTGTGATGTTTTTGAGTTATAGTTGAAAAAAAAGGGCCAAAAATCACATAAAATTTTTCACCGTCGCAATTCCACTCCATATGTATTGGAGATAGTGTCACAATTACAACAACATCGGGCTAAAATTGAAAAAAAAAAAAAGCCAAAAGCACATTACATTTGCTTGCCATCGCAAATTGATGTCACAAATTGACCCCTAATGTATTAGTGGAAATTGGGGATAGTTAGGGAATTGACGAGTCTCCAAGTGACGGTAGATAATGATGGCAAAGCCCACTTTGATGAACTCATTGACCCTGTACTAGTTGTTATATCTGATAATGTGAGGGAAATTGGGCTTAATATTTTGAACAATACAAAGAACAACATGATAAACAATTTTTGGTCTATCAAATGGTTATTCCATGAAATTGAAGACCTTAAGGGGAAAAGAAGCCAGGAAGGAAGCCAAAGTATCAATAATGACTAGGGTCACAATGAAGAGAAGAGAAGCTAGGATGGAAGCCAATGGGGCTACAAAGTCTAGGGACTCAATGTTGACTAGGAGGATAGAATCACCAAGGTTGAACAAAGGGTCCAAAGGATGGAGTTCTTCCATTAGAACTTTGCTAGTCAAGTGATTACCACATTGAATGCCCTGAATGAGAATATTAACAATCTAGGTGAATCACTAAAGAGTGTTGGATTTGGTGGGGAAAAGATGGAGAAGGCCAATTTGGACATTGGGTAGCCTAGGGATGATTTGGAAGAAACCAAGGATCCGATGGATGCTCAGAACTAGGACCATAAGGACCCAGACAACCGAAAGACTAGTGAAGCTGCAGAGACCCAGCAAGTTCTAGATAGGGAGAACTAATAGTTATTAATTCATTTTTGTCTCGTCTTTACTAGTTTAGCTAGTTTTCATTTTTCTAGTGTAGCTACTTTTTTGTATCCTGGTCGTGGGCCTGTTGTTTGGGTTTGGCTTTTGTTAAGCAGATGCATTGTAGCTAGACTTTTCTTAATATTTCTATTTTAGATATGTTGTAAAAACTTTTGGGTTTTAGGATCCCTATAAAACCTATTTTACTTAATAAAAGACAATGTTTATTATAACCTTTAATAGTGTTGGCCTTTCATAGGGAATCACTTCAGAAGAGTGAGAATTAGTAGCATGTTACTGGTGGTTTTTCCCAAATTGGGTTTCCGTGTAAAAACATTATGTAAAATGTGTTATTGAATCTATTATGTTTCATGATTACATCTCTACAAAGTTGTTTTGATAGTAACCTATAAAATATAAGTATCATATGATCTAATGGATGCATGCATGAAAATGTTTTATGGATATGGGTTGACTAAGTTGTGAAAAGTCTTATTTTCACATCGCAACCTTAGATAATTGATTCACCCCCCCCCCCAATTATTCTAAAGAATTCTAACAGTTGGCATTAGAGTCATCTTCTTAAGAGAACTTGTTTGAAGATACTAGAAGAAAAAGATCAAGTTGTCAAAGAGAGAGGTACCCAAGCTTAACAAGGATAGCTTCCTTGTATGGAAAATCCTAATGAAGCTATGCTTATGAGATCTTAGAGATCAAGAACAATCTACCATCATCACTAAGCATGTTAATCCTCTAGGAGCCCTAACTACTGAAGATCTGAAAAAGGAGAAAGAACACAATTAGGAAATGTTGGATATTTTCTATACCTTAATTTATTCTAATTTTGATGATATCAAGGGTTGTGATAGTGCAAAAAAGATGTGTGAAACTCTTCACACCATTTATGGAGACACAAATGTTATGATAGCCAAATCTAAAAGTCTTAGAGGTAAGTTCAATAATATGAGAATGCAAGAACGTGAGAATGTTGCTCAATATTGCTCTAGAATAAAAGGTGTTGTTAATGGCATAAGAGGATCTACTAGTAAGATAGATGATGATATTGTATTAAGAAAAGTTTTGAGAACATTGTTGCCCATCTATGTTGTTAGAGTTTCTGCCATACAAGAACTAAGATGTATGCCAAGTTCTAATCTGATTCTAGAAGGTTTGGTAGGTAGGCTTACTACCTTTGATATGCCTAATTTTGATAACTTCAAATTAGACAATGTTGAATCTTTCTTCAAAGCTAAGTTGTCATTAAAGGAACCTAAGGAGGGAAAAAAGGTTAAATATGTTTCTAGTGATAGTGATATAGATGAGGAGGATGTAGAACAACTTGAAGCACTGTTAGCAAGGAGATTTCATAGAGGCAAAGGAAAATTTAAAAGTAATCTACCTATCATGTGTTTTAATTGCATTGAGGTTGGTCATATTGCTGCTAGATGTCAAGAGAGGTGGAGACAAATACAAAAGTAAGAGAGATGAGAAAAAAAAAGATTACAAAGACAAAGGCAAGAAATATTGCTACATTATAGAAGAGGAAACCAAAGATGGATATGATGATCATGAAGATGAAGTGGTGTATGTTGCTATAAAAGATGATTATGATAAGGATTAGGCAACTACACTGGTGTCTTGTGTGAACAAGAATGACAGATGGATCATTGATAGTGGGTGTTCACATCACATGACTGGAGATAAAAGTAAGTTCATTACCCTAAATTATTATGATGGAAATAATGTGAGGTTTGGTGATGATGCACCCTATCTGATAAAAGGAAAAGTTTCTATCAAACCCACAAAAAAGATTTTATGTGACAATACTTATTATGTTGAAGGACTTAAATATAATTTGTTGAGTGTGTTACAACTAAATAGTTCAAGTTGTAAGGTTGAGTTTGAGAATAAGATAGCTAAGATCTATAACACTAATGGGAAACTAGTTGGGAAAGGTGATCAAATTAGATTTAATCTATTTTATCTTGAGATGAATGATGCTACTTTTCTTATTGTAGAATTTGATGATGTGTGGTTATGGAACAAGAGGTTATATCATGTTAATTTTGATAACTTGGTTAGTATCATTAACATGAGAAGAGTCAAAGGTTTTCCTAAATTGAAGAACTTGACAATATAATTTGCAAAAAATGTCAGTTAGACAAGATGGTGTAATGAAACAATATGCACAATAGAAGAAACAATATGAAACATTATCTGAAGACTTGATAATAACTGAGAGTTATAGGTCACTTCGAGGGGGCAACCTCCAAATTTCTCCAATGAGAAGGCACTTCACAACTTGATGATGAAATAAGACTCACAACCTCCTATGTATACCTATTTATTCTTAGGTTGAATAGACACAACCCTTCATAACACCTAGGCCAACCTACCTACCTAAATTATAATATAATAATGATAACATGACTTAATTTAAATCCCATTCTAACATGATATCCCCATCAGTAAACTTGCAACCTTGTTGATTCCCTGAAGCATTTACATGACCTCTTGGGTTATAAGCAATAATGAAATAACATACAACCTTAAGGGACTGCAACTACAACCTAAGCTCTATGTCAAAGATTGTAAAATATTGAAAGTTGGTTGATAAAGGGAGACATGATTCAACTAAAACTCAACCATCTACTACTTTTTGTATTATTTCCTTGAAATTATACAACCATATGCATGAAATGAAAAACATGAAACAACCTAATAGATCTTAACTAGCTGTATTAACCTTCTTAATAATGTTC
Source organism: Cupressus sempervirens (assembly GCA_028749045.1). Lineage (NCBI taxonomy): Eukaryota > Viridiplantae > Streptophyta > Pinopsida > Cupressales > Cupressaceae > Cupressus > Cupressus sempervirens. Next base: position 743,434,958 of record CM053789.1, on the reverse strand, counting down.
ATAAGAGAGATAATGCTGAAAGAAATGGTGTCTCAGTATTGGGAATGCATTAAGAACTGGATCCAAAATCTGGTATCATAGTAGTGAGAAAAATTTTCTCCAAAGAACTGGAACCAACTGGTTTCTCAGTGACAAAAATTGGAACCAACTGGTTTCTTAGTGACAAAAACTAGACCAACTAGTTTCTCGGTGACAAAAACTAGAACCCTTAAAAAGAGGAAAAGAAAAGAGGACATAGGAGAAGAGTTAATTCCCAGATCTGATCAAAGCATGACATTTGTCCATTTGGAAAACCTTCTCAATAGGTTAAAACAACTCTCTAATCTCTCCCCTCAACTAGTTAATCAAATCTTCATTATTAGGCCTCTACAATAGCACAAAATATCTAAGATATTTGAAGAATAATTGATTTTGATTCCTAAACTTTAATCAAGGTAAAAGTGAAAATTAGTTAAAAATTGACTTCTAAAAGTCAAGGAAACCCTCTAGAATTGATTTTCTTCACATCCAAATTTCACCAAGCCTTCATATCTGCCTTTTATCTAATCTTGATGCTTCATGCTAGATTATGCTCATTCCATTGAGAATGCCTGAAAGTTACAAAACTACTTATAGACTGAACCAAATAAAAACCCATGAATAATCTGACCTCCAATTCAAAATATTTATCTTCTCCTAGTTCCAACGGTATATTACACTACACATTTCTGATAAAATATGCCCCCTGGTAGCAGTTTGAAAATTTTAGACCTGGACTGTGTCTTTACATTAAAATGAAAAATTCAAATGAATCATATAGTCTGAACTATATAAAAATTTAAAATAATTCAAATTTTTCATTTGAACAAATCATGCATGGGAATCTTTGAATTTTCTTTTTGAGTTCATTTCTACAATCCATATTTTCTCCATTCGCCACTTGTCACCACTTGCTTGGCCATGACACATCTTCAAATATTTTAAATTACTTAATATTTTATTATTGATTAATTTTCTTAGTTCCTTCCCCATAGCACTGGAGGCCTTTGAATTTTGGTTTACGTTCATATTCACAATGACAATATTAATATTATAATAATATCCCAGATCTCTCTCGTAAGGTTGAAACCCCTTATTTTTACCTTTACGTGCATACAGGCTTTAGCTGTCTTTACACTTTCATGCCTGACTGTATCCTCGCAGCCTTTCTAAATTTCCTTTACACTTTTACGTTTCACTTCTTTCTCATAGAATTGGGACCCTTTTAAATCTACCTCCCAACCATACATGAGCATAACATTAGGGCTTCTTCAAATATGCCTTACGCTTTTACATTGGACGTAAGAGCATAAGTTTACTATTCTCAATTTCCTACTCATATGCTAGGCTCCTAGAATTTTCCATGTGTCCTTTCCTCCTACGAAGTTGGGGTCAAAATTTCTTGGGTTTCTCCACCCAACCAGCCTCAACATCAGGGTCGGGTCCCACAAACCAAGCTTGTGCTTCAAAAGCACTTGTCTTTTAGACATTTCAACTTAATGTTTGTAATTGTATTTAAAGATCTAAAAGACCTCTCATGTAACCAATATGGGATAAACAAATTTAACCACCTCTCTCCCCTATAATTTTTTATTGACTGTTGTTATCATGGAGCTTGGATTTGCTTATCACCTCTGGGTCTTCATCAACAAAGTGGGTTCCTCTATGATGCATGTGGATTTCTTATAAACACATTGACTAATTGGCAGTTTCCATGCTCATTGTACCTGCATTTGGAGAGTTTATATTATGCATGTTCATGCACTGAATCTTTTTCTAACTGGCATATCTTTTTACATGCCGACTCCTCACCATGTGCTCTTTTTCATAGAGGGCAGCTTCTTTTTGCATATGGCTTCCAAGTCTTCAAACTTCCTTTCAAATGTGCTGACTTTCCTTTCAATTGTGTGGATGACTACTATTTCATGCCAATGCCTCTCACTTGGAGAGGCTTCATTGCGATGAGAATGGAGATCTCCATTTAAAGAAAATGTGGCAGACCCTTTTTATTTGGTGTGAGCATCTTTGTAATGTGGGATTACCTCCATTTTTCTACCCCTGCAACTTCAACTGGTGTGAGCTCTCACTACTACCATGGATCCTTTTCTCCAACTCCCCTTTGACCATATTACTTTGTTGCTTTGTTGCTATGCAATATACTTTACAAAACCATAACTTTTTATTTAAATGCGTGGAGCCCAACTATTTTTATGTGTTATGTCTACTCCTCTCTGAAGCCATGGGCTTATTTTGAAACCACTGGCTCGATGTCCCCTTGCTCTGACTCATGCAAGCTTTCTTTTGACTATGGCTTTGGATGGTCTTCATCAGGCATGAGGGTTCTATTGTCATGTGTTATTTGTTATGTTTTACAAAACAAAATTCCATTTTATGCATGTGTAAATCTCCTTTTTTCTCATGAGTATCTCCTTCTTGTGAATCCTTTTTTACCTTTCAATGCACTTTCCATGTCAATGCAAGCTCCTTCTTTAGATTTTCCCTTATGCAGGGACTCCCATTCTGCTCCTGGCCAACTCCCCTAATTCTAGGAATTGCACAATTTTTTTGGTCATAATCTCACTTTTTAAAAACATATTTTTCAATTCATCGAGAGGTCTTGTGGATCCATCTAGCAATCTAAAAAACCTCCTCCTACCACCTCTTCCATGTTTATCTTTTTGACCTAGTTCCTCAACTATGAATTTCCATCCTTCATTAGGCCATCTTCTGCTATATGGATGACATTTGATCTTACTAGCAATCTTTGCTTTGTTAAAATTCTGCATTGCACAAATTCTTGATAAAGCATTTCATCTTCTTTCTGAGATATTTCCCACAACATTTCATCTAGATCTTTATATTTGCCTTATTATTAATGATCAACTTAGTTCTTATACTATGTTGAACTCTGAGGGTAGTTGAAAATGTGCTAAGTATTGCCATTTCTAAGTGATAAATAAGATCTTCATATCATGTCCTTGATGCAAATAATATGGAGCATTCACTTATAACCTCATCCACACCGCATGTGTCAAACCTATTATGAGATGTTCCTTTAATTAAAACTCTCAATAAAACAAGAATGTCAAAAGTGATGCCCCAATTCCAAAGACCTAAAGATCTTAGATGATTTAATAAACATTATGCATCACTTGGATAATCTTGATCCATAATCTCTTTGCAATTTGATGTAGATTAGTCGAGCCCTAAATGGGTCCAGCTAAAAAAAAAAAAATTGGTTTCCAAACAACTGATATCTCAAACTGGCCTATTGATCAATCTGACACTGATTACAATCAAACTTGACCAATGAATCAACAATTGAAACTCATTTTATCCTTTTTGCAACCTATCAAATTTCCACCAAGAGGTCTGTTGACTAGCCTTAAAAATTGACCCAAACACCTGATCAGGATCTGAAATTTGATCCACTGATTCTTTGTTCTGAATTTTTGGATCCTATTGAATCTTGTCTCATGAAAAATTTGGGGTCAAAAGATATTCGCTATCAAAGTTTCCTTCTTAGAATTACCTACAAGTATACATGTTAGAAAACAATAAACTGGGTTCGAAATTGGCCTTGAAAAATAGGCAAATCGACACTTGGGAAAATGAAACTTGGGGCGTTGGTTCTTTGTCATGAGGTGAATATGAATCTCTCATTTGGGCTCATGATGAATAATTGGGCACAAATAATGATTGGTCAAATTAGGCTACTTGGAATTGTAGACTGGAAACAATGGCAGGAAATCGATTTCTACAAATGGGATTGACTTGGAAAAGTGTGCATATGGATTCGTCAAGGCTTGAAAACTGGCACACTTTTAGTATTTTTAGAGGACAACATATTGGTATAATCTATTTGATCTCACCAATCATGGATTAGGAGTTAGAACACCATGAATAGGGGTACTAATTAATCTCCAAATACTGACACCAGTAAAAAGATAGAAATTGTGTTTGGAATCGCGTTTGAAAACTGATCAAATGGATTCGTCATAAGCTAAAACTTGAAACATAACAAGTCTCTAATGTCTATAATACAATGCAAAAGGAAATTTAGAATTTTGGTTAATTGGGTTAAATTTATGGCTCGTCTTATGGCTCATCAAATAGGGCTTCCCAGAAATCAGAACAAATTGCAAAAGCATGAAAACAATAACTGACCAACTTTGAGGGATTCAAAACCTAGTCAAACAGAATTGAAATGACTCAAAATCTGAAACATAGGTTCTCAAGTATGGAAAATAAACACCCCCAAAGCAGCAAGTCATGACACATTTTTGGGTGTGAGATATTTCAATACAAACAAGGCCTCATGTCACTGTTTAACACAGGTGAAAATGTAGATTTGAAATATGCTTGAAACGGGACTTCACAAAACAGCTCAAAATGTCAATTTAACTTCATAGAACACTTAGACACACTGAATGGAGGGTGTTAGAAACATTAAACACCTCATGGGGCTCAAAGGTACAATCGGGTACATATGCATTTATGGGCATTTATAGGGTTCAATTTCTTCAATGGTGCTCAAAATTTGGGATACAATTTTGAGTGCCAATAGTATATCTAATATATCTCCTCATAGGTCACGCATATCCTTCTTAACCTCTTCCTTGAACTTACTAAGTTCCTCATTAGGCTTACTCTCCTCTGTTGCTTCCCAATCTTGATTAGAGGATTTCCTTGATGTGGTAGAAATCTTTTTGCCTCTTGTTAGAGGCCCCGTCATGATGGAAACTAATGTTTTCGAAAAAAAATCCCCAAAAAATTAGCAAATTTGTTGCCTTGAGAGAGAATTTTCCTAATTTTACAATATCTTGCTTTTTTCTTTTCAATTTCTCCAAGCTTTGAATTTAGGCTCCTCTACTATGTATTGAAAAACCCAATACAAGTTATACTCCAATTTAGCAAGATGTGAGAGATATGAAGATCTCAAAAAATTGTGTAGAAGTAGTAATTCTGCTATAATTTCCTCAAATATGCTCCAATTCCTCTAAATTTTGGACTATAGCTTCTTTAATATGTTCTTATAAAACCCTTTAAATATCTTTGAAAATTTTGCTAAAATCTGAGAGTTATTCTCTTCCCAAAATTGCCTCAATGTTGAGAAAAAATCTTGCCACTATGGTGTCGAGATCATGCTCTGATACCACTTGTAATGAAATAACTTGCACAATAGAAGTAATAATATGAAATATTATATGAAGACTTGATAATAGCTGAGAGTTATAGGCCACTTCGAGGGGGAAACCTCCAAATATCTCCAATGAGAACACACTTCACAATCTGATGATGAAATAAGACTCACAACCTCCTATATATACCTATTTATGCTTAGGTTGAATAGACACAACCCTTCATAACACCTAGGCCAAACTATCTACCTAAATTATAATATAATAATGATAACATGACTTAATTAAGGATTAAGATAATCACAATTTGACTATTCATAACCTTGTATACAATAATATTAAGGGCATAGCAGATGGAAAACTCTATTTTTAAGAGTAAGACTCACACCTATATAGTAATTTTGGAGATAATTCATACTGACTTGTGTGGACCAATTGATGTGCAAAGCTACAAAGGTGACAAGTACATTATGCTATTTGTTGATGATTACTCTAGGATGATGACAGTTATGTTTTTGAAATTGAAATCTGATGCTTTCCAAATGTTTAAGTGGTACATAGAAAGATTTGAGAAGGAAATAGGTAAAATCATGAAATGTATGAGATCTGATAGAAGAGAAGAATTTACATCAAATGAGTTTGAGATGTTCTGTAATGACAAAGGAATCAAAAGACAGACATCTACACCTAGGACCCCTCCACAAAATGTAATTGTTGAAAGGAGGAATAGATTTTAAATGAACTATGCTAGGACACTCATGATGGAGAAGAATATTTCTTTGAATTACTAGAGAGAAGTTAGTAAAATCATCTATACTTTGAACTGTGTGCAAGTCAAGAAATGTACTCATTCAACACCTTTTAAACAATAGAATGAATACTCACCCAATGTAAAATATTTTAAGGTATTTGGAAGAAAGTTCTATATTCTCAAAGATTCTAGGAATGGTAAATTAGATGCTAAAAGTCAAGAAAGTATATTCCTTGGCTATTCCACAAGAAGTAAAGCTTATAATTGTTTAAATTCTAACACTAACAATGTTTTAGAAAGTGCAAATGTGAAGTTTGATGAATATGTACACAAGTAAATGAGGCTAAACATATGAGGGAACCAAAGGAATACAAATATTTTGTATACTTTTATGAAGGTATGCATGAGAATGAAGAGGTTGTAAATCAATATCAAGTCTTAGTGACTATCAAGTCACTTACAATGAATATGAAATTGCATCCAAGAAATGAGTTGCAATCAGGTGCCAAGTTGTAGATTGAAGATGAGGCACATTCTAATTCTAAGATTAGTGTACATGAAAGAGACCTTCAATTATGATGTAGTGCAAATCTGAATGTACCCCAAAATGAGGTCATCCAAAAACTAGGAAACAAACACACAACAAAAAATGAACAAGAAGAACAAGATTAAGATCTAGAGAGACAATATTTCATATATTTGAATCAAGAAGTTTACATCCAACATGCCTAGCTATACAACCTTCTAAGTTACAACCACTACAAAGAAGAATACTTCTTTCAACAAAGAATAGATCTCTAAACTCAACTGTAAACTTCTACCTCCAAGATACTCCATGCTAATACTCCTCAACTAAAGTGACTTCTTCATGACTCCCAAAATTATCTACATCTTCATGCTTGAATCATAACAATGACTAAGACTCTACCTAATACCCCTTTAAATAATTTCATGGCCATAAGTAAGCCTTTTAAAAATTACTAACTAAACAAACCCTTACATTAAATGCATAGCCAAGCCACAAGTCAGCTCTCAACAAATATTAAATACCCATCATGAAATCAAATATGTGCTAAGTCAACCCAAATTGGAACCAGATCTAGAAAAATATACTGGCACTCAGCACATACAAGATCACTTGGCACCAACATGAACACTTGGAACATGATGGAATAATCAACATATGAAGGAACACTTGGCCAATATTGGATAACTCAACACACATTGCAACTTGGAAAACACTGCAACTCGATAAACACTGCAACCAACTAACTCAGCACTTGAAAGATCACTTAGTTGATACTAGAAGAATAAGATAACATGATAACTAGTATGTTAAAATGATGGTAGAAAACTTCAACTAAAAAATCACTAAAAATTTATGGACACTCACCAATTGTTGTAACTATGTAGCAACTAACAGAATTAGCAAGATAAAGTGACAACTAGGATGCTCCTACCTTAGATTACCAAGGTAAATACAAAAGACCTCAAGTGCTCCTACATTCGACTCCCCAGGTAAATAGATAAATGTGTCCCACATTTTTCTTCCAAAAGAAAATTCTACACTTAGCTTCATCATCACGAAAGGTTTCCACTCCATTACAGATAAAAGTTCAAATGTTAAAATCAACCATTTATGCTTCATCCATCAAAAATTAGAGTTTCATCCAACCAATCAACAAACTCACTCAACTAAAAATTATAATGCTCCATCTAAAACTTATCATCATCATCATCCATAACATCATCCTCATACATGGAAATTAGATCAACAAAAATATCCAAATCACAAACCTGATCAGCAACAACATATGAGCTTAGATCCATAATAGTAGAAACATACAAGTCCATAACAAAAAAAAACATGTATACTCATTCCTTTGGCAACATATAGATCAAAACTATCATGAAAACCCACATTAGTAACAACATTTGTATTCTTCAACATCTTAGCAACAACATATAAGTTTAGGTCCATATTAGCAACAATAGTGTCATGTAAATTTAGATCCATATCAGTGACAAAAATGTCATGTAAATCTACATCAATAATATCTTTGAAAGCCTCAACCATATTACTAATAAGTAAATCCATCTTCTTATCATGAGCAATAGCTAGATCAATAACATCTACAATAGAATGAACATATAACTCCAGATCTACAATGACAACAATAGGCAAGTCCTCAATCACATCCATTTCATCATTAACATCATCTTGAATAATAGAAACTTCTATTTCCTTACCAACATAATTAAAACTCTCATTTTTAGCAATCTCATTGTGCACAACAAGATGCCCTATAATTTCCATGTCAGATTTAGCCATCTACTCATGAAAACCAAAAGATACTTCCTCTATTTCAGCAAAATCATCATGCACTTCCATGATATGTCTTCTTCTCTTCATAATCTCTTTAACTAGCCAAATAACCTTCTTTCTAATCCTTAGATGCCAACTCAAATCATCAATCCTTTCATGTAATTCATCCCAAAAAGAATCATACTCATTTCTCTCAACATTATCAAGATGTCTTCCATGATCTTGCACTAACTCAATAGCTTCTACTTTGGTTGTAGGTTTCCTCAACATGTCAAATAATTATAGATTCACATCTCTCCTTCTATGAACCATCTTTACACATACAAACAACAATCAAATGGTGAGTCCTTCGCAAATGCAGGAAAAATCCATAGATTTGCAACCCTACACCAAATCACCAACTAGCTAGGACTTTCAAAATAAAAAAACCCTTCTCTAAGAAACTTCACCCTACCAAGGTCTTGGTAAAAACTACCTTACACTTTGGCGATTTGCTTGCACACTTAGGAACAACTAAGCTTGGAACAACTAAGTTTTGATACCAACTAACACAATGCAAATCTGGATTTACCCCAAAATGAGGTGATCCATAAATTAGCAAACAAACACATAGCATAAAATGAACAAGAGGAAAGAGATTCATAACTAGAGATACAATATTTCATATATTTGAAGCAAGAAGTTTACATCCAACATGCATAGCTATACAACCTTCTAGGTTATGACCATTACAAAGAAGAATAAATCTTTCAAAGAAGAACAAATCTCTAGACTCAAATGTGAACTTCTACCTCCAAGATACTCCATGCTAAGATGTCTTAACTAAAATGACTTCTTCATGACTTCCAAAATTATTTACATCTCCATGCTTAAATCATAATAATAACTAAGACTCTACCCAAGACCCCTTTAAATACTTGCACGATCACAAGTTGGCCTATTACAAATTACCAACTAAACAAACCCTTACATTAAATGCATAACCAAGCCACAAGTTGACTCTCAACAAATATTAAATACCCATAACAAAATTAAATACATGCCAGGTTAGTCCAAACTAGAATGAGACATAGAAAACAAATATTGGCACTTGGCACATGAAGGAATACTTGACCAATATAGGATAACTTGGCACACATTGCAACCTGGAAAACACTACAACTCGACAAACACTACAACTAACCAACTTGGCACTTGAAATATCACTCAATCAATACTGGAAAAATAAATAGGATAACATGCTAACTAGTATGTTAACATGATGGTAGAAAACTTCAACTTGGCAATGACCAAAAATTTATTAGCACTCCACAATTGTTGTAACTTGGAAGCAACTAACAAAATCAACAAGATAAACAATGGCTAGGATGCTCCTACATCAAATAAGCTAATAGAGAAGTACATAGTGATTTAGAAGTTGATAGACCTAATGAGGAAAGTAGAGTAGAACCAAGATTGTCAAAGTATGTCAAGAGACATCACCCTACTGAATAAATTATTGGAGATAACAATGCTAGACCAATGACAAGAAAAAGGATGAGAAGTGATACATGTTTGTTGAGCATGCATGAGCCTAACATAGTGAAATATTCCTTATACAATGAGGACTAGAGTAAATCCATGAAAGAAGAGATTGAATAGACTGAGAAAAAAAGACATGGACTCTAGTTCCCAGACAAATAGATAAGAATATGGTTGAAACCAAGTGGATTTACATAAACAAATTAGACGAAAATGGTGATGTCACAAGGAATAAGGAATGTTTAGTTTACAAAGAGTATGTACAAGAAGAATGGATAGACTATGGAGAAACATTCAACCCTATTACAAGATTGGAAGGAGTAAAAACTCTGCTTTCTTACTTTGCATACAAAGGTTTCAAAGTTTATCAAATGGATGTGAAATTTGCATTTTTGAATGACATATTAGAAGAAGAGGTCTATATAGAACAACCATAAGGATTTGTTGATGCTAACAACAATAACATGGTATGTAGACTACACAAAGCTTTAAATGGTTTGAAACAAGCACCAAGAGAATGGTATGAAAGGCTTCACAATTATCTTGTGAAGATTGTATAAAAGAGGATTGATGATAACAACAATCTGTACATGAAGACAGAAAAAGGAAAAGTTATTTTGCTAGATGAAATTTTTGTTGGTGAATCATATTTGGAGGACAAGATGGATTATGTAAGGCATTTACAAATCAAATGGAGAAAGAATTTGAGATGTTTATGTTTGGAGAGATCAAGTTCTTTGTTGATTTACAAGTATATCAGATGCAATATGGTATATACATCACTCAGTCTAAGTATGTGAAGGAAATATTAAAAACTTTTAGATTGGAAGATTCAAAACCAATTAGCTCACCTATTGTGATAGAACACAAGTTGTCAAAGAATGATGATTTAGTTGATGTGAATCAAACATTGTATAGGTCTATGATTGGCAAACTACAATATGTAGTGCATAGCAGGCTTGGCATTGCATTATCTATTGGGATAGTTGCAAGATTATTCGCTAATCCCAAGGAGAATAATTTGATGGTTGTTAAGAGAATTATGAGATATCTTAAAGGAATAGAAGACTATGGTTTATATTAAAAGGAAAAAGAGAAGTTTGAGTTGAAAGTCTAAATTGATGTTGATTGGGCTGCAAACATTGATGACATAAAGAGAACTAGTGGAGGAGCATTTTTCTCAGGAAAGAGGTTGGATACCTAGACAAGCAAGAAAAAAAAATTACATATCTCAATCTACTGCTGAGGTTGAATATGTTGCTTCTATAGTAAATTGTATAAATATTATATGGATCAAACAACTACTCAAAGGTATGAAGGAAGAAATTATTGAACCTATGATACTTTATTCTGATAATACAAGTTCTATAAATATATCAAAGAACTGTGTGATTCACACAAAGACTAAGAACATTGCAATAAAGTATCATTAATTGAGAGTGTTAGTTCAAGACAAAGAGGTGAGGATGGAATATGTGAATACAAAAGAGTAGATAGTCAATATCTTCACAAAAGAATTACGTAAGGATGTTCATCAGTATCTAAGAGATAAACTAGGGGTGATATCCCTATCCAAAGTTTCTTGAGAAGCACAAGTAGTGCCCTGTATCAACTAGAGTTGAAAGTTGTATCTTACAACTTGATGCAGTGGATCTTATTTTAGGATTTTCCTAAAGAAATCAAAAGAGATAGAGTAATAGATCAGTCACATCAAAGGTAACAGAGGAAGAAACCAAAATTGCTAACATCTAAATGTTGAGATGACAAGACTTTGGCATTGTTGTCAAAGAGGGAGATATAAGAAGGAGAATTAAAGAATATCTACTCAAAGGGAGATAGTGTACCTCAAGTTTACAAAAGAAGGAGAAATGACTAAAAGAAAACATCTACCTAGTAAAATAGAGAAATTACTAAGGGAGATATAAGTCATAAGGAAGAGTTAATTGTTTATTGATCATAATAGAATTTTTTACCCTATACAGAAGATGAAAGTTGATGATAAATGGAGAGATTTCAATACGAGGAATTATTTTATTTTTGGTATTGTTGTCGGTATGGTTTTCCATCAATGCCAAAGAGGGAGATTGTTGAGGAAAGATTGATACAAGCATGAGAATGTTTTTCAATCATTGTTTTGTCACTGATGTCAAACCTGCTACTTGCTGGTAAGACAGCTACCTAGTTGATTTGAATACTATCATTTGTTTGATTGATGAAGAGGATTTTATTAATTGTGATAACAAGATCACCTAGTGGAAAGGTTGAGTTCTAGTATGAAAAAGGAGTACAAAGATTAGTTAAGAAAATGATGACATAGTTTATTGATTATCTACTTAAGGCTGCAAAGGATGGATACATTGATTAAGTCTAGAAGAATAAGTAAGAAGAATTGAGTCTACCAAGCTTGATCGAATGGACAGTGGGTGCTAAGAAAAGTTAGTGCAAGCCAAGAAAAAAATTAGTTGGAGCTAAGTAAAGTGAAGATTCAGTGTATGCCAAATGAACTTAGTGTAAATCGAGTAAAGTTTGGTTGATGCCGACCACTAGTAATGTAATGCTTTTCTCAAGAACCCAAGAGAAATAAACCTAACATGTTGCAATGTTTACTAAAATTCTTTTTAAAAAAAAAAACTTTAAACAACATCAAGATAACATTAATGTGGAAGCAATATGAACATACACATAAAATACACATTAGCAGTTATAGATACAGTTTCAATTCCTCAAGGGTTCCTTTATGTTGAGTCACATTTAAGAAGGTTAAATTAATTATTTTAAGTTTCAAGTACAATGTCTCATGAACATACATAAATAATAGATACATAATCACATAAGAAAAGCATAAGTATAACTAATACAATGAAAGTACATACAATTAATAACATCCATTGCACATGCCACAGGGTATGTGAGAATAGATACAATACATCAGAATATATGATAGCATTATTTCACCGACTAAAAAGAAGTCTTTGAGATAAGAAATAAGAATGATAAAGGTACATCTTCGGCAATGAACATCCAACAGTTGGCAATGTGAGGGGGACCAAAATGGTAAGAAGACACTACCTCCTGACCATGTGGTTACCTAATCAAGCTTCCACTCCCACCATGGAGGGAAGATAATGAATGATCCACATACGGCTAAACAAACACAAAACATTCATAGGCAAGGAATTTCTAACAGCCAAAACTACCTCAAAGATAACACATTCTACTCAAGAAGATAAGATTATCCAAAAGAAATAACACTCAATCCAATACCAACAGCACATAACCAAACATCATACATGAACCAAGTATAAATTGAATACCAAGATCATAAGATAAAGTCAATGAAAAATATCTAGCTCAAGCCAAAATCCACATGTCACAAGTACGTCAACCATAAATCACCAATCACCATCAATGAAAGTGAATAACCACACTAAATACATTAATAATAAGTACACCACCAGAGGTACACAAAATATATAGAGGAGACTCAGGCTACATACTAGGGAGTGTCATCACATGGTCAAACTACCTGAGTTACCCTAGACTGATCTCTTATTAGACCCAGAACCTTCAAGCATTGAGTTACCCTGGACTAGTTACTCTAAACCTCGGACCCTCAACATGACACATGTGGAACCAAAAAACCCTCTCAAGAAGACATGGAAACAAGTTATACTTTCATCCCATTCCCATCCTTAGTCTATGCAAGCACTCAAGGCATGTGTGGGTCAAATATCTCTAACTTATCTTTTTAGTGTGTTTCCTCCCAAAATATTAATTACTAGATTACCACTTATTACATAACTTGCAATAGGTTACTTGGCACTTACCACTTTGGGTCCCAGACCCCTACTACAAGCCACTCCCAAAGACATGTACCTAGACAACTTCTCCTAAGAAAATAAAACACAGTTGTGTCCCATACCACAACACCCATAATGATCAAACTTGGTTCCTTAATAGGCAACCTAAAAATAAACTAGTTCTTCCACCCAAGTACACATAAATGCTCCACAAAGTAAACCTAATAAATATAATTTTTAATTTGAATCACAAGACACATCATGACATCTAACCACATAAATGGTATAAAATAAATCTCACAAAGCCTCTGGTGTACATCCTAGACTTGTCAACATCTAATCAACCCCAAAACCCAAAGCATAGATAGTATAAGCAAAATAGTATAGTTTCATAGTTTGGGGTCAATTTGAAAATACACAATAGTGTTAAAAGTAAAGTTTCATTTTGTGTTTCAATGTGCATTTTCAAGTATATAAGATTCTCAGTATTACTCTTATAATACACCCATATATTTTTTTGAATGAAAATTAAGGTTTAAATCTCTAGTTTAATACATGAATCGAGTAAGTTTCTCAGTTAACCCTTATGATTAACCCATTTCTATATTTGAATGATTACATAATTACCCTTATCTGACTTTAAATCCATATTCCAAATGATATAAGGATAACTATTTGTTTAAATCACTTAAATAATAACAATTGATTTTTAAATAAATTTAATTGCAATTTCATTAAATTCAATATCATTAATTAATAATAAGTTCAACATTTCATTTCATAACTTCCAATACTATCTAACCTAATTAAAATTATTAAATTAATTAATATTATATATTAATCCTTATTATTCATCGATTTAATAAGTATCAATAAAATTTATTAACAAAATAAATAATTAATAGTTTCAATTAATTATAACTCAAATTTAATATCATTGATAGTTAATTATTTAAACTAAATACAATTTAAATAAAACTAATATTTAATAAATTATATTAAATATAATTTACTTTTTATAAATTAATAATTTAAAAATATAATAAAATTTTAACAAAAAACACAGCGTATATTTGAAAAGCCCACCATCTTTTTAAAGCATGTCGAGCAGCCGTAGGTAGGCTACTACCACCGGCAATAGTACAACTGCTACCACATGCAGTAGCTTTGTCTGCGCACACCAGCAGCATGACTGTCGTGGGAGGTAAGAAGGGGGGTGGGGGGAGGTGGTAGGCCTCACCTCCCACTTTGATTTATATATATATATATATATATATATATATATATATATATATATATATATATATATATATATATATATATATATATATATATATATATATATATATATATATATATATATATATATATATATATATATATATATATATATATATATAATTTTCAAAATAAACAAGACCCCAAAAAAATATTTCTAGATATATATATTTTTAACAATATTTGCAATTTTAGTCTGATAGGATAAATACATTGAACCATTTAAATTTCTAATTTAAAATTTTTCTTTTATTTCAAACCCTTTCCTAGAGTAATTGCAATTTCTATTTTTTGACCTATGGACAACATTTTCTGATTGATCTATTTTTCTTTCAGTCTTATCGTACATACGAGATACAATACAATTATCCTAGATTCAGAACAAGAAGTGATAGATTCATACAACGATTACAAAGAAATTGATTTCAACAATCACGAAGAAGACAAGATCATCCAAATAAGATAATTCTAAATGGGTGAATAAAAACTCAAGAACCTACCTAGTTTTGATGCTAAATTCTGACAACTAGATGAAAATTCCTATTGCAAGAAAAATCCTTCAAACCATGAAAAATTTCCTTCTTTTCCAAACCCTTCGAGTTACTCTCCAAACCTATGTGTGCCGTAATGACCCGAAAAGCCTCTAATATAACCTCTAATTACCTTTTAGGGTTTCTGTCTCAACCAATTCTAAATTATAATTATTTTATTTAATTATTTCTTTCATGCACAATTAGTTTTCTTTTTAATTAAAATATTATTTTATTATTCCTTTCATGCATACTTTATTAAAAATATCTTTATTAAGTTCACATATTTTATCTTTTTAATTAATTTCCTATATTTTAATCTCATGCACACATCATGCGAACTTAAAATTTTTTTCATAATTTAATATCCTTCTCCTTTTTATATATTTTTCAAAACTTAATTGATAAAATATTTATCAACTTAAATAATAATAATATTTAGCATTTATTTAAAAATGAACTCTAAATATATTATTATTAAATTAAATAAATATTATCATGTTCTAAAATTTAAACTTATAACTTGTATCTTCAAACTCAATTCTTTTTATTTAATTAATTCCTCAATTAATTAATATAATTAAATATTAAAATTTCATAATAATTTTCCATTAAATTAAATCATTAATTTAGTCTTTTAATTAGACTTAATTAATAGAAAATTTATCAAAGGTTCATAAAACAACATATGCACAAAAGACTCACAGATTTTAAAAAGGGTAGACAGTCTGTTACGAGTCCTCCTTGTAGGAAAAGTACTTTAGGCTATGGTTGGGAATGGACCTAATCATTATCTTCCCATTCTCACCATTTGAGTATTTGTAATTGGGCATGCTCATCCTAGCAATTAAGGGAAGTTGATGCCCGGTACCTACATCCTGCATAAAAGACAAGCATGCACATGTATATAAATATATCTAAACTAAATAGGCAATGGCAAGGAGTGGTACATCGTGTAGATCCCAACTTGCAGGTGACTACAACTCCCTCCCTTAACCACATCAAACACATCAGACAAAAATGATAAAATAAAAATGTGCACCATACACATGCAAGTATGGGGTAAGTACCATAATAAATCACGAGTCAAACATCAAATGTTCAATTATAACAATGCATCATTACAAATATAAAATAGTCATCATTAAAAAATATCATCTCACATCGCTATAAAATAAATCTCATTTTTTAACTACGAATCATTAAAGCATCATTAATACACAACTAATCCAAGTCATGAAATAATATCATAATACTGTAAATCCAATATTTCTAAAACTAATCAATGCACAAAATCAGCCTAAAAGAATTTGGCAATCAGAACACAAAAGAAAACTATAGGTGGACATTATATCCACCCCCCTAAAATTAGGCTTACTCTTGGAAGCCCATTACAAAGAGACGTGAATCAAACTCAAAAACTCAAAAGTCATTATGTGGGTCCTCTTGGACCATTCCCCACTATAAACTTAAAGTCTACAGGCCTCTTATTCAAAACTGAGGTACACACTTGGGGCAATTGGTCGCTCTATGACCACATTGTCCACAAGAGTAGAAATCTCCACTAAAGCCTCTCTGAGCCCTAGATGCATGCGACTAATGAAAACTACCAACACTAGCATCCTAACTATGACCTTGAGGAACTTGATTTAACCTATTGTGCATACTACGCTTCCAGTTGCAATAGTTCCCTGACTGTGAACCACCACTATTACCATTGAAACACTTTCTTCTCGGCTTCTCCTGATTACCCTTGGAGAAGTTAGGAGGATTTTTAGAACTTCTAGCTCCTTGAGACTGATTATCCCTAGATGCTCCTAAATAAGGTGACCCTCTAGCTGGAACACCTAGTAGGCCACGTTGACCCGAAGTCACACTCATATCAACCAAAGTAGCTTGAAATATTGCATCCTTAAGGGTTTTAGGTTGGAAAACCTTAACACCCCCAATGATGTTAGCATTAAGTTCTCTAATGAAATGTTGGACCATCAATGGTGAACTATCACTAACTCCTGCATAAGACATAAGCTTGAAGAACTTACGGTCATACTCCACCATAGTCTTGGTACCCTATCTCAAGTCATGAAACTCATTTGCCCTTTGTTGTTACCACTGCTTTGATAGAAATCACCCGTGGAAGTGTTCGAGGAACAACTCCCATGTGACAGTTTTCATATTTATCCCAAGTTTCTTCTCCTCTATATTCCACCAAACCATTGCAAAGAGCTCTAAGTGGGTGCTGGCATATCTTTCTTTGATGTTGGAGTCAAAGTCTTGCATGGAAAAAAATCTATCTAGTGTGATCAACCAATTCTTAGCATCATATCTAGTACCTTCTACATTGAAAGGTTTGACCTTGACCTATAGTAGGTCCCTCATTTGGATGGACTGGCTAGACTACCTTCTACTCTCTAGGTTCCTCCCTTTAGGACTCATGGACCTTTCTCTATCTCCATGCTCTAAATGATGAGCTCTATCTTGCAAGGGTAGGTATGCTAGGATCTCCTTGACCAAGTCTCTAGTAACTGGTCCTTCTGTCTCATCATGTTGCTTAACACTATCGTCCCCTCTAGCCTCTTCCTAAATAGGTTCCCCTAAATGGACCAAGGAAGGGATATGGTAACTAGCTCTCCCATGACTTCTACCACATCCTAAGCTACGACCCCTAGCAATGAATCTAGAACAAGAAGTCATCTCTCCTACAACACCCAAACACAAGAATGACATCTAAGAATCCATCATAAACATAAGGTCATAACTTACTGACATAAAGCAATAATCTATAAAGATTTTATAAGTTTTCTAGCTCCATGTTTAGAATTGTTATCATTTCAGAGTTTGTTGTTCAACAATTTGGTTTCAAGTTTGATGTTAATATAAGTTTTCCATTTAAATAAGTTGCAAGTTTACTAATTGCTCAAGTGATGGTGCACATTATGCCCATAGTTCCCAATGTTGAAACTCAGGCTCTGATACCAAATGTAATGCCTCGCTTGAGAACCCAAGAGAAATAAACCTAACATGTTACAATTTTTAATAAACTAATTTTTTTCTAAAGTTTAACCAACATCAAGATAACATTAATGAGGAAGCAATATGAACATACACATTACCAATTACAAATACAGTTTCAATTCCTCAAGGGTTCCTTTACGTTGAGTCACATTTAAGAAGGTTAAATTAATTAGTTTAAGTTTCAAGTACAATGTCTCCTAAAAATACAGAAATAATAGATACATAATCACATAAGCAAAGAATAAGTATAACTAATACAATGAAAGTACATCCAATTAATAACATCCACTACACATGTCGTAGGGTATGTGAGAATAGATACAATACATCAAAATACATGATAGCATTATTACATCCACTAAAAAGAAGTCTCTGAGATAAGAAATAAGAATGATAAAGGTACATCTTCTGCAATGAACATCCAACAACTGGAAATGTGAGGGTGACCAAATAGTAAGAAGTTACCACCTCCCGACTGCATGGTTACCTAATTAGGCTTCCACTCCCACCGTGCAGGGAACATAATGAATGATCCACATACGGCTGAAAAAATATCAAACATTCCTAAGAAAGGAATTCATAATAGCCAAAACTACCTCAAAGGTAATAGATACTACTCAAGAAGCTAAGATAACCCAAAAAGAAAGAACACTCAATCGAATACAACACTACATAACCAAACATCATACATGAACCCAGTATAAATTGAATACCAAGATCATAAGATAAAGTCAATGAAAAATATCCAACTCAAGGCAAAAGCCACATGTCACAATTATGTCAACCATAAATCACCAATCACCATCAATGAAAGTGAATAACAACACTAAATACATCAACAATAAGTACACCACTAGAAGTACACAAAATTTATAGAGGAGACTTAGGCTACATAATACAGAGTGTCATCACATGGTCAAACTACTTGAGTTACCCTAAACTGATCTCTTAATAGACCCAGGACCCTCAAGCATTGAGTTACCCTAGATTGGTTACTTTAAACCTTGGACCCTCAATGTGACACATGTGGAACCAGAAAACCCTCTCAAGAAGATGAGGCAACTAGTTATACTATCATCCCATTCTCATCCTTAGTCTATATAAGCACTCAAGGCATGGGTGGGTCAAATATCTCTAACTTATCTTTTTAGTGTGTTCCCCCAAAAATATTAATTACTAGATTATCACTTATTACATAACTTACAATAGGTTACCTTGGCACTGACCACTTTGGGTCTCAGACCCCTACTACAAGCCACTCCCAAAGACATGTACCTAGACAACCTCTCCTAAGAACATAAAACATATTTGTGTCTCATACCACAACACCCATAATGATCAAACTTAGTTCCTTAATAGGCAACCTAAAAATAAGTTGGTTCTTCCACCAAGTACACATAAATGCTCCACAAAGTAAACCTCATAAATATAATTTTCAATTTGAATCACAAGACACATCATGACATCTAGCCACATAAATGTTATAAAAGAAATCTCACAAAGTCTCTAATGTACCTCCTAGACTGGTCAACACCTAATCGACACCAAAACCCTAAAGCATAGACAATACAAGCAAAACAATATAGTTTCATAGTTTTGGGTTCGATTTGAAAATACACAATAGGGTTAAAAGTAAAGTTTGTGTTTGTGTTTCAATGTATGTTTTCAAGTATATAAGATTCTCAGTATTACCCTTATAATTTACACCCATATATTTGTTTGAATGAAAATTAAGGTTTAAATCCTCAGTTTAATATATGTATCAAGTAAGTTGCCCAGTTAACCCTCACGATTAACCCATTACTATATTTAAATGATTACATAATTACCCTTATCCGACTTTAAATCCATATTCCAAATGATATAAGGATAACTATTTGTTTAAAACACTAAAATAATAACTATTGATTTTTAAATAAATTTAATTGTAATTCTATTAAAACTTAATATCATTAATTAATAATAAGTTCAACATTTCATTTCATAACCTCCAAAATTGTCTAACCTAATTAAAATTATTAAATTAATTAATACTATATATTAATCCTTATTATTCATCTATTAATTATTCATCGATTTAATAAGTATCAATAAAATTTATTAACAAAATTAATAATTAATAGTTAATTATTTAAACTAAATAAAATTTAAATAAAACTAATATTTAATAATATAATATAATTTTTATAAATTAATAATTAAAAAATATAATAAAATTTTAATTTAAAAAATGGCATATATTTGAAAAGCCCATCGGCTTTTTAAGGCAAGTCGAGCAGCCATAGGTAGGTTACTGTTGCCAATAGCAATACAACTGTTACCGCGTGCAGTAGCTCTGTCTGCACACACCAGCAACATGACTGACACAGGAGGCAAGAAGTAGGGTGGGGGGAAGTGGTAGCCCCCACCTCCCACTTTGATTTTTATTATATATATATATATATATATATTTTTATTTTTTTTTTATTTTTTTAAAATTATTTTTTCAAAATAAACAAGACCCTAGAAATAGTTTTAGATATATATATTTTTAACAATATTTACAATTTTAGTCTGATTGGATAAATATGTTGAACCATTTAAATTTCTAATTAAAAATTTTTCTTTTATGTCAAACCCTTTCCTAGATTAATTGCAATTTCTTTTTTTTTTGACCTACAGACAAGGTTTTCAGATTGATCTATTTTTCTTTCAATCTTATCATACATACGAGATACAATACAATTATCCTAGATTCAGAACAAGAAGCAATAGATTCATACAACAAATATAGAGAAATTGATTTCAACAATCATGAAGAAGCCATGATCATCTAAATAAGATAATTTTAAATGGGTGAATAAAAACTCAAGAACCTACCTGGTTTTGATGCTAAACTCTGATAGCTAGATGAAAATTCCTACTGCAAGCAAAATCCTTCAAACCACAAAAAATTCCCTTATTTTCCAAACCCTCTGAGTTTCTCTTCAAACCTATGTGCCATAATGACCCGAAAACCCTCTAATATAACCTCTAATTACCTTTTAGGGTTTCTGTCTCCACCAGTTCTTAAATACAATTATTTTATTTAATCATTTCTTTCATGTGCAATTAGTTTTCTGTTTAATTAAAATATTATTTTATTATTCCTTTCATGCATACTTTATTAAAAATATCTTTATTAAGTTCACATATTTTAGCTTTTTAATTAATTTCTTATATTTTAATCTCATGCACACATCATGCAAACTTAAAACTTTTTTCATAATTTAATATCTTTCTCCTTTTTATATATTTTTTGAAACTTAATTGATAAAATATTTATCAACTTAAATAATAACAATATTTAGCATTTATTTAAAAATGAATTGTAAAGGTATTATTATTAAATTATATAAATATTATCATGTTCTAAAATTTAAACTTATAACTTTTATCTTTGAACTCAATTCTTTTTATTTAATTAATTTCTCTATTAATTAAATATAATTAAATATTAAAATGTCATAATAATTTTTCATTAAATTCAATCCTTTAATTAGACACAATTAATAGAAAATTCATCAAAGATTCATAAAACAACATACGCACAAAAGACTCATGGGTTTTAAAAAGGGTGATAGTCTATTACGAGTCCTCTTTGTAGGACAAGTTTTTACGCTATGATCATTATCTTCCCATTCTCACCATTTGAGTATTTGTAATTGGGCACACTCATCTGGCAATTCAGGGAAGTCGATGCTAGGTACCTGCATCCTACATAAAAGACGAGCATGTACAGGTATATAAATATATCTAAACTAAATAGGAAATGGTAGGGAGTGGTACATCGTGTAGATCCCAACTTGCAGGTGACTACAACTCCCTCCCTTAACCACATTAAACACGTCAAACAAAAAGATAAAATAAATATGTGCACCATACAAATGCAAGTATAGGGTAAGTACCATAATAAATCACAAGTCAAACATCAAATGTTCAATTATAACAATGCATCATTACAAATATGAAATAGTTATCATTAAAAAATATCATCTCACATCGCTATGAAATAAATCTCATTTGTTAACTACGAATCATTAAAGCACCATTAATACACAACTAATCCAAGTCATGAAATAATATCATAATACTATAAATCCAATATCTCTAAAAATAATCAATGCACAAAATTGGCCTAAAAGAATTTGGCAATCAGAACATAAAAGTAAACTATGGGTGGGCATTACAAGCAAATTTTAGTGTTTGCTAAGTTATCTAGTGGATGATGACTGGAAGAACAGTATAGAAGCCGAGGGACAACATATTGATGTTGAGTGCCAGTATTCATGTTAAATCATAGATTTGATGAATCTAAGCTGACTATTTTTTTTTCTTGAATTTTGTGAAGCGTGTGGAAAATAACTATGATGAGTTGGTGGCATAGAATTCAAGGTAAACCATTTTGAGGAAAATCCAAGGGAGAATCCTTTAGAGGAACCAAATGGAAAAGTGGGTAGATTCACTATATCCTACTTAATCTATCTAACCCTAAAATGGATGATTGAGGTTAAATGCCAAAAGATCTTAAATCTCTATTTATAAAGAGAGTTGGTCAGGAGAAAAGATTGCCATGTGTGAGAACCTAAGGAAGACAAGGAGTCTAGGGTATTTTCTTCATTGAGTGGTTGAATAGAAGAGACTTCTATTGGCATGTAAAACAAGAAGGCTTAAGAGTTTGAATGCTTTAAGGGGAACATGTTATCTAAGCTAAAGTGTGTGAAAGCCAAGAAGAATGGAGGAATGAAACATATATATGTAATCTGCAAGTGAAGTGTATTTTGTTATTAGATCAAGCCTTATTGTTATGCTCTAATCATTGTATTAGTCTAGGTTAAATCCTTTGGATTAAGGCTAACCTTATAGTCATATGTAAATCCTCTAACCAGATGACATTCCAAATGAATGATCTAAAGTCCTCTAACAATGCTCACTCCTAATAGGGTGATTGAAATCCTCTAACTAGGTCTTAGTTAACAATGTGCATTGTAACCATTAACAAGGTTGGTCTCTCATAGGACATCACTTCAGAAGAGTGAGAATTAGTAGCATATTACCAGTGGATTTTCCAAAATTAGGTTTCCATGTAAAATAATTGTGTCAAATTTGTTATTGAATCTATTATGTTTCATGATTACATTTGTATAAATTTGTTTTAACAGTAACCTACAAAGTTTAAGTATTGTATGATCTAATGGATACATGCACGAATTTTTTCTATGGATATGGGTTGACTAAGCCGTGAAAAATTTTATTTGTACATCTAGACCTTGGATAACTTATTCACCCCCCTAAGTTATTTTAAAGAATTCCAACACTTGACTCAAGGAGTCACATATGTCATGAATTTGAAACTCACCTTGTGTAACTAGATATGAAAGGTATATTAAATTTTGCTTCTTCTTATTTACAATCTTATTTGTCATCCATCATATTTTGCATGTTTTGATATTCCTTCACATTATTCAAACAATGGATTTGCTATCACGTTACAAAAACTATCATGAAAGTATTGACACTTAACATGTTGATTATTGTCATTGTCTTTCTTTAGAAACTTATTGGAATGAACTTAAAATGTATCAAAATTATCATAATTAGACCCATTAGCACAAAAGGAAACCTCAAAATCAGAATCATAACTTCTAACCCTTTCCTTGTCATCATACAAATGATCGAAACTTATTACAGCATCATCAATATGAGAAGTATTTGAATCAATACTAAATCTCCCCTTAGTAGTAATCCCCACATTAGATAAGTAATCATGTGTATTGAAATTTCAACTACTATCATATACACCTTCAAAACATGACACATAATATTCTAATTTTTTTATTATCTTCAACATCAAAATTTGGGGAAAGGACTTCATCTTGAGAAAAAATGTAACAACGAAAATCAGGAGCATCCTAATGAATATTTGCATACCTTTTAAAATTACATGTCAATAGTTCTGAAATTTCATCAACATTTAGCAAGACTTCATCACAAGTCTATTATCCTTGGCTATGATCATAATTTGGATGATCTAAAACACTTATAATAGTAGTATCAATAGTATAGCAATCTAAAATATTAGAATCATTATCACAACATATTTCCTCTTCTCTGCATAATGCCTCAACACTAGGAGCATCACCATACTCATTTTCATCAAAAGAAGGTTTATCGTTGTTGCTGCTATAATTTTTGCACTCTGATATATACTATCACATGATTCATTTTTAGTTATATATCCATCTTTTTCATGTTGACTGCAATCATATGATTCACTAAAACTTGAATCCTTTTCTTCACAATTAGAAGATAAATGATCATTATCTATGGATTCATCACATTCATTCCAAATTTCAACATGTTCACATTTATTATCAGAAGATTCAACAAAGCATTCTTTGTCAATCAAATAATTATCAATTTTCTTCAAGGATTCTTCAATGCAAGTAAGCTTTTCTAATCTTAAATGTGGTGGCTAATCAACTGAATCAAGCATAAAGACATCTAGGAAAATAATGGGTCATGAAGATTCCTTAGGTCTTAAAGAAACATGCACTTCTAGGAGTCCTGACTTAAACTTCATATAACCTTAGACATCATTTAGACCTTGAATGCTTTCTATTGTATTTCTTATGAAGCTAATAACCTGATTACAAAGTTCCTTTCTTAACTTTTCACTATCTTCAATCACACTTTCATGACTTGGTAAACTAACTTCAGACCTAAAATCTAGATCCATTTAGAAACACAACCTTTATCTACCTCTTTCCATAGTGATGAAACCACTAAACAGAGGGAACTTTTATTATTGCTTAAATTTCATGAAAGGAAAACTCATCAAAAGTAAAATACCTTCAACTGTTGATGTTGCAACTAGATCTACTAATTTGGCATGGGTGTAAACATGAACTTCTTCACACCATTCATTTAAATCATGTAGAGCCACCACCTCCTTGAGTTAGGACAAAGAAATTATTGCTGTGATTTACTTTCTAATACTTGAATTTCCATAAAATATAAAATGCATAAAATACATAAATTTATAAATCCAAAACATAAAACTTCTCTTTTCCTATCAAGAACTACTCATAAAGGCTTCAAATCTTCCCACACAAGCTAAAAATCCTTTAAAATATTTTAGATACAATAATTTTCAATTGGCATAGAGATTTTAGAGTCACCAGTCACACTTGTGAGAAAATATTTGAAACATAAATTGTCTTTTGAAAAATCTTAACTAGACCTTCAACTTATAAGGAAACTTCCATATCATCAAACCACTCTTGGAGATTTATACACTTAGGAAAAGAGGAAAATGTATTTGATAATTCTTGAATCTGAAATTTGCAACAACACTTCAAAACATTATCCAACTGAACTAATTGATGAAAAACTTACTATGGTTGTAGCACAAAATTTTCATCCAACCTTCAAAGTATTGCTGTCATGAATAAGGTAACCATTGGGAGACATGAATATTTAGCAAAGAAACGGAAAGAACATCACAACCTTGTTGCTCTAGCAAATTTTGCATATTGTATTGAATCTCTTTCTATATTTTTAAGGTTTTTCTATCATATAGATTTAATACAGTCCCTAGTATAGTCATCATTTTGTTGGCTCCTGATTTAATAGTGTTTTTAACTACCAGGTAGACAATACATGATTGCATCTAATGGAAGCTATCCCCTATGATAGACACAATTTATCAAGAACCTAGTCCAACTATAAGGTTGAATTCTTTCTTCTACTTCAAACTCTATAAAACATAGGTAGGTAGACCTTTGATTCATTCAAATGGTACCAATTCAAAGCATACATCTAAATCTATACAAAGAAGATTAAATCCTTGTTTCTCCTATACTTATGCAATAGCAAAGGTATGCAATAGAAAGTTACAAAACCTATGAAATCCACAAGCTAAGTGAGGGTATTCTTTCAACTCCTAAAAAGAAAGGAAAATTGATCATTGATATTTGATTTTTGAATCTACAAAATCCCATATCCAAGAACACACTAAATTGATCATGAAGTTGATCAATGTCCTATCCATTGGGCATTCAATGATTCACAACATACATCAATGATATGAATGATCTATTAAATACATAATAATATCAAACCTATCCTATCACTTTATGAATCAAACATTAATGTTCATATTGAACCTCATACTTATCAGACATTCTTCTCATGAAATCTATGACCCTACCAAAATGTTTCAAGCATTTTCTTGAATTTTTGAACCAAAAGAAAAACACATAAAGATATACATAAAAAAATAATATGTAATTGGATCTATGTTCTTTGTCCACATATCAAAAAAGTTTGTAAACAACAGAGGCTGGAGATAAGACTCAGAATGAAACTAAATAACTTGATACTCTTTGTATTCATTTCTTTGAAACAAGTACATTTAAGATACATGAAAGACTCCTAAAACACCCAATAAATAAGAACTATATTCAATGCTATATTATTGTTGTTCATACAAGAGAAATTCAGCAAAAAGATGGTGGAGTCATAGCTAGAGCTCTACTCAATAGTTT
Organism: Cupressus sempervirens; assembly: GCA_028749045.1. Lineage (NCBI taxonomy): Eukaryota > Viridiplantae > Streptophyta > Pinopsida > Cupressales > Cupressaceae > Cupressus > Cupressus sempervirens. Next base: position 743,408,011 of record CM053789.1, on the reverse strand, counting down.
GGAGACCAACAACATCCAACCTTGGTGGTATCACAGCCATGGAAACCTACCCAAAAGTCTAGAACCAACCTTGAACAATGAGAGAAGAAAGAAAGATATAGATGAGGAAGGAATCCCAGATCTGATTTGATGATGCCACTTTTCCACTTGAATTTATTCTATCTATTGAATTGAAGGCTCTCTCATCTCTATGACTAAAAATTGGATCAAATCCCCTCATTATGTATAACAAATTTTGAAAATATCTCTTTGAATAATGAGAAAAATTTCTTTCTAATAAAATAGCTGATTTTTTGAAAAAATATTCCAAAACCTCTACCAAACTCATTTCAAGGAAAAATAATACTACTAGGATGAATCTCTCCAAGTTTGGCACATACCCATTTCATCGTTTAGCCACAAATTAAATCTAAACTGCTCACACCAGAATGTCGTTGAAAAAGAGTACCTTAGACAAAACCTACTACATCTTCTTCCCATTGATTTGTGTGTAGTACTTGATGGCATGTATTGAAATTAAATCTTGAGATCTTTGAAAATATATAATAAGCCTATATTAGCCTCAAATAAATGCCCAGGGAAGTCGTTTAAAGTTGTAGTTTCAAAACTAGTTTATAGGCCCTAATTTCTTGCAAATATTTAATTTTTTGCTAAACTTTGAAGTATATGAAACAATAATTATTTTTTCAAAATCTTGTGCATTCAAACTCATGAAATGAATAAAAAATCATTTTTTTTGCAACTTTGCACTTTGTCTCCATTTTTTACTTCGAATAAAACCTAGTTGACTAGCCACTTGACATGAGGTGTTCTCTAACGTTGGATCTACAAAGTCATTGATGATGTTAGAATCCACTTGGAACCTCTACCACATGTCATGGTCTAATTGGGTCACAGATTTTCCACCTCATACGTTCACAGGGCCCACAGTGCCATGTGTTTTCATTTCGCACCTTCACAGTGCTAACCCTTAATTTCTCATTAACTATGGTGATCATGTGACTAACTACTAGTGGTTAGTCATAATATTGGAACAACTATGATCAAATTTTTCCTTTAACCTCTGACCATGTGATTAACTACCATTCACACAATCATAACCATTTTATACTAACTATGACTTGAACTGCAAACCAAATGAAACTACTGATTGAAACTGCTTTGCTTGGTTAGAACGACTAGCTTAAAAGAACCAATCTTATCATTGACCATGCATGTACTGGGCCCATCTTAGGATGTGTGGCATGTAGCAGCTTCTTATTCTCCTATCAACCTTAAAATCTATGCCACATGGCACTGCGTCACTGGTCTAACTAGGTTGCCACATGTCATTATCTAATTCATCCTCATGTTGCTGAGTCATTTCCTTATGCCTACATTTAAGTTCAAAAATAACTTGTTCGTGCCCTCCATCTTTCTATGGGCCCATGCATGAGAATCTCCCATTATCCATAAAGCATAAAACTTTAGACATTTATAATTAGTGTGTTTGGATAAAAAAAGCACTAAAAAATTCCCAGTCCTACCAATGTGGGACTAAAATCTAAACACCTAACCCTACACCAAGCTCCAAATTGGCCCCTTTGCAAATGGTGATGCAGGAGCATCCAGAGGTATAAGGGCAATCCTATGTCACCCAAAAAAATGTACTTAGACTTAGTTTCTATTTCATGTATTTTCATTTTTGGATACCCATTTGGGTCAAATAAAAGTTCCAACTCTCAAAGTTCCACTATTAGTGTTCTGGGTTAGAGTTTTAATCACCTTGGGATACGTGTAAATGCCAAAAAAATAAGAGAATGTAATTGAGCCATCATTTTGGTGAACTAGAAGGCATAAATTGGTCAAAACATTGTCATTGTAATTTAGAGCATTCCAGAAAAAGAATCAGGTCAAAAGGCCCCACAGTTTGAAAGTTATCACAGTTTTTCAATTTTTGGAGACATCCTAAGAATGCTTCAAAGTCAAGTTAGGGGCATTAAATGACCTCGAACAGGGCCAAAAATTGGGGGACAAGATAAGCTCCTCCATAGGGCTATAGAGCACTTCGAGAGCTTTCCAAAAATGTAAACAGTTCATCAATCGAGCTACAATTCAAAAGTTATGCCTCCTGGAAGTTCGGTTACCATTTTTGGATTCTTCTAATTTTGCACTGACTTCTAATGTGACTTCTAGAGCCTTCTATTTGGTCAGTGGATGCCTACTAGCACTTTCTAAAATGCATTCCTAATCCTTAACCCTCTGGGGTCTATTTAAGAACATTATTGGCATTGTAAAGGGTAGTTAGGAGTAGAGTTTGAGAGAAGGTACTGGAAGAAGAATTTATCTCTAGATTTATGCTATTGTAAGCCCATAGGGCATGTTTTGAAGTCTATTTTCTTTGTATTGAATGTATTAGCATTATTACATAGTTAATACAATTTTCCCTTTCTTGTTGTGTCCATTTTGTGCTTGGGTTGTGTCTCCATCAAGTGGTATCAGAGCGGGTTTTCCTGAGTGTGTAGATAGAGCACCGACTATGAGGCAGTTTGCACCAGGACTATGTGGTTGTGGGTTCGAGTTAAGAAGATGCCTCCATGAAGAGAGTGTGGTGGAAGGGTCAGAGCTATTAATCCTGAGGAGGTTAGAGCCCTCCAAAGGTAGGTACAAGCATTGCAGGAAGAACTCTGTAGAGGAACAAATGTTACGATAGGTGACGAAAGTGAGGATGACAATGAAGAAGAAGAAATTGGACTACAAGGGAAATTTGATGGGGAAGTTCTAAATAAAGCAAAGGAAAAGAATTTTGGGGCCATTACTAAGTTTGAGAAAAGACCTACAATTGATGTGGGTGTATTTTCAGGAAATTTGAAACCAGATGAGTTGATCGATTGGATCAATGAACTTGAAGAGTACTTTGAGTATGAGGATATCAGGGATCTAGATAGGGTTAAGTTTCCAAAGGCCAAACTAAAATTCCATGCCAAAAATTTGGTGGCAAGAGGTTCAATTGGAATGAAATAGAAGAGGAAAGGATAAGATCACAAGGTGGGATTGTATGGTGGATAAATTGAAGAAGTAGTTCATTCCTATTGACTACGAGCTTGATTTGTTTAAGAAGATGCATGGGTTAAAGCAAGCAGGAAAATCAGTCCAAGAATATACAGAGGAATTTTATCAACTTCTAATTAGAGTGGGGCATGCATAAGCAAATAAGGAGAATTTTGCTCGTTATATTAGTGGGTTGAGACCTAGCATCTAGGAGGAATTAAGTCTGTTAAGAACGACCAGTATTGAAGAGGCATACCAATTTGCCATGTGAGTTGAAGAGAAGCTGAATAAAAGGTTTGAAGGGAGACAAAGAGAGCATGGTCAAGGAGGAAGGGGTAGTGGTAGGTTATCTGGAGGCTGAAGTGAAACCCAAAAGAAGAATGAAGATGTGGGTACTAGCAGGAACTAGAGGAACGAGGGTTTCAACCACTCCCGTGATCAGGACTTTGGAAATCAGAGAGGAAAAGGTAGAGGATGTGGACAAGGAAGGGGAGACTTCTGAGGTACCCGTTTCCATTGCAATGAAGAAGGTCATCATGCCTTTGAATGCCCTCAATGACAAGGAAGGAGAAATAGGAGAGCTGAGGGTCAAGCTAGGGTTGCTCATGTGGATGAGGATGCACAATCATCACATTCAAAGGATGCAGAAAGAGGAGAGACTTTTTTGAATGAAAGGGTCCTACTAAGTGGTGAGATTGAACTAGGACAAAGGAGGAGTTTATTCTATATCAAGTGCAAGTGTGAGGATAAATGTTGTGATGTGATCATTGATGGTGGTAGCACTGATAACTTGGTATCAGAGGAGATGGTCTCTAAGCTAAAGCTTAAGAGGGAGAAACACCCCTAGCCCTATCAGATTGCTTGGTGAAAGATGATCATAAGATCCTGGTAAGTGAACAATGTTTAGTGAAGTTCAAAATTGGGAGTTACCATGATGAAGTTCTCTGTGATGTTATTCCAATGGATCTTTGCCATCTATTGTTGGGTAGACCATGGCAGTTTGATAGGCATGCAGTACATGATGGTCATGCAAACACATACTCTCTAACAAAGGACGGAGTTCGCCACCAACTAAACCCCATGAAAAAGGAAGGTGAAAAGGTATTTAGTAGTGCTAGGATTTGTCTTCTTGATGGAAGAAAGTTTTTAGATGGCATGAATCATCAACATATGTGCTATGCTTTGATTTCTTGGAAAGATAAAGAAGGTAGCAGTGAAATACCACTTGAAGTTTTAGATTTAATAGTTGATTTTGGAGATATTATCTTTGATAATGTTCCGGAAGGATTGCCACCAGTAAGGGAAATCAATCATTAGATAGATTTAATCCTAGGAGCTAGTTTTCCTAACAAGGCTACTCACAGGATGACTCCTACTGAAACTGAGGAGATAAATAGATAGGTGCAAGAGCTATTAAGGAAGGGCTTGATTCAAGAGAGCCTAAGTCCATGTACAATACCTGAAGTACTGGCACCAAAGAAGGATGGAGAGTGGAGGATGTGTATAGACTCTCAAGCTATAAATATGATAACCATCAAGTATCAGTTTCCATTGCCAAGAATGGATGATGTTATGGACTACTTGAGTGGAGCTCAGTATTTCACAAAGATAGATCTCAAGAGTGGCTATCATCAGATACGGATACGAGAAGGAGATGAGTGAAAAATAGCCTTCAAGACCAAGGAAGGTCTTTATGAGTGGTTTTTCATGCCCTTTGGATTGACAAATGCCCCAAGCACCTTCATGCGGCTTATGAATGAGGTACTTAAGAAGTTCTTGGGAAAATTTGTTATTGTCTATTTGGATGATATTTTAATTTTTAGCAAGACTTTGGAAGAACATTTATTGCATATTTGTAGTGTCCTTGAAAGGTTAAGGGAAGAGAAACTATTAATTAATCTGAAGAATTGTATCTTTGCAAAAAGGGAGGTAGTCTACTTGGGATTTGTTATATTACCTAAAGTTCTCAAAATGGATCCAGAGAAGGTAAAAGCCATTTTGGAATGGCCTACTACAAGGTTTGCTACTGAGGTAAGATCATTTCATGGTCTCATTAGTTTTTATAGGAATTTCATTAAGAATTTTAGTGGCATATGTGCACCCCTAACTGACACAATAAGATGGGATAGAAAAGAGTTCAAATGGACTGCGGCAGCTGCAAGAAGTTTTGAATTGCTGAAGAAGAAGGCGACAGAACAACCTATGTTGGCACTTTCAGATTTTAGAAAGGTGTTCCAGGTGGACTGTGATGCTAGTGGCAGTGCTATTGGGGCTGTATTAAGCCAATAAGGTAAGCCTATTGCATATTTTAGTGAAAAATTGAATTATGCAAAAAAGAAGTATTCTATTTATGATCAAGAGTTCTATGCAATAGTTCAGGCCTTAAAGAAATATAGGCATTATTTATTGCCAAAGGAATTTGTTTTTGTATACTCATCATCAGGCATTACAGTACATAAAGAGCCAAGGTAAACTGAATCAAAGGCATATGAAGTGGGTAGAGTTCTTGCAGAGCTATACATTTGTTTTGAAGCATAGAAGTGGAAAATCTAACAGGGTTGTAGATGCACTATGTAGGAGATAGTTGTTGCTTACAATAATGCAAGTTGAACTAGTTGGGTTTGATGAACTCAAGAATCTGTACCTTGAGGATCCTAATTTTTTTGAAGCATGGAAAGCTTGTAAAGAGCCTGTTGCTGTAGATAGAACTAAGTAGTTAGACTATCTGATTCAGAATGTTATGTTATTCAAGGGCAGTCAATTATGCATTCCAAGGAGTTCCATGAGGGAAAATATGATTAAGGAGAAACACAATGGAAGGATGGAAGGACATTTTGGTTGAGATAAGACCATTGCCATTCTCAAAGAATATTATTTTTGGCCTCAAATGTCACATGCTATGAATAAATTTGTATAGAATTGCAAAATTTGTCAAGTTGCCAAGGGATTTAGTCACAATACTGGACTATATTAGCCATTGCCTATTTCATCAAAGCCATGGGAGGACATAAGTATGGATTTTGTTCTGGGATTGCCGAGGACACAAAGGGGTAATGACTCAATATTTGTGGTGGTTGATAGGTTCTCCAAAATGGCACATTTCATTCCATGCCACAAAACTCATGATGTTGTCCATATTGCAGACTTTTTTTTCAAAGAGGTGGTAAGACTACATGATCTCCCAAGGAGTATAGTTTCTGATAGAGACACTAAATTTGTGGGGTATTTCTGGAGAACATTGTGGAAAAAGTTGAGAACAAACTTGAAATTCAGTTCCACACATCACTCACAGACTGACGGCCAAATAGAAGTGGTAAACAGAAGTCTGGGTAATTTGTTGAGATGTTTAGTTGGGGATAAGCCCAAGCGATGGGATTTAATACTACCACAGGTAGAGTTTTCTTACAATAACTCTGTAAATAGGAGTACTGGTAGATTACCATTCCAAATTGTATATGGAAGTAACCCAAGGACTACACCAGAATTGAGGAAGATAGAGCAAGGGGAGAGGACAAGTGTTGAAGCTGAAGAATTTGTTGAACATATCAAGCGTCTACATGGGGAGGTTCAGGCACACATTACCAAGATGAATCAAGAGTATAAAGCTAGGGCTGATCAAAGGAGAAGACATAAGGAATTCCAAGTAGGGGATCTAGTCATGGTACACTTAAAAAAAGAAAGATTTCCAACCAGTACTTACAACAAGCTGAAAATGAAAAACTTTGGCCCCTACAAAATTTTGAAGAAACATGACTCAGGAAATGCATATGAGGTGGAGTTTCCAGATGGTATTCCCATTTCTCCTATTTTTAACATTGCAGACTTAATAGAGTATCATGATGATGGTGCAGGTGAGGAGCCGATGTTAGAGCCATGTCCAATTCCTACTTCTAAGGAGGAGATTGAAGACATTCTAGATCATCATGTGGGTAGGAGTACTAAACATAGGTAGTATGAAGAGTATTTGGTCAAGTGGAAAGGACGGCCAATCGAGGACTCAACTTGGGTATCAGCAGCTGAGGTTTCCCATTTAGGATTTCCTCTACCATTCATAAAGTGACAGGATCACTTTTTAATCTACCCTGGGTGTCTGATGCAGGAGCATCTAGAGGTATAAGGGAAATCCTATGTAACCCAAAAAAAGTACTTAGACTTAGTTTCTATTTCATGTATTTTTATTTCTAGATACCCATTTGGGTCAAATAAAGGTTCCAACTCTCACAGTTCCACTATTAGTGTTCTGGGATAGAGTTTTAATCACCTTGGGATACGTGTAAATGTCAAAAAAATAGGAGTATGTAATTGAGCCATCATTTTGGTGAACTAGAAGGCGTAAATTGGTTGAAATATTTTCATTGTAATTTAGAGCATTCTAGAAAAAGAATCAGGTCAAAAGGCCCCACGGTTTGAAAGTTATCACAGTTTTCCAATTTTTGGAGACATCCTAAGAATGCTTCAAAGTAAATATAGGGGCATTAAATGACCTTGAATAGGGACAAAAAGTATGGGACAAGTGAAGCTCCTCCATAGGTCTATAGAACACTTTGAGAGGTTTCTAAAAATGTAAATGGTTCGTCAATCAGAGATACGGTTCAAAAGTTATGCCTCTTGGAAGTTCAGTTACCGTTTTTTGGATTCTTCTAATTTTGTGCTGACTTCTAATGTGACTTCTAGAGCCTTCTATTTGGTCAGTGGATGCTTACTAGCACTTTCTAGAATGTATTCCTCATCCTTAACCCTCTGGGGTCTATTTAAGAACATTTATGGCATTATAAAAGGCAATTAGGAGTGGAGTTTGAGAGAAGGTACTAGGAGAAGAATTTACCTCTAGATTTATGCTATTGTAAGTGCATAGGGCATGTTTTGAAGTCTATTTTCTCTATACTGAATGTATTAGCATATTTACATAGTTAATACAATTTTCCCTTTCTTGTTGTGTCCATTCTATGCTTGTGTTGTGTCTCCATCAAGTGGTATCAGAGCGGGTTTTCCTGAGTGTGTAGATAGAGTGCCGACTGTGAGGCAGTTTGTACCAAGACTGTGTGGTTGTGGGTTTGAGTTAAGAAGATGCCTTCATGAAGAGAGTGAGGTGGAAGGGCCAGAGCTATTAATCTTTAGGAGGTTAGAGCCCTCCAAAGGTAGGTACAAGCATTGTAGGTGGAACTCCATAGAGGAACAAATGTTACTGTAGGTGATGAAAGTGAGGATGACAATGAAGAAGAAGAAATCAGACTAGAAGGGGAATTTGATGGGGAAGTTCTGAATCAAGTAGAGGAAATTATCTTTAGGGCGATTACTAAGTTTTGGAAAAGACCTACAATTGATGTGAGTGTATTTTCAGGAAATTTGAAACCAGATGGGTTGATCAATTGGATCAATGAACTAGAAGAGTACTTTGAGTATGAGTATATCAAGGATCTAGATAGGGTTAAGTTTGCAAAGGCCAAACTAAAAGTTGGTGGCAAGAGGTTCAATTGGAATGAAATGGAAGAGGAAAGGATAAGATCACAAGGTAGGACCGTATGGTGGACAAATTGAAGAAGCAGTTCATTCCTGTTGACTATGAGCTTGATTTTTTTAAGAAGATGCATGGGTTAAAGCAAGCAGGAAAATCAGTCCAAGAATATATAGAGGAGTCTTATCAACTTATGATTAGAGCGGGGCATTCAGAAGCAAATAAGGAGAAGGTTGCTTGTTATATAAGTGGGTGGAGACCTAGCATCCAGGAGGAATTATGTCTGGTAAGAATGACTAGTGTTGAAGAGGCATACCAATTTTCCCTACAAGTTGAAGAGAAGCTGAATAAAAGGTTTGAAGGGAGACAAAGAGGGCATGGTCAAGGAGGAAGTGGTAGTGGTACGTTATCTGGAGGCCAAAATGAAACCCAAAAGAAGAATGAAGACGTGGGTACTAGCAGGAACTAGAGGAACGAGGGTTTCAACCACTCCCATGATAAAGACTTTGGAAATTAGAGAGGAAGAGATAGAGGGTGTGGACAAGGAAGAGGAGGCTTTCGTCATACCTATTTCCTTGCAATGAAGAAGGTCATCATGCCTTTGAATGCCCTCAATGACAAGGAAGGACAAATAGGAGAGCTAAGGGTCAAGCTAGGGTTGCTCATGTGGATGAGGATGCACAATCATCACATTTGGAGGATGCAGAAAGAGGAGAGACTTTAGTGAATGAAAGGGTCCTACTAAGTGGTGAGATTGAACCAGGACAAAGGAGGAGTTTATTTTGTACTAGGTGCAAGTGTGAGGATAAATGTTGTGATGTGATCATTGATGGTGGTAGCATTGATAACTTTGTATCAGAGGAGATGGTCTCTAAGCTGAAGCTCAAGAGGAAGCAACACCCCTAGCCCTATCAAATTGCTTGGGTGAAAGATGATCATAAGGTCCTGGTAAGTGAACAATGTTTAGTGAAGTTCAAAATTGGGAGTTACCATGATGAAGTTCTCTGTGATGTTATTCCAATGGATGTTTGTCATCTATTGTTGGGTAGACCATGGAAGTTTGATAGGCATGCAGTACATGATGGTCATGCATACACATACTCTCTAACAAAGGATGGAGTTTGCCACAAACTAAAGCCCATGAAAAAGGAAGGAAAAAATGTATGTAGCAGTGCTAGGATTTGTCTTGTTGATGGAAGGAAGTTTTTAGATGGAATGAAACATCAATTTATGTGCTATGCTTTGATTCTTAGGAAAGATAAAGAAGGTAGTAGTGAAATACCACTTGAAGTTTTAGATTTACTAGATGATTTTGGATATATTATCTCTTATAATGTTCTTTAAGGATTGCCACCAGTAAGGCAAATCAGTCATCAGATAGATTTAATCTCATGAGCTAGTTTGCTTAACAAGGTTGGTCACAGGATGACTCCTACTGAAACTGAGGAGCTAAATAGATAGGTACAGGAGCTTTGAGGAAGGGCTTGATTTGGGAGAGCCTGAGTCCATGTGTAGTACCTGCAATACTGGCACCAAAGAAGGATGGAGAGTGGACAATGTGTACAGACTCTCAAGCTATAAATAGGATAACCATCAAGTATCAGTTTCCTTTGCCAAGAATGGATGATCTTATGGACTACTTGAGTGGAGCTCTGTATTTCACAAAGATAGATCTGAAGAGTGGCTATCATTAGATATGGATATGAGAAGGAGATGAGTGGAAAATAGCCTTCAAGACCAAGGAAGGTCTTTATGAGTGGTTAGTCATGCCCTTTGGATTGACAAACACCCCGAGCACCTTCATGCGGCTTATGAATGAGGTACTTAAGAAGTTCTTGGGAAAATTTGTTATTGTCTATTTGGATGATATTTTAATTTTCAGAAAGACTTTGGAAGAACATTTATTGCATATTCGTAGTGTCCTTGAAAGGTTAAGAGAAGAGAAGCTGTTAATTAATCTAAGGAAGTGTATCTTTACAAAAAGGGAGTTAGTCTACTTCGGGTTTGTTATATCACCTGAAGATCTCAAAATGGATCCAGAGAAGGTAAAATCCATCTTGGAATGGCCTACTCCAAGGTATGCTACTGAGGTAAGATCATTTCATGGTCTAGTTAGTTTTTACAGGAAGTTCATTAAGAATTTTAGTGGCATATGTGCACCCTTGACTGACACAATAAGAGGGGATAGAAAAGAGTTCAAATGGACTGTGGCAGCTACGAGAAGTTTTGAATTGCTGAAGAAGAAGGTGACAAAACAACCTGTCTTGGCACTTCCAGATTTTAGAAAGGTGTTCCAGGTGGATTGTGATGCTAGTGGCAGTGCTATTGGGGCTGTATTAAGCCAAGAAGGTAAGCCTATTGCATATTTTAGTGAAAAATTGAATGATGTGAAAAAGAAGTATTATGTTTATGATAAAGAGTTCTATGCAATAGTTTAGGCCTTAAAAAAATGTAGGCATTATTTATTGCCAAAGGAATTTGTTTTGTATACTCATCATCAGGCATTACAGTACCTAAATAGCCAAGGTAAATTGAATCAGACGCATATGAAGTGGGTAGAGTTCTTGCAGAGCTATATATTTGTGTTGAAGCATAGAAGTGGAAAATCTAACAAGATTGCAAATGCACTAAGTAGGAGATAGTTGTTGCTTACAGTAATGCAGGTTGAAGCAGTTGGGTTTGATGAACTCAAGAATCAATACCCTAAGGATCCTGATTTTGCTGAAGCATGGAAAGCTTGTAACGAGCCTGTTGCTGTAGATAGAACTAAGTGGTTAAACTATCTGATTTAGGATTGTATGTTATTCAAGGGTAGTCAATTATGCATTCCAAGGAGTTCCATGAGGAAAAATCTGATTAAGGAGAAACACAGCTAAGGGATGGCAGGACATTTTGGTTAAGATAAGACCATTGCTATTCTCAAAGAACATTATTTTTAGCCTCAAATGTCACAGGATGTGAAGAAGTTTGTATAGAATTGCAAAATTTGTCAAGTTGCCAAGGGATTTAGTCACAATACTGGACTATATCAGCCATTTCCTATTTCATCAAAGCCATGGGAGGACATAAGTATGGATTTTGTTCTGGGATTGCCAAGGACACAAAGGGGTAATGACTCAGTATTTGTGGTGGTTGATAGGTTCTCTAAAATGGCACATTTCATTCCATGCCACAAAACTCATGATGTTGTCCATATTGAAGACTTGTTTTTCAAAGAGGTGGTAAGACTACATGGTCTCCCAAGGAGTATAGTTTCTGACAGAGACACTAAATTTGTGGAGTATTTCTGGAGAACATTGTGGGAAAAGTTGAGAACAGACTTGAAATTAGTTCCACATATCACCTGCAGACTGATGGCCAAACAAAAGTCTGGGCAATTTGCTGAGATGTTTAGTTGGGGATAAGCCCAAGGGATGGGATTTGATACTACCACAAGCAGAGTTTTCTTACAATAACTCTGTAAATAGGATTACTGGTAGATCACTATTCCAAATTGTATATGGAAGTAACCCAAGGACTACACCATAATTGAGGAAGATAGAACAAGGGGAGAGGACAAGTGCCGAAGCTGAAGAATTTGTTGAACATATCAAGCATCTACATGGGGAGGTTCAGGCACACATTACCAAGATGAATCAAGAGTATAAAGCTAGGGCTGATCAAAGGAGAAGACATAAGGAATTCCAAGTAGGGGATCTAGTCATGGTACACTTACAAAAAGAAATATTTCCAGCTGGTACTTACAACAGGGTGAAAATGAAGAAATTTGGCCTCCAAAATTTTATAGAAACATGACTCAGGAAATGCATATGAGGTGGAGTTTCTAGATGGTATTCACATTTCTCCTATTTTCAACATTGCAAACTTAATAGAGTATCATGATGATGGTGCAGGTGAGGAGTCGATGTTAGAGCCATGTCCAATTCCTACTTCTAAGAAGGAGGAGATTGAAGAGATTCTAGATTATCGTGTGGGTAGGAGTACCAAACATAGGTAGTATGAAGAGTATTTGGTCAAGTGGAAAGGATGGCTGATTGAGGACTCAACTTGGATATCATTAGTTGAGGTTTCCCATTTGGGATTTCCTCTACCATTCATAAAGTGACAGGATCACTTTTCAATCTACCCTAGGTGTTTGATGCAGGAGCATCTAGAGGTATAAGGGCAATCCTGTGTCACCCAAAAAAATATACTTAGACTTAGTTTCTATTTCATGTGTTTTCATTTCTTGATACCCATTTGGGTCAAATAAAGGTTCCAACTCTCACAATTCCACTATTAGTGTTCTAGGTTAGAATTTTAATCACTTTGGGGTACGTATAAATGTCAAAAAATAGGAGTATGTAATTGAGACATAATTTTGGTGATCTAGAAGGCATAAATTGGTTGAAAGATTGTCATTTTAATTTAGAGCATTCCAGAAAAAGAATCAGGTCAAAAGGCCCTACGATTTGAAAGTTATGCCTCCCGAAAGTTCAGTTACCGTTTTTGGATTCTTCTAATTTTGCACTGACTTCTAATGTGACTTCTAGAGCCTTCTATTTGTTCGATGGATACCTACTAGTACTTTCTAGAATGTATTCCTAATCCTTAACCCTTCGAGGTCTATTTAAGAACATTTCTGGCATTGTAAAAGGCAGTTAGGAGTGGAGTTTGAAAGAAGGTACTAGGAGAAGAATTTATCTCCAAATTTATGCTATTGTAAGCCCATAGGGCATGTTTTGAAGTCTATTTTCTTTGTACTGAATGTATTGGCATATTTATACAGTTAATACAATTTCCCCTTTCCTATTGTGTCCATTTTGTGCTTGGGTTGTGTCTCCATCAAATTGTTAATTTGGGTCTTCATTGCAAAAGAAGGCTGAAAAGGTTTGTATAAACTAGAAAATTGGGTGAAGTGTCACTCATTCTCAATCTATATTTAAAATTGTGCTCCACATATGACTTGTTTCTAAGATCAAACATTTCTACATTCCATTCCTCTAATTTTCAAGTCAAGACTATGTCACAACTCTCTTGTCTTTTCATGCTCTTTTTATAGTAACTTTGTCTCTCAACCTCATGCTCCACTCCACCAATTATTTCCCTATCAAGGTCTAGGAGAAGCTCTATTTCTTCTAGGGTAGTCTCTTCTATTAGTTGATGAGCACACTGTGCAATATGTTCTCTTTCTTTCAAAACTCATCTCTTGACTTGTGTCTAGATGTGAATTGCTGATGCATACCTTAAAAGGTTTCCTGTTGTAGTTCATATCTTCAAATACCAAAATCCAAATTCTATAGAAGGTGTGTTAGCATTGGGCAGTTTGGAGGAGAATCTCAAGAATCAATGTTCTTTGTAGGATCTAGATGTAATTGATCAAACCCAATGTAGATAGGGAACTGAAAGGTATCCATCAGGAGACAACCTAGAAACACTTATATCCTTTACAAACTCCTCCATTTTGAAATTGATGGCATGTGTGGGTAGTTATGATGAAGGGTAGAAAAATAAAACAAATAAAAATCAATATTTTCCTTTACATATGTGAGCATACGAGTTTAGAAATCTATAGGAATCTAATGGTACGTGATCAGGAACTCTGAATTTATAGAAATCATACGTGATCAGGAACTCTGAATTTAGGATGTTTCATTCAAAATTTGACCCATATTTTTTGAAAATTATGCATTAAACATTGGTATCCAAGAGCCTATCTACAGAAATGCTTAGATCATTTCTCAGTCAAATCTAATACAATCCCATCCTATTGCATACGCACCTCCACAAGAAAATGAGTCCATTTTTATTTTCTCAGAGGAATTGTGTTAGCAAAAGTGTGGTCAACATGCTAATGCTAAATGACCTTCCTCTACCACCACCTGCTTGATTCTTCATCATCATGTATATCTTATTTCTTGTGTGAAGAATATATATATATATATATATATATATATATATATATATATATATATATATATATATATATATATATATATATATATATATATATATATATATATATATATATATATATATGCCATGAATGCCTACATATTAATGGAAATTTCAAATAACATGAGATGTGCTATATCAATTCTTTGATTGGTAGTCTTCCACTTATTCCCACAAAAGCAAAAATAACATTACCAAATAGCAAAAGACAAATTTTGAGCCTATTTGGATACTTCATCAACACATACATCTTTTGGTGACCATCAACATGCATAAGAACAATGAGCATCATTTTGATACAAAACACAATACCCATATCCATTTTATGAAGATTAGTTAGGTCCTAAAGTGGGCCTAGCTTTAAAAAAGTCAAACTCAAACACCTAAAAACTCAAAATGTTCTAATGAACACTTGAAAAACTTGAAAATAATTAGATTAATCATTGGTCACTATTTGATTATCTAAAAAATCATTTCTTTACTCATTTTGATGTGTGTCAACTTCGTGTTAGGAGGCCTGCAAGTTAGCTTTAAAAACTAACTAAAACACCTAAAATATTCTTACCATTTGACGCACTTGCTCTCTTTTTAAAAATCTTACAGTCTACAAAATATCGCATCATGACAACATCTTAGTCAAAATTTATTAACACTCAAAGTCACCTCCTCCAAACTGTCCAACAAACAACCATGTCAAAAACAATAAAATGTATTAGGATTTGGCTTTGAAAATGATCACTTGGGGGCCTAAAAATTGGGCCAGCTATTTATTGTCTTGTGGAGAATATAAATATTTTATTTGGGATCATGAAAAGTAACTAGAAAAATTTGGTAGGTGTGCAAAGTTGGGTTGTCAGAATTTCAAAACTGGGAACACTAATAGAACAATGATTTTCACAAACAGAATGGACCTGGGAAAGTGTGCAAATGGATTCATCAAGACTTGAAAACTGGTGTGCTTGAATTATTTTTAGAGTAGAAAAAAGTGGTATAATCCATTTTTCTCAAAATATCATAATTTAAAAGTTACTGTATCTCGAACATGGCTACCAAGAAATCTACACTTTTAGACACTAGTGAAACTTCATAAATTGTATTTGAAATCACATTTGAAAACAAGTCAAATCGATTCATCATAGGTGACAATATATTTCATAGAATTTGTTTGACCCCTAGAATTTCATGAAAAAATAATTTTGTCAATGGGGTGAACTGGGTCAAAGTTGTAACCAATCAAACAGGGCTACCCATAATTTTTGGCAATATGCATTAGCATGGCAAGAGTAAATGGCCAACTTTGAGGGATTCAAAACTTGGTCAAAACATATCAAAATGAATTAAAATATGAAATATAGGTTCTGTAATTTGAATATTAAATACACACAATGTGGCAAGTCATGGAACTTTATCGGGTGAAAGATATTTAATTGGAAACTAGGCTTCATGTTATTCTTTGATACTTGGGAAAAATGAAGATTTGAGCAATGCTCAAAATGATGCTTCATAGAATGACTCGAAATGATAAATTATCATCATAGGATGCATTCATATACTAAATTAAAGATGTTAAACTCATGAAACATATCATAGGCATCAAAATGACAATCTAGTACATATGCATGAAAAGCTCTTATAGGGCCTCAGTTAGACTCAAATTTCAGAATGGTACTCAAAATTAGGGCTTCAATTTTGAGTCCCAATAGATTTCATGATCTAAATAATGAATTATAATGTTTTTTTATTCTGACATCATACTAATGAATAATACCTTAAGTTACATGCATATAAGATGGCTATGATGTAAATTGGATGCAAAGTGATATATTTTTATTGATTATGATGTTTTGTATAAGTTGACTATGTTGATTTGGTTATGACTATGTCTGAGTGGTTGTATTTTGAGGTGGGAGTGTGGCTTAGACACTTTTTCCACTAAACCATAGAGTGATTAGCTTGTTTGGGGTTCTTCTTAACATGAAGAAATAAATGCCACCATTTGAGATGCCTAGCAACTCAAAACTAGTGGATTCGATGGATTTGGTACAAGAATTAACACAAGTACATGCAAACATGTCTATATATATAACTAAACACATATGCATAAGTCAAATGAAACATAACCACACATAGATAAAAAAAATGCTAATCAATAGATTTGGCCAAAGAAATTAAACGCCAAACTTATACTAGCAAGTAGAGAGAGAGAGAGAGAGAGAGAGAGAGAGAGAGAGAGAGAGAGAGAGAGAGAGAGAGAGAGAGAGAGAGAGAGCATTTTCTACTCTAACCTTCCTTGATATTCCACTTTTAGTACCATTACAAAACTATATTTATTTGATAAAAGAGAAGGAACCATATTTTCTCTCTCTTATGCACCATGCACTATACCTTCTCTCTTCATATTTCCCCTCTTGCTTGAAGAACTTCCATGCATAGCAAGATTCCCAACCATAATCTAGAGATAATTATGCAAAGATAGAAGATTTTGATTTCATTATAGGAGGCTTCAAGAGTATGTATACATAGTATGGTCCAATAGGTTGAAAATTTTGAGTAGCTTTAAGAGATTCATAGAGATCTTATATATATTTTCACAAAATGTTGACCTTAAATAATTCTATATTTATACATTTGAATATATTGTTTATACATTTTTATATAACTTCACATCATACTTAAGCATAAAAGTTATGCAGTTTATACAAGTTTTCATAAATATTCAACAAGCATGAATATAGTGTCATGCCCAAAATTAAAGAGCAAAAACACAACTACATTTTTTTTGAAAGATCACATGTTAAGTCTAGGTTACTTACAAAATGATATTGTCTTAAGTCTAAGGTCTTTAAATACATCCAAATTATATAATAATAATAATAATTTATTCTACTATAATCTTGTTGAATAGTGAGGCTAGAGCATAAGGACTTGCAAGGGTAAGGGTAGCTTCAATCTATAATCCTATTACTCTTGTTGGTACAAATCTAAGGGGTTTCACTTGATGGACTACAAGAAAGACACTTTACCAAGGTATTACATCTAAGTTAATAAACACAATACAATTTAGATTAAAATAGGCGTATCTATTAAATGATGAATTGAAGGTAAGTAAGTCCATAATTGATGTGTTCTCTATGTAAATCAAATGATGACATGTTTAAATGTCTTTTAATATCACAATTATAATATATATATATATATATATATATATATATATATATATATATATATATATATATATATATATAAAATTGTTACACATCTAAATATGAAAGGTTATTATGTGTACCATGTAATGGATAACAACCACTAGTACATTTGGAGGTCATTTTTGACCAAAATTTTCAACAGCATGCCAATTTCTCTTGTCAAATTCTTTAATAAAAATATGATCCCAATAATGTCAAAATTTTGATGACAATTAAGTTTAGTGTCAAAATTTTGACATTGTTGGGATATAAAATAAAATAAAATGAAACTTCATTTATTCATGCGGCAAAGTGTGGGTGCATGGGAGGGTGGCTTCACAAAGATTTTTATAGCATCGTTGAAGGTAAGGGTTTTCATAAAAGAAATTGTGTAAGTGCATTAATCACATTCTTCACATTATCTAGGAGGAAATTAGTATTTCATGATTCATGCTATTTACAAGCCCAAATGGAAGGTTGAGACCATAACTAGGAATGAATGATCCACTAAAAAATGAGATAACCTGAACAACCCAAGATGTATGAAGTTCCTTCCCCTCTATTCATCAAAAGTCTATTCATATCGATCAATTGGAATGCCTTGCAATAAATAGTAGGGTTATTCTTTGAATTGATCAACTCGCCATGGATATATAGGGGTTCAATTGATACCACTTCAATTCAATAGGTTCTTCTTATTGCTTTGCATCATAATATGTCGGGTCTTGCATAGAACAATGGAATCACCAATATGATTTGTAGATATAATACAAAGCATTTCTCTCAATAACATGAATGATAGGAATCAGGAAAAATAAACTCGCCTTTAGGATTGACAATGATATTCCTAGATTTCAAAAATCAATCATTATAACTCTCAAATTTTACAATACAAGCTGGCTATAAATCATACTTCACATATATAATATTTGATACATATGCAACCTTACTATAACACCTTGCTTGGAAATAAGCCCCTTTTGTTTTATCTCTTATCAATGACACCCATAGACTTGCATTTAAATCAATTCTGATTCTATGAAGTACTATACTCTTGATATCTGAACTTTGAAATTAATGTTTCTTTAGAAAGATTTACAATATAAACATAATCAACTCACATATTCTTTTCAGATACTCATACAATTTGAACAAAAATATAAAATATCTTTTCTATCATATATCTCAGTCTTTGTATGATCAACTCCATATACTTAAGACTTTTCTTATTTGAAAAGATACATAACAAAAATATAGTAACTATCTTCCAAACTCTAGTATCTCACCTATTCTACTCTTCCAAAGGGTTCTTCATCATCCTATTAATGACTACAACCCTCCAAACACCATGCATATTATACTTGAGCCTTTGTCACATTTCTTGGATGTTGATTCACTGTATTTTTTATGCAATAGTAGATACTCATTAATTCTTGGTCCATTCTTTATAGGAATTAGGGTTATGGTGTAGACCCATGAGAGGGAAATTTAACACAACAAAAAATACCTTTAAACCTTTCCTAATCTCTACACAACGAAAGCATGCAACCACTGTGGCACTTTTATCTGAAAGTGTGTAGAATTTACTATTTACATAGTGAGTATTGTGATTGACCTTAGTGATAACCCCATTGATACTAGGTATCCATTTAACATCACAATTAGTTCTACCCTCCATTTCTCTATATATTAAACTTAACAATAGTCACAACCATGAGATAAGGGAGAAGGTATTAGCACAACTTTACATTTTTTACACATTTTTGACAATTTTTGCTAACTCATGCCTATTTAACACCATATATAGGTCCAATAGGCTTATAATTTATATGTTTAATTCATTTGTGACCTTGCATTTTTTTTTATACTACTTAGGGACTTTGACAAACTTTGAATGATCCTTGACCAACCTTCCATTAAAATTGTGATTGCAGAATATATTATCATTAATACGTGGTCTAGTAAAATAGGGATTTGGATTTTAGTTAATGGGAGAAAGAGTAGGATTCACATCCTTAATTATATTTCATTCATTGTTTCTCTAGTAGTTTCTAACTTCAATCCCTAGTAAATTCTTGCATTTTTTTACATGTTGGAAGAAGATAAGATCTTCAAAAATAGGATTATGCATAATCCATTGTCATCCCTAAACTTGATCCTCCTTCCACTACCAAGATTCCATCTTTTTACTGGCTTAACATGTTCTTATTTTTATGGATACTATTCTAGATCTAGTAACCATTAATCCAAACATCTAAATAGAGGCAGTTTTCAAGGTTAGGAGCTGCAAAAACATAATTTTTCTTAATTAGAAAGTTTCATTCTTTTTCCTCTTCAAATATTCTCTAAATTTATTCAGAGAGAAGAAATTTGTTAATCATTCTAATAGTGTTGATGCCAATACATCCCTTCTTATTTTGTTTGCAAGCATTTTCCTAAGACACTAACAAAAATGAACCTTCTCCTTTGTGTCCATCCAAAGAAACTTCCCCTAGATTTTTCAGTTATATTAGCATACTTAACAAGAATAGAGAAAAGGCTTAATGTATACACATGCATATTTTGGTGAATAGACTTCAAAAGTTGGATTTTCCTAGCTTGACTTAAAAGGGCTCCTTTCTAACTAGTCAACCTTTTATTGATTTTTGTCAATAATGGAATTCCAAAAAGAATTAAAAGGCTTGATCCCTAATGGGAGTCCAAGATAGGAAAATCGAAAAAAATACAATCTTAACATCAAGGATTTTAGATATTCTTTTTTGTCTCTCTTCTAGATTATTGATAAAGAAAATGGAACTTTTGGTCCAATTGATAAGTTGGCCCATAGAATTAAGTATAGGAAGAAAGAGAATTCTTTAAAAAAATTACCTCTTTGACAAAATCCATTCGCATCATGATAGTGTCATCAAAAAATTGTTTCTTATGTTTGTACTCAAGCTGATAGTGGTGCACATGAGATATCCATACATATCAACTCTAACCCTTTCCTAGGTTGAAGAACATTCATTTATAGGATATGTCTCTTCACCTTACATATTAATTCCTACTTGTTCGATCAAAAACAAAACTCTTACTGTTGACCTTCCAAATTTGCAACAAAAGTTGCTCAACAACAATATTTTTTGCATGACAACTTTTTGTCAATTTTTTCAACTTTTTCATATTTCTAATTAAATGCCTTCCAATGCCTTCCAAGGTGATAAAGTTGTATATGTAGATGTGTGTGTGAGTGTGTGTGTGTGTGTGTGTGTGTGTGTGTGTGTGTGTGCGCATGTATGTATGTATATTTTTTTGTATATATGTATATATGTATATGTATATGTATATATGTATATATGTATATGTATATACATATATGTATATATGTATATGTATATACATATATGTATATATGTATATGTATATACATATATGTATATATGTATATATATATATGTATATATATATATATATATATGTATATATATATATATATATATATATATATATATATATATATATATATATATATGAATGATGCAGGAGCATCGTGGGTTGCTTTGTTATCCTACTCATTTTGTTCACCTAGTAGTTCCTTCATGTGCCTAGCAATCATGTTTTTTTTATGTGCCTAGTAACCCTATTTTCTTCATGTGCCTAGTAACCCTATTTTCCTTCATGTGCCGAGTTACTGTAGTATTCCTTCATGTGCCAAGTTACCCAGTGTATGTTGAGTGATTCTTCATGTGTCGAGTTACTCAGTGTATGCCGAGTATTTCTTGATGTGCCAAGTTACTCAGTGTATGTCGAGTGTTTCTTCATGTGCTGAGTTACCCAGTGTATGTCAAGTGTTTCTTCATGTGTCGAGTTACTCAGTGGATGCCGAGTGTTTCTTCATGTGCCAAATTACTTAGTGCATGCTGAGTGTCAGTATTTGGACGTGAGTTTGTGAGCCGACTTGGGGGATTTATTTCATTCGTGACATTTATAGTAAGATCTTTTCTTGGGATGAGTCCAGACCATTGTTGAGTTAGCCTTCCTCTTATGTAATGATTCTAGAATGATCTGTAAGCCGTTTTGGCAAGTATAAATAGAATGTTCAAGCTTAGAATTAGGCAAGTTTCAGAGAGAGTAGAACTGAAAGTGCAAATTTGAATTTGGATCTTTGAATGTGAATGTATTTGTAATTGGCCGTAACCTAGAAGGCCTCATAGCTGGGCATGTATGAAGATATTCTTGATGAATCAATAAAATTAATTCACTCTTCTTCCTCCTTTGGTTGCTATTCTTTGTGTTCACTTCCGTTGTGTTAACTCTTGCAGGGTGGTTTGGATAGTTGGGTGAGCCTTTGGCCCTAGTTATTTGTCCCCTTGCCTATGTCAGTTGGTATTAGAGCCTAGTTCATCCTTGTGGAGATTGGATCGTGTAGAACGCTGATTTTGATTTGGTTGTAGGGTGGCAAATCTACGAATTTGACCTATAACTTGCAAAGGGTTACAATCTTGCAGGAACCTATTTTGTAAAGATGGTTCATGGTAGAGGAAATAATGTTGATAATGCTATATTGGATCAGTTGAGACAAATTGTAGCCAGATTAGATGTTATGGAGACAACCCAAAGGAGAGGAGCACATCTTGATGATGTAAGTGATGATGAAGCACCAACACCAAACCATAATCCAAAACCTGAAGAAGATCAAGATGAGGAAAGATTGTTGAGAGTATTGTCTAGAGCGAATTCAAAGCCTACTATAGAAGTTGTTCCTTATGATGGAAAATTGGACACTAATGTTGTGTTGGATTGGATCTCTGATATGGAGAAGTTCTTTGAGTATGAAAACACTCCTGATAATAGAAAGGTGAAGATTACAGTCACTAGGTTGAAAGGTCATGCATCTCTATGGTGGGAGCACTTGCAAACTGATAGGCAAAGGAGAGGAAAGGAGAAGATTAGAACTTGGCCAAAGATGGTGAACAAGGTAAAGAACAAATTCCTTCCTACTGATTAGCAAGTTAGCTTGTTGAGAAAGATGCAAAATTTGAAGCAAAAAGACATGACTGTGAAAGATTATACTGAGGAATTTTATAGACTGGACATTAGATCTAGACATGTGGATGATGATGTTGAGAAAATTGTAAGGTACATTAATGGATTGAGATTTGGAATACAAGATGAAATAATTTTTGTGAAGTTGGAAAGTGTAGAAGAAGCATACTAGAATGCCTTGAAGGCTAAGGAGATCTTGACAAAGAAGCATGAACAAAGACATAGAGGTAGATGTTGGCACTCAAAATTGCCTTCCCAATTTTGAGCACCATTAAAAAATCAAGTCCTTAAACGCTTTTAAAATGCATATGTGCCTGGTTGTACCTGGCTATCCATTTGAGACCCCTAAGGTGTTTAATGCTTCTATCACCTTGCATTCAGCATGCCTAAGAATTTCATGAAGTTAAATTGAGTTTCTGAGTCATTTGGCAAAGTCCTATTTCAAGCATTTGTTAAATTTGCAATTTTGCCCTAGTGTCAAACAACGACAAGAGGCTATATTTGTCAATGAATATATCACACCCAGAAATGTGTCATGACTTTCCACATTGAGATTATATGGTGTCCATACCCAAGAACCTATGTTTCAGATTTCGAGTCATTTCAAGTCCATTTGACTAGGTTTTGAATCCCTTGAAGTTGGTCAGTTACTGTTTTCATGCTTTTGTACTTTGCACCTAATTCTGGGAAGCCCTGTTTGATATGCTATAACTTTGACCCAATTGATCAAAATGTGAAAATTCTTATTGCATTGTATTATAAACGTCAGAGACTTGTTATGTTTCAATTTTTGAGTCTTGACGAATCCGTTTGATCAGTTTTCAAATGCGATTCCAAATGGAATTTCTAAAGTTTTACTGGTGTCAACACTTGCAGATTTATCAGTACCCCTGTTCATGGTGTTATAACTTGAAATCTGTGATTGGTGAAATTGAATGGATTGTACCATTGTCTTGTCCTCTAAAAATACTTTAAGTCTATCAGTTTTCAAGTCTTGATGAATCTGTCTTCACACCTTTCCAGGTCAATTCTATTCACAAAAAATGTTTTCTGTCAGCATGTCCAGTTTGTAAAATTTTGAGTAGCTTACTTTGAACGCTCGCCATTCGTGCCCCGTGATTCATCATGAGCCCAAACTATAGATCCATAATGTCCTCATGACATAGAATCAATACCCCAATTTTCGTCTTCCCAAGTGTTCATTTGCCCAGTTTTCTGAGCCAAATCCAAACCCAGTTTATTGTTTTCTAACGTGTTTTCTTGTAGGTAAATCTTAGAAGGCGACTTTGACAGTCAATATCTTTTGACTGTGATCTTTTCATGAGATGAGAATTGACAGGATACAAGAATGTGGAGCAGAGATTCAGTGTGCCAGTTTTTAGAGCCTGGTCAGAGGTTTGGGTCAATTTTCAAAGGCAATCAATGGACCTCTTGGCGTAGAATTAAAAAGTTGCAAATAAATGATAAAAGGAGTTTTTAAGGATCAGTTAGTGCTTGAATTGGATTCCAGTCAGTTTGAGGTAATCGATGGATCAGTTGGCATATCAGTTGTTCGAAAATGAAATTTTTTTTAGTCGGACCCACTTTGGGGCCCAATTGATTCCATCAGATGAATGGGATTGTACATGGATAAATGAAGCTCAATTTGCATTTTTCTCATTAAGGGTCCCCATGATATTATTAATTGGTTCATGCTTGAAGTAATTAGTCATCATATGAGATGTTATTCATAAATGACCAATTGTTTATAATGATCTTACAGTATATGGGCATGAAGCCATATTATCATTTCTTCATATCTTGTGCTATAGTGACTGAAACTATATTCTCATACCTCAGGTGTGGGGCAGAATATCTAACCAAAGTAAATAAGAAACAAATAATACAAATGCCCATACCAGAGGAAGAATCCACACAGCACCCCAGTTGAACAAGAAGCAAAACCACCAGTCAATGCCAGTGCAACGTACGCAAGGAACCCATGCATATAAAAGTCGCATAAACAATAGAAGCAGATAGGCATCCTACCTACTCATGCCAATGTAAAAGGCATCATCTATGCCAGTTAAAGGAGGACGAGACGCCATTCAAAGTGCATTAGGCAAATAAAAAAAAACCCCACGCATCCAAAGAGAGCGCAAGAAGAGACGGCATTAAATTAAAAAAGAGTTCACAGATGAAAGAAGCAGTAAGCCAACCAAAGAAATCTGTGAGCAACAACAAGAGCACATGTCTTATAAAGGACATCACCATTAAATAGAAAAGACAAAAAACTCCTTGTTTAAAAGCCGTAGCATCCAGCATTAGAAAGAGATTGAAATAAGTTAAAACAGGGGCGTCATTAGTCAAAGAAGCCCATAAAAAGCCACAAGAGCATATTAAAGGATTAACATGCAGCCATAAAAAGCCACAAGGTCCATGAGTTAAAATGAAAGCCTGCAGTCGACACCAAGAGAAGCCATAGCAAGCACAGGGGAAGCTCACATGAAGATGGAGATGAATCCCATAAAAGATGCGAGTGTCAAGAGAAGGTTGCACTATTTGAAAGAAACAAAATGCAAAAAACGTTGAAAAATCATTTATCCCACATTTAGTGGGAAATGGTATTTCAAATGTTTAAATAGCATCCTACACAATACTATTAATGTCTTAAGACACACTGCTTTTAAAGCCGAGCTCCATGTGTGGTGCGCCCCCCGGTCGGTGTGTGATGTAGTTAAATTTTGAATGAAAATGCATATCAAAGAGGATGATGACAGCAAGTTGCAAGCGACCGAAAAACTAAAAATCTGGCACCTCGCTACTTCGCTAGCCGAAAATTTCAAAAAAGTCTGGTTAGCGACATAGCGAGGTTGCTGGAAAATTTTGAAAATTTGGCAAGAGTCCAAAAATATGGCAAGGGTTAGAATGCAACATGGGTCCCACGTGCAATTCCATCAGTGAATCAGATGGTGACAAGTGGCGGTGATAGAGTAACTGGATTATGATGTGGTGAGCAAATGTCAAGAGCGCACCAGATTGCGCCATGTGGCAGATCTGATGGTTCGCGTTATCTCGCTAACAGAAGTTTCTCACTAGTTAAGCATGGCAAAGTAGCGAGGAGATGACACGTGGTGGATGATGCAGATCAGCTATCCAATCATGGAGTGCCATGTGGCACTGGTCAAACATAGAGTTGACCACGGTCTCAAAAGGCAGTGAAATTAAAGAATAAAAAATAATAATATTTTATTA
This sequence comes from Cupressus sempervirens, assembly GCA_028749045.1. Classification (NCBI taxonomy): domain Eukaryota; kingdom Viridiplantae; phylum Streptophyta; class Pinopsida; order Cupressales; family Cupressaceae; genus Cupressus; species Cupressus sempervirens. The sequence continues at coordinate 743,382,148 of CM053789.1, read as the reverse complement.
TTATTTTTATAAAACATGCACGTTCAGTCATCCAAGAGATATTTTTTCTAAAGTTTTGACTTTAGAATTTTTTTAATTTTTCAAATTTAAAGAAAAAAATCAAATGTCCAGACATGAGTTTCTAGCGAAGGGGACTTTTTTCAAACGAAGATTTCAGGCATTTCCCAGAGGCTAGATATGCCTTATCATATACCATTGGAATCGTGAGAATCCAAATTTTCCATTTCTGAAGTCAGTTTTTGCATGGGTGGTTCCTAGTTTGAGCTATAGCCAGAAACGTGAATTTTGGGGCTTCTTCAATAGAATGGGTAAAAAATTGAAAATCCAGTTAGGGGATTAGTAAAACTTGGTAAGAATGCAGTTGGAGTTCACATTTCTCACATTCACTCAATTTAACCCGATTTTGCCAAGCATTTCAATGGGTAAATCAAATATTGTGGTGACTCAGCAATGTTTCATCATTTCAACAGAGATATTGTGCAAATCAGTTGCAGATAATGGTGAAACAAGATCATATCAGAATCAAGATGGAAGAAAGAAGTTTTTTAGTTATAGAGGATTGCTTTTCAAACAGACACTTGTCACGTAAAGATCAGATCCGAGATTCTTTCCTTTGCTATATTTTTCTATCTTTCATTATTTGAGGGGTTCCAGTTCCTTGGAAAAAATCTTCTCATGACTGTGATACTAGATTTTGGATCTAGTTCTTGATGCATTTCCAATACTAAGACACCATATTCTTCAGCAAATTCTTCTTGTATGAACAGTAGTAGTGCAGATAATACAGATGGTTCAGACATGTTAGGTGTTTTCATATTTTGATTGCATGCTTTCAAATGTATTGTTTCAAGGAAATTAATATAGAGAAACAGGAATTTCATTAGTTTCTTTCTGATTCTCCTCTCCCTTATTAGTGATCTTTAATGTTCTACAATCTCTGAACAAAGAGTTTAGGTTGTAATTGCAGCTCCTTAAGGCTACATGTTAGTTCATTGTTGCTTATAACCCAAGAGGTTATGTAAATGCTTCAGAGAATCAACAGGATTGCAGGTTTTCTGATGGGGATATCATGCAAGAATGAGTTTCAGATTGAGCATAGATGTCCATTTACAAGTTAGATGGATAGATCAGATATCTAAAGATACACGTATGTCTCAGATATTCATTTGTATGCATTTGATTCATGGATTTTCCCAATAGATAAGACACTGGTCGTTTACAGGATCACTTGCTCATGTTGCTACATTTTAGGGGTTTTTTTGAATCAACATCATTAATCAAACGATCTTTACTTTTTATGTTGAAGAGCTATAATAGAATGCCCTCACTCAACTTATGAATATCCTAGATCTGAATTTGGCAACTGTAAATTGATGTTATTTCATGAGTTATTAGGAGAAATAAGGGTTTTATCTGCTTCATAATAGATTCAATGTATGCTTTGACAACTGGTACCATATAAGGAATCTATAGGTTTACCCACCTAGGTTTTGCAGAGCCTGAAGTGCAGAAGGAGTATAGCCTTATAGTTGGCCTGGTGTTTGAATGGGCATGTTGAAAATGGGAGTTAGCTGCCCCTAGATGTGCTTTGTTCTCATCAGGGTAATTGGAAATGGGTAACATTTTCAAACACCAATAGTAAAAGTGGCAGATACCAGAGAGGTAGAGGTAGAGCTTATGGTGAAGGTGTTTGATCTAAAAGTTTTGTGCAGGATAAAGGTAAATCTGAATGGAAGAATGATGACAAAGGGAAGACCGAATGGAAAAGTAGTAATTCTTATCGAGGAAGAGATAATTCCTATTCCAGAGGTGGATTTCATGGTAATTGTTTTAGATGTGGTAAAGAGCGACGTAGATCTTTTGAATGTAGATCTTATGAAGGTGGGCAGAATAATAGAAATGCTATGATTCAAGAAGACATTAAGAGTTGACCAAGTGCACTTGAGGCTGGAGAAAGTTTGATGGTGAGAAGAACCTTATGCAATAAGGGAAGTGATGAGGAACCTATTTTAAGGAGAAGTCTTTTTAAGACAAGATGTAAGATGGCTAGAAAATGCTACAAAATGATCATTGACAGTGGAAGTTCTACAAATCTAGCATCAAAAGTGTTGGTTACCAAGCTGCAGTTGGAGAGGCTGAAACATCCCAAACCTTATCATGTTTCTTGGATCAAAGATGAGCATAAGATATCGGTAAGTGAGAAATGCCTTGTGAAATTCAAAATTGGACATTACTTTGATGAAGTTTTGTGTGATATTATGCCCATGGATTTTTGTCATATTTTGTTGGGTAGACCTTGGCAATATGATAGATATGTTATACATGATGGAAGATTGAATCAATATACTCTTTGGGTAAATAGGCAGAAACAAACATTGTTGCCTTTGATCGAAAGTCTAGATGAGGTTAATTGTACTGCTATAAAAATTTGCATGATTAATGGGAAACAATTTGAAAAGGAAATGAAAAAGAATCAAGTCTGTTTTGCTATAATTCCAAGAAAACTAAGTTTTGTCAATGGAGACCAAGTGCAAGAAAATAGTGTTAACCGAGTGCTAGTTAATGCTGACCAAATGAAAAATGGTAGTATTGATCGAGTACCAGAAGAAATTGCAAAGTTGTTGAACGAGTATAAAGAAATTATTGCTGATGATATTTCTAATGGTTTACCTCCAATAAGAAGTATAAGTCATTGTATGGATCTGATTCCTGGACCTAGTTTGCCAAACAAAGCACCGTATAGATTGACAACTGCAGAGAATGAAGAAGTTAATAGACAAGTGAATGATTTGTTGCAGAAAGGTTTGATCAGAGAAAGCTTGAGTCCATGTGTTGTACCTGCTATATTAGCATCTAAAAAGAATGGAGAATGGAGAATGTGTATTGATTCCAGAGCCATTAACAAGATAACAGTGAAATATAGGTTTCCTATGCCAAGGATGGATGACATAATGGATTGTTTGAGTCGAGCAAAGTATTTTGCCAAGATTGATTTGAAGAGTGGCTATCACCATATCAGAATCAGAGAAGGTGATGAATGGAAGATTACTTTCAAGACAAAAGATGGTTTGTATGAATGGTTGGTTATGCCTTTTGGTCTGACTAATGCACCTAGTACTTTCATGAGGTTGATGAATGAAGTTCTGAAAAGATTCTTGGGTAAGTTTGTGATTGTTTATTTGGATGATATTCTGATATTCAACAAGACTAAAGAAGAACATCCTGAACATATTAGACAAGTATTGCAGATGTTGAAAGAGGAAAAGTTGCTGATTAATCTTAAAAAGTGTTCTTTTATGCAAGAGGAGATTGTGTATTTGGGATTTGTGATTTCAGCTTATGGATTGAGGATGGATCCTGAGAAGGTTAAAGCAATTTTGGAATGGCCCACACCTAAGAATGTGGGTGAGGTAAGATCATTTCATGGTTTGACTAGTTTTTACAAAAAGTTTATAAAGAATTTCAGTGCTATTTGTAATGCTATGACTAAAACAATGAGGGGAGATAAAAAGGAATTCAAGTGGACACATGGAGTTGATAAGAGTTTTGAGACTTTGAAAAAAAAGGTTGCTGAATTAACTATATTGGCTTTACCTAATTTCAACAAAGTATTTCAAGTTGAATGTGATGCAAGTGGTAATGCAATAGGAACTGTATTAAGTCAAGAAGGTAAGCATGTCACTTTCTTTAGTGAAAAGTTGAATGATGCTAAAAGGAAATACTCTTTTGTATGATCAAGAGTTTTATGATATTGTTCAAGCATTGAAGAAGTGGAGACATTATTTAATGCCTAAGGATTTTGTGTTGTATATTGATCATAAAGCTTTACAATACTTGGGAAGTCAACATAAATTGAATCAAAGACATATGAAGTGGGTTGAGTATTTGCAGAGTTTTACATTTGTGTTCAAGCATAAGAGTGGAGTTACTAACAAATTTTTTGTTGAATTGAGTAGAATATGTTCTTTGTTGACTTAAATGAAGGTTGAAGTTCTTTGTTTTAATGAGATGAAAGAGTTATATGATGCTGATCTTGATTTTTTTGAGGCATGGAGAGAGTGCAGAGCACCAAATCTAATAGATCACATAAGTAAGTTTGATGAGTATTTCATTCAAGAAGGTATGTTGTTCAAAGGTATTCAGTTGTGTATTCCTAGAAGTCCTATGAGGTTGAATTTGATTAAAGAAAAGCATAGTGGTGGAATAGCTGGACATTTTGGAATTGATAAGACATTGAGTTTGTTGAAAGAGAAATATTATTGGCCACAAATGTATAAGGATGTTAAAAAATTTGTAAAGAGTTGTGGAGTTTATCAAGTTGCAAAAGGAGTGAGTCAAAATACAGGTTTGTATACACCTATTACTATTCTTGAGAATAGGAGTCCAGGGAAGACACCTTTTGAGATTGTTACTAGAATGCATCCTAGAGGTATATCAGATTTGAGAAATGTTGCTGGTGAAGAAAAGAAAAGCACTACAGGAGAAGAATTTGCTGATTTTATGGAGTCCTTGCATAAGTAAGTGAAGTTGAGGTTGGAACAAAGAAATTAGAAGTATAAGGAGAATGCTAATAAGTCTAGAAGACACCATGATTTTCAAGTTGGTGATGAGGTGATGGTTCATCTAAAGAAAGGAAGATTCCCAGTTGGAACATATAGCAAGCTGAAGATGAAAAAATTTGGACCTTGTAAGATCCTGAAGAAGTTTGATAGTGGTAATGCTTATGAAGTTGAGTTACCTGATGACATGGATATATCTCCTATATTTAATATTGCTGATTTGTATAAGTATTAGAAGTTAGAGGATGATGTTGTTATACCAGATGATTATCGTAACAAACAGATTGAGGAAGTTGAATAGATATTGGATCGAAGAGTTGGCAAGAGTACAAGAGGAAAAGATTACTATGAATATTTGGTGAAGTGGAAGAATAGACCTATTGAAAATGTTTCATGGATTTCTTAATTTGAGTTCGATTCAGCTCAAGTTGGGACATCTCAATGATTCAGGAGAATCATTTCTTTTAACCCCGATTGTCTGATGTAGGAACATCCTAGGTTGCCTTGTTATCGTGCTCATTTTGTTCACCTAGTAGTTCCTTCATGTGCCTAGCAGTTCTTCAAGTGCCTAGAAATTCCTCCATGTGCCTAGTAGTCCTTCATATGCCTAGCAGTTCTTCATGTGCCTAGCAGCTCCTTCATGTGCCTAGCAATCCTTCATGTGCCTAGCAGTTTTGTCATGTCCCTAGTAGTCCTTCATGTGCCTAGCAGTTCTTCATGTGCCTAGCAATCATTTTTTCTTCATGTGCCTAGTAACCCTATTTTCTTCATGTGCCAAGTAACCCTATTTTCTTTCATGTGCCAAGTTACTGTAGCATTCCTTCATGTGCCGAGTTACCCAGTGTATGCTGAGTGATTCTTCATGTGCCAAGTTACTCAGTGTATGTCGAGTGTTTCTTCATGTGCTGAGTTACTCAGTGTATGTTGAGTGTTTCTTCATGTGCCGAGTTACCCAGTGTATGTCGAGTGTTTCTTCATGTGTTGAGTTACTCAGTGCATGGTGACTATTTCTTCATGTGTCAAGTTATCCAGTGTATACCGAGTGTCAATATTTGGATGTGATTTTGTGAGCTGACTTGCGGGATTTATTTCATTCGTGACATTTATGTTAAGATCTTTTCTTGGGATGAGTCAAGACCATTGTTGGGTTGGCTTTCCTCTTATGTAATGATTCTAGAATGATCTATAAGCCATTTTGGCAAGTATAAATAGAATGTTCAGGCTTAGAATTAAGCAAGTTTCAAAGAGAGTAAAACTAAAAGTGTGAATTTGCAGTTGGATCTTTGAATGTGAATGTATTTGTAATTGGTTGTAATCAAAAAGGCCTCACAGCTGGGCATGTATGAAGATATTCTTGATGAATCAATCAAATTAATTCACTCTTCTTCCTCCTTTGGTTGTTGTTCTTTGTGTTCATTTCTATTATGTTAACTCTTGTAGGGTGGTTTGGATAGCTGGGTGAGCCTTTGGCCCTAGTCATTTGTCCCCTTGCCTGCATCTATATATGTATGTATGTGTTAGGAACCTGTGTGTTCCTTCTGTTTATTTTGTTAGAGTAGAGTTGTTGGACGCATATGCTTTGTAAGTCGTCCTGTGAGTTTATTTTATTATCCCACATGCATAGGTAGTATTACTTTTCTAGATCGTACCCAGTATATAAGAATAGGTTGAGGCCCTTGATGGGCACGGACGAATTTATTGTATTGAGCTTGCTCAAAGGAGGTTACCCCCTCGAAGTGGCCTGCGATCAGTAGATTTATTCTGAGTTCTGCTATCACTTTGTATTCTGTTATTTCGAGCATTCTCACGATATTGCTATAAGGAGGTTCTTCTCATCTGGTATCAGAGCACTCTCTTGGGCTCGCTGGGTGGAAATTACATCAAATTTTTTTTCTGTCGTGGCCTTCAGGTTCCTCTCACTTCTAATATCTCTTGTTATTGCAATAACTCTTTTCAGTTGTTCTGTCTGTGAGTGAATTTTTCTAAGTCGACTGTTCAAAAAAAAAAAAAAAAAAAAAAAAAAAAAAAAAAAAAAAAACCTTGTTTTATGGTTGTTACGCGTACAGGAGCAAAAATCATGGAAGAGAAAATTGCATCCCTCAAAACCAGACTTCAAGATCTGGATGACAAAATTCTGGGTCTTAACTTTCAGCAGTCAGCCATGAGCCGAAACCATTCAGGAGATACTGGGTCCTCTTCTGGCAATTTCCGTGGACCAAAGCTTGATTTTCCACGCTTCGATGGTTCTGATCCGACTGGATGGATCTATAGGGCAGAGCAGTATTTCAGCTTGCATAATACTTTGGATAACCACAAAGTCTCCCTTGCATCTTTTCATTTGGAACATGAAGCTCTTCAATGGTTCCGTTGGTACATCAAGGCTAATGTAGGCCCAACGTGGAGCGAATTGTGCACCCTCATTTTGGAGCGCTTTGGCCCTAGTTCCTTTGATGATTTCACAGGAGCACTCACTAAACTGCGTCAAACAGGCACTGTAAGAGAATACCAGACAGAGTTTGAAAAATTAGCTAATCACACAGAGGGCTTGTCTGATGAATTCTTCCGTAGTTGTTTTGTCAGTGGTCTGAAGGATGCACTTCGCTCAGAAGTCAAAATGTTTCGACCTACTACAATGATGGAAGCCCTTGGGTTGGCTAAGTTAGCGGAAGACAAGATTAGTGCTCTACAACGCTCCAGATCTAATTTTGTTCCATTCAGAAATACAGGTTCTCACAACCCTCCAGTCATACCAGCTCCCAGAACTACTCCGATCAAGCACTTGTTTGAAACAGAGATGCGAGTTAGGCGAGACAAAGGGCTTTGTTATAATTGTGATGAGAAATGGTCTCGGGGCCATAGATGTGTTCAGCAAAAGCTCTATCTCTTGGATGTGGATTCTCCACCGGAACTGGAAGAATATGTAGATGCTCAGGAAACAGTGGATGCTGAGGTTGAGCCTCACCAGCCTGAACCTCCTTCCCCAGAAGCTCCACCAGAGATATCTGTCCATGCTTTGGCAGGAGTCACTACTCCACAAACCATGCGGGTCCAGGGTTTCTTCAAGAAGATCCCTCTTACTATACTCATTGATTCTGGTAGCACTCATAACTTCATTGATCCACGAATAGCCAAACAGGCTGATTGCTTTATCCATCCCTGCTCTAGCTTTGAAGTCATGATTGCCAATGGGGGCACTTTACCTTGTAAAGGGAAATGTCACAATGTGCGTCTCTCTATTGGAGATTATAACATGCGCTCTGACATGTTTGCCTTACCCTTAGGTGGCTGTGATGTGGTTTTGGGTGCCCAATGGTTACGCACTCTTGGCCCCATTCTCTGGGATTTTGCTGAACTTTGGATGCAGTTTTCAGCCGAGGGGCACCAACACACTTTGAAAGGCTTACAACCAGGGTCTCTCAGCATCATTAGTTCACACCGTATGGAAAAACTTCTTAAGAAGAATTCACATGGTGTCATCGCTCAGCTCCATTCCATTCAGATGTAGCCATCAGCAGTCTCTAGCACTCCTGCCGATCTCCAACACATTTTGGACAAGTATTCTGGTATATTTGCTGAACCTGTGGGATTACCTCCTTCTCGTCCAGAGGACCACCGTATTCAGCTCCTTCCTGGCAGTGTTCCGCCCAACATCAGGCCCTACCGCTACCCATTTCATCAGAAGACCGAAATCGAGATACTTGTCTGTGACTTACTGAAGCAAGGTATTATTCGCCCTAGTACCAGTTCCTTTTCTTCTCCAGTTCTGCTTGTTCGCAAAAAAGATGGGTCATGGCGACTCTGCATTGATTTCCGAGCACTTAATCATCTCACTATAAAGGACAAGTTTCCCATTCCAGTTGTTGATGAACTTCTTGATGAACTTCATGGGGCTCATTTTTTCTCCAAGTTAGATCTTCGTTCTGGGTATCATCAAATTCGGGTTAATGAGGAGGATATACCTAAAACTGCCTTCCGCACACATGATGGTCACTATGAATTTTTAGTCATGCCCTTTGGCCTCACGAATGCTCCTTCAACATTTCAGGCAGTGATGAATAACATATTTCGACCATACCTCCAGAAATTCATTCTAGTCTTCTTTGATGATATCCTCATATATAGCAAAACTTGGGCTGAGCATCTCCATCATCTGGAGCTTTTCTTGCAACTTCTCTCTGATCATCAACTCTGTGCAAAACTATCTAAATGTGTGTTTGGCCAGGAGGAAGTGGAGTATCTCGGGCATATTGTTGCACACCATGGAGTGCGGGTGGATCCTACAAAAATAGATGCCATGAAAACTTGGCCGCATCCTAAAACTCTCAAGAGCCTTCGGGGTTTTTTGGGGTTGACTGGCTACTACCGCAAGTTTGTCAAAGATTACGGGAAAATTGCAGCACCATTGACAGCTCTGTTAAAAAAGGATGCCTTCTCCTGGACCCCTGTTGCTGAGACCGCATTTGAACAACTGAAACAGGCTATGTGCAGTACACCTGTTCTCGCGATGCCAGATTTTTCCAAACCCTTCACTATTGAGAGTGATGCTTGCGGCAATGGATTGGGTGCTGTTCTCCTGCAAGATGACCATCCTATTGCGTTCACTAGCAAAGCCCTCTCTGGTAAGAATCTAGCCCTCTCTACTTATGAAAAAGAAATGATGGCTATTTTGCATGCTGTACAGAAGTGGCGGCCATACCTCTTAGGGAGTCATTTTTGCATCAGAACCGATCACCAAAGTCTAAAATACTTCCTGGAACAATGGGTATCCTCTCCTACACAACAGAAATGGGTCAGCAAACTCATGGGGTATGATTATGAGATCACCTACAAGAAGGGTAAGGAGAATATTGTGGCAGATGCTCTTTCTCGCACATTTGATAATCAAGCTTCCCTTTCCGCTATTTCTAAGCCCATTCCCAATTGGTTAGCGTCTGTTCAGCAGGGCTATGACAGTGACTCTTCTTTATCTCAAATCATTCACCAGCTAGCCAATAATCCTTCTGCTATACCACATTACTCTTGGGATGGTGCTTCTCTTCGATACAAGGGTCGGCTAGTGCTTCCTCAAAACCCAGCTCTACATCAGGCTATTTTTTATGAACTCCATGCTTCTCCTTCAGCAGGGCACTCAGGCTTCCTCAAAACTTATGAGCGAGCAAGGAGAAACTTCTTTTGGAAAGGAATGAAACAGACGATTCAACAGATGGTGGCTGAATGTGATATGTGCCAACGCCACAAGGGTGAAACGACCCTCCTTCATGGCTTGCTCGAACCATTGCCCATCCCTACATGGATTTGGACTGATATTTCTATGGATTTCATTGAAGGGCTTCCTAAATCTGGTGGCAAGACAGTGATCTTGGTTGTGGTTGATCGTCTCTCGAAATATAGTCATTTTTGTGCCCTTAGCCACCCCTATACTGCCTCCTCTGTTGCACAAATCTTCATGGACCAGATATTTCGTCTTCATGGACTCCCTTCTTCCATTGTCTCTGATCGTGATGCAACTTTTACCAGTCATTTTTGGACTGAACTGTTTCAAAAAACTGGCACCAAACTGAAGATGAGTTTGGGCTATCACCCACAAACTGATGGTCAAACGGAAATTGTCAATAAATGCTTGGAAACTTATCTTCGTTGCTTCACTTCCGAACAGCAACATCAGTGGGCCAAGTGGCTCCCTTTAGCTGAATGGTGGTACAATACCTCTTACCACACTGCCTCTAAAATGACTCCATATGAAGCAGTCTATGGTCAGGCACCTCCAGTGCTCCTTCCCTACACTCCCAACAGCTCACCAGTCCAGGCAGTTGACATAGTTCTCCGCAGCAGGGATCAGATTCTTCGTACCTTACAGGATAATCTTCACATGGCCCGTAATCGGATGAAACAACAAGCAGATCAACACCGTTTTGAGCGCTCATTTCAAGTTGGGGATATGGTTTTTCTTCGTCTACAGCCATACAAACAATCCTCCCTAAAGCTGAAAGGGCGTCATAAGCTGGCCCCAAAATTTTATGGGCCTTATCAGGTTCTGCAGAAGATTGGTTCAGTTGCTTATAAACTGGAACTTCCTCCTTCTTCCCGCATTCATCCAGTCTTTCATGTTTCTTGTCTAAAGAAAGTTCTGGGTACCACTGTCAGAGCACAAACTACTCTCCCTGAAATGGATACGGAAGGATCCATTATCCTGGAGCTGGTGGCAATCATTGACCAGCGCACTCGCCAGCTTCGCTCTCGCTCCATCTCTGAGGTCTTGATTCAGTGGCATGGCATGCAACCAGAGGATGCTACCTGGGAACCCCTTCTTCAGATTCAACAACAATTTCCACACCTTAAGCTTTGAGGACAAAGCTTTTTTCTAAGGGAGAGGGGATGTTAGGAACCTGTGTGTTCCTTCTGTTTATTTTGTTAGAGTAGAGTTGTTGGACGCATATGCTTTGTAAGTCGTCCCGTGAGTTTATTTTATTATCCCACATGCATAGGTAGTATTACTTTTCTAGATCGTACCCAGTATATAAGAATAGGTTGAGGCCCTTGATGGGCACGGACGAATTTATTGTATTGAGCTTGCTCAAAGGAGGTTACCCCCTCGAAGTGGCCTGCGATCAGTAGATTTATTCTGAGTTCTGCTATCACTTTGTATTCTGTTATTTCGAGCATTCTCACGATATTGCTATAAGGAGGTTCTTCTCAGTATGTATGTATGTATGTATGTATGTATGTATGTATGTATATAAATTTATCACTTGTAACTTTAATTTTCAAATAGTAAAAATCACTATAGTTTCTTATAATTCTGTGCTTCTCTTTGTATGTTTATAAGATTGAAGTTTAAAAATTAATTGCATTTATGTGCATCTTTTTCAAGTTTAATATTTCTCTTTTTCCTGACTCACAGTCCAAGAATAATTTTTCAAAACACATAACGACCAGTTGGAGATTGAGCCAAAAAATTGTAAGAATGATTGTGCCAAAAGAGCTAAAAAAAATTGTTGTGTGTGATAATCATCTTTTTATGATAATCATCCTTTTACGTTCTTTTGGGCACAATTATTCTTACATTTTATGATATTTTGTGAGAATAAAATTCTAAACTAATAAGGTAGCTGATCCAAAATTAAATCATAATTGGTTGAGGCATATTTAAATACCTTATTTCACATGTTACTGAATGTTTCTTGAATGTTTGGGGTAGTAACTCCTTACACTCAACTCTTCACTAGAGTTATCCTCACTGCCACAATGACATTACCTCTAAACCATGCAAAGGATGTTGAAGTGGTTCCCAACCTTGAAAAAATCTTATAACTTAAGAAATGGAAAAGAAAATGTAGATACAATACATGACAAAATGCACAACTTGTAGTCTTTATATATACAGATAGATCTTTTTTAAGTTGCTTATTACAAATTAGCACAACAAAAAAATTGTTCCAGCTACATACATATTCCAGAATCCAAATAATAAAGAAATAAAACTCACTCAACTCATGCCACGTGACAAGCCATAACCTAGTTCAATTGGTGTAGTTGCTAATTTGTTGGGTTAATTAAAAATTCTTATAGAATTGTCATTAGATTAGTACAATAAAATGAACAATCATATATTTCCAGCTAGCATTAACTTGATTGGTCTATTTAGACCCATTCATTATTGTCACAAGCTTTTAAACATAACTATATAGGGAGTTAATTAGCACATATATAGGTTAACCTTATATTAATTGTAAACTACAACACAAAGGTTGCAATAAGGTACTACAAGATTGTAATTATAGAAAATTGCCTAATTCACTCAAGTGGGTGTATGATGGTGAAGAGTTGTATTAGGTGAGTAAAACTCACCAATTGTTATAGGAAATACAACTACATCAAAACAATTCGAAACCATAACTACATATTCATTAGAGTGAGTAGTTCAAGGGTCTTGATCCTATGTATACAGGTATGTAGGCAACCTGGTAGGCAGAGTATGCCTCTAGTGTGTAGATGCCTTGGACATAGTTAGGTAGCACTTAACCATGTATGTATGTATGTAACTATTCTCTACTTAATAGTGCCATCCACATGGGGTAGGAGGGGGGGCTAGTTGAGCTTGAATTTTTGACAATACTTCATTTCCATTATTTTCACTCTTTGAATCAAAGGTATACAACTTTATCACTTGTAACTATAATTTTCAAATAGCACAAACCAAAATAGTTTCTTATAATTTTTTGGTTCTCTTTGTAATTTTATAAAAGATGAAGTTTAAAATTAATTGCATTTATGTACATCTTTTTAAAGTTTGATATTTCTCTTTTTCATGACCCACAGTCCAAGAATAGTTTTTCAAAAAAATACTGACCAATTGGACATTGAGTCAAAAAATTGTAAAAATGATTGTGCCAAAAGAGCTAAAAAAAATGATTGTGTACGATAATCATCTTTTTATGTTCTTTTTGGCACAATTGTTCTTACATTTTATGGTTTTTGGTGAGAACAAAATTCCAAACTAATCGAGTAGGTGATCCAAAATTAAATCATAATTGGTTGAGGCATGTTTAAATACCTTATTTCACATGTAAGTGAATGTTTCTTGAATTTTTCTTGAATGTTGGGAAACTACAGTAGGGATATTGCTTTTTTTTTGTTGTTGGCATTAATAAAAGAAACATATTATCACATTCAATAGTAAATTAAATATATTTGTATTTATCCACCCATCTAGTGAGAATAGTAAAATAATCTCTAATAATTTATTGTAGAAATGTGTGTGGCATGTGAGAATGAGTACCATTTAATTGCATTAAGGTCAAAAATTGTAAACTTTGACTGCATTAAACAACTTGTTTTCCCCTCAAATCCCAAAAACCTCATGTTCTTCAACATTACAATCTGTCAACAATAGAAACAACTCCATTTTGCACACTATACAATTATCTCTATATTTAATCAATTGTTGTCCTCTTTTCTCTAAGGAAAGTTATAACTTTCTTCCTTCTCTTTTACTATTCTTTTTCTAAATAAAATTAACATCTTCACAATTCTCCTCTATCCTATTTTGAGGGTGATGATGAGAAGAGATTGTATAGCCAATACATTTCAATTGATTTTGTATTTTTATCATGACTTATTGCTAACATAGTTGTTCTAGATTTTTATTGCTACCTTTGTTTATATATTTATTATCCCATAATAACTTCATTATAGTTGTCTCTAATATTGCTCCAAAAAAATTTATTTTTGGTACCCCATTAATATGTATACTTTATTTGTTTTTGTATTTGTCGTTAGCTGTCTTGGAGACATAGCAACTATGAAGTTGACATGTTGACTGGAGTATTGAATGCTCTCTAAAATTATCCTTCACATGCTGACTTGGATACTCTTTCTTGTGTGGCTCCCTTAGAGTCCTTTTCATATAAATTTTAAAATCCTTAGTGTATACCATTTTTGCCTTCAATTTAGTTCATCCTATATTTCCAACTTCATCGGTGCTAAGCTTTATGCTTAGTCACATACATGTTCAAATTTATTATAATGCCTCAGTCTATGTCACTTTTATCTATTCATAGTGAAGGTAGAAACATCATACTAGTTGTAATGGTAATCATTTATTCTCTTGCTTGAAAGCATTCTTGTGTGCTTAATCCTTTCTTTGTCATTCTGTGTCTTTGTAGTTGTCTTTACTTAGTTTTTCTGATATATTTACTTAGTAGCATATTTTGTTATATCTTGTGAATAACCAAGTAGAACTTTGATTATATCTTTCTTTTTTAAAAGATAGATAAGATATATGAAAGTGAAAATAATTCATCACTCTCTACTCTTTACTTAAACTCGGCTTTTGAGTTAATGGTAACATGTTTTGTTTAATTGTTTGTGAAATTAACTATATTTATGTAGAGTTATCATTGTTCTCTTTATATGACAACTTTTTGTCATCTCATTATTGCAAATTTCAATGCATTTCAAATAAATAATAGGGAGAGATTGACATGCACTACGTACTTAATTTTTTTCTCTTCCTTTCTCTATCATGTGATGTGAATATTTTGTAATGAATTTGTGGCAAGTGGTGCCAAATTGATCTCGTTCTTAGTAAGTTTATATGACACTTGATTTTGTTTTTGTGAAGTAACTATCAAGTTATATTTTTCAAGTTGTCAAAATAATAAATTTAAATTATTAAAGACATTCATTTTTAGAAAAATATTGTGTGACAGACTAGGGATATGGGATTTTCTAAAAAATGCATATAATTTTTGGACAACCCAATGCATGTCAATGTCACTGGTCAAAACCTCTTCAACCAAATCAAAATACCCCATCTTCTCCTCCTTGAAGTGTTCAATATTAGCAATGGGTAAACAATTTAGCATCCCGGTAATGAACTCAATTTCATCCCTTTCCACATCCTTGACCACCAAAATCTTTGCTTTGGATAGATAGTGCAACGAAAGATTAGTGACGATATCTCATAGAATACTCTTCTGGATCAATAGAACATTACATCTAGTGGCTTTAATCTTCTTTATCATACCTAGAATATAATTCCTTTCCTCCTTCAAAATCCTATCCATTATTGTATAATCAGAGACCACAATGTTTTGCTCAATGTCCATCTTGGGAGGCAAAATTTGGTGCTGCATTATGCCAATCTTCACATTTTCAATCTTGGTGGGGCCTCCATCCATATGGATTGCCTTCTTATTAAACACCAAACCCTTAACCATCTTTGTATCATCAACAATCCCATCCAATTTTTTCAAAACTTTGATGTCCCTCAAATATGTAATGTCAGGCTTCATAGGGTCAATGGCATTCAGGATTGTGTCAATAGCAAACATGTCCAATAAGGTTGAATATTGGTTAACAACCTTATTGTTCAAAGAAGTACTCACGCTTTTCACCAAAGAGTCACAATTTGTCAATTCAATAGAAATAGCCATAGAAATTAAAACCTCGATGACCTTCATAGTGGCCCTGTGAAAAGCCTCTGACAAAATGGTACGATGAACACCTTTAGCTAGAAAATTCATGCATTATTTAAGAATCACATCAGTAATGACAACAACTATTTTCATGTCATCACCAACAACAATATCCTGAGATTTTGAAACCTCTACAAGCATTTTAGCTCACCGGTGCTACCAGCAGGTGTTGCACTATGGTTTTCATTTCAAACTTCTTCAAAAACTTCTTTGTGTTGTCTGCTTCACCTCTTAAAACCCTATCATAAAATTAGCAAATCAAATACCCTCCAATGAAACTTCGAGTGTCAAATCAAATCCCTCTCACTCAAAAAAGTTTGTTGTTACTTTTCGATGTAGTCACTAGTGAATCCAAAGACTATATGATAAGATCAATGTGTTGAAGGCATATTGTAGCCCAATCATTTTTTCTTTTTGAGAAATCTAGTTGTCATTGTGATTTTGATGCAAAATGCTATCGATGCTATAACAAACTCATCAAATCATCTTTGGCTAGTGTTGATATTTCAACATCTTGAATTAGTTTTCAGGCATCGACATGTGATATAGATGGGGATGATTTTCAACGAAACTTCCCGTCAATACATAGACACTTGTGGAATGCATCAAACTTTTTATGAAATTATAGCAACGATGACTTTTGATGTCTAACTGTCAAAATTTTGATGAGAACTGCATTGAAAAATAGGTCCAAATTTTTTAGTGAACTTAATACAATCCTAATCCTATATCGAGTTCATACATGGTACTAAGTGAATCTTCCATAGAACAAAATATCGATTACATATTTATATCTAAAGGTATAAGTATACTTAATTATTTGATTATAGTTATATATGTATTAATACCTTATAATAAAACCCTAAATTATATTTAATATCTAACTATATTTTTATTTAAAATACCTCTATGTAAATATTACTAGGCATAAAAATAGAATACTCACTATGCATATCATGTGATATACCATAACCCTTAGACATATCACGTTTTAAATTTTGTGTCTCTAAATACTAGATACTAGTCTAACTATATATATATATTTGTTTATATGTTCATATCTAATAAAATATACTATAAAATGTTTGGGGATTAATATAGATAAAAGTACGATGGTATGGGAAGTAATAGAGATCTTATATATATTTGCACAAAATCTTGACCTTGAATAATTCTATATTTATACATTTGAATATATTGTTTATACAGTTTATGTAAGTTCCCATCATACTTGAGCATAAAAGTTGTGTAGTTCATACAAGTTTTGGTCAATATTAAGCAAGCATCGAATATATTTTAGTATCAACTTGATCCAAGTTATTCTTTTGTACATGAACAGATTTTGAATTATGTGGCTATAAAGACTATTTATCTTTTTGAACATCTCATTCTTTAAAATAGGAAAATGATTCTTCTATTTAACAAGGTCATGTAGAATGGGTTGATTTTATGTCATGTGAAATTGAAGATAGTTTGTAGAATCAAAAGTGGAAATGTATTTAAATATTATGGTGAAACCCTTCTTGTAGCATGACATGTTATTTTAAAAAAAAAGAGGAACTTAGGGTGAAATGATTATACCTTGGATTATGTACTCTCATTTTTGTCACATATTTAAGCCATTACATGCTTCTTGGGATTTGATGAGTTCAGTTTATCAAGTAAAGAAAAACATGGTGAAAATAACTCAAAGATGACTATGAGTACATTGAACATTATTCTCATTTGTGCTTCTCTTCTTATTTCACATGAAGATAAAATGCAAGTCTTAAGGACTTCCTGTTGAGAAAAGACATTAGTGAGAAAATAGCTGGTTGGACTACCAAGGTAATGGAGTATGATGTAGATATTTTACAAGATTTTATGATGGTTATATAGAGATTTTAGTTACAAGTATTTATTTAAGGATCTAAGCATGGAGGCATTTTATTTATTCCTTTCATTGTGATTAGTACCAGTGTGATGTTTACCTTGATGGAATAGTAATATAGCTAAGATTGAAATCAAGTCTTGAAGTGAATCTTATAGTCAAGAAGAATTATCACCTTGTTTGGTATATCTATGAAATGTACTTAATGTGTGACCATTAGTCTATTGTAATAGTTGTAGATTTATCATTGCACAAATTCTATTATTCTATTTTTTTCTTGTTTAGCTTTGCTCTATTTGGGTTGTATACCTTTCATGTTAGGAAAGATTTTAAGGAACTATAACTGATTCATGGTAGGATTGAAACATGGTCCTACAATATTCTCTCCCTTCATGTTTTGTGTGAAATAGGTATTTTTATCTCATTTCAAAAAGGTTCTCATGTTTAGGAAATATTGTTGATTCTTTGTATTGACCATTGGTTTATTGTATTAACATGTACACTTTGATGTTAATTAGTTGATGACTCTTGTAAATATATGAGTCTTTTGTGAGTTAAGTTCTTATTTGGTAAATTCTTATTATGATAAATTGCTATCACTCACAAGATGGTTAATGTACCTTTGAGTTCTTATTGTTTTTGTTGTATTTTGATAGTTTGTCAAAGCTTGTAAGTGGTTGTTATTGACAAGCTAGTCAAAACTACTATTATTATAATTTTATCTAATATCTCATGTTGACACATTTTTAGTGCATATGAGAGTATGGTAAACACTCTTCTACATTATAGACATTTGTTTTTATTTTGACAAGTTAATTGATCTACGTATCCTTTTCTTTTAACTTTACTTGAAATTGTTTATTTTGCCAATATGTGGATTCAACATTTCACTTATTTTCTCAACTTTTATGTCTAGCGTATAATTTTGATGTGATACTAGTTGTGAAAAGGTCAATCCTTACATCTTTATAGCCACAAACATTTCTCATATAAAAACATTAGATAATTGTCAACTTAAAATTTCCTAAACCCCCTCACTTTCAAATTCTATCAAATAATTTTAACTAAAAGTTGCACATTTATATACATGCAATGAATAACCATTAGAGATTCTTTGTCAATATGAATGCAAGCAAAAGTGCTCATTGATTATTTCATCTTCCTATATTGAAATATTCCTTCACTTTATACATTCCAATAAATTTTCTTTTAGAGCTATTATTTCTTCATCCAATGGTAGCATATGAATGGGGCTATGGAAACAAACCAAAAATATCTTCATCCATGATATAAAGTTAAATAATGTATTTCATATGATTTTACAAAATATTGGTAATCCTTTTTGGAAGAGCTAACCTATATTTAGTTTTAATATTTATGGCACTTAACAATAGCTAGCTAAATATATAATGAAGAGTGAGAAGAAAGTAGAGCATGACAAAAATGTGGAATAATTCAGCTTTGGAGAAAATGGGTCAACTCTCCAAAATGAAACTTGTTAGACAAAGTTGTTGCACATTCTATTAATTTACCATTCACCTCTCATTATTTATATTTCATTTTATTTATTTATCTTTTATCTTCTTTGTGTATCTATCTATAATATACTATTTATCACCTTACATATCTCTATCAAATTACATCTCTTCATCTGCCCACTCTCCTATCCCCTCTTTCTATTTCTCTCCCTCTTGCTTCATTCTTGTTTTCCTGTCCCTCCCTCATACACACACTCTCTCTTACTATTTCTCCCTCCCTCTAATTATGATTTCATAAATGATTTTGATAACCTAGCCTTCTAAAATGCACTCAATATACCATCTTAATACAACTTTCTCTTTCCAAGAGGCTTTATATCTACATGTGACCTTGTTTTCTTTCTTTTGTAAATGTGTATGCTCAGTGTATTTTGTGTGTCTATAAACTTGGTTTACCAATTCTTTATAATCATGAGAAATAATTGTAGAAAATATCTCAATTGTATTCAGAAGACAAGGATCATCAGAGGGAGAATGATATACTATATTAAATTGTAAAGGCACACATTTCAAAAATTCTAGGTTGCAACACACATATCAAAAAAATTCTAGCTACTCCATGCTAAACTCAGGATCCACTCCCTCATAATGAATGCCTAAAGACTCCAAAAGACTACCTATTTGTACCCAACTAAGCCACAAGTTGACCTAGCTCAATACAATTTAAAATAAACCCTTACATTAAATATATGCATAAGCCACAAGTTAGTTGCAAAACTCATTAAATACCCACAAGCCAAATTAAATGCCAAAAGGCCAACTCATAGCTAAATTGGGAAAGATGCTCCTTCATCAGAGTCCCTAGGTAAATAGAAAAGTGTGTCCCACACTTTGGACATAGAAGAGTGCAAGGATTAAGCTGATAGTATTTTATATCTTTTATGATGCTATGGAATAGTTATTGATAAACAATTCAAATCTTTTTCCCTATCTCTATCTTTATATGTTTCTTATTGACACACATAGACACTCCTTTCACTCTCCCTATTTCTATCTTGTATTATGCTTTGTTACGTGTTTCTCTTTTGTATGCATCTATTTCTCTTTGTTCTACTCTATCTATCTATCTATCTATCCACTATCCATCTATGAGCTCATATATTTTTATCATTCTTTTTTTTATCTCCCTCATCTCCTGTTCCTATTCCTCACCCTCCCACTTCCCTCTTCTGTCTCTTTCTTCACAACTCTCGTCCACTTTGATATTTGATTTCACTCTGTCTATCTACACACTATTTCTCCCTATGTTTCCCTATCTATTTTTTATATTTTTTCCTATTTACTCCTCTTTTTGTATATATATATATATATATATATATATATATATATATATATATATATATATATATATATATATATATATATATATATATAGATATATATATATATATGATCCATTTTACTCACTCCCCTCTACTCACTCCTTATCTCTCATTATAATTATCTATCCTTAATTATTATTTCCTATACAAAATGGATAACCTAGCTATTTGAAATCAATAATTTAAAACTCTCTCTCCCTCCCTCCATCTGATATACACATAAACTCATTTCTCTTTCCCTATCTCTATCTTATTTTATCTCTCTTTTTATTGGTCATTCATGTCTCACTATATATATGTTCTATTTTATCAATTTGTTGTTTATCTACTCTCTATATCTATCTATATACTATCTATCACCTTAGATATCTTTATCACTCAATCTCTACACTCTCCTCTATCCTCTTCATATGTTTCTCCCTTTCACTTCCTTATTCTTTTCCTTTTCCTTCATATTTATCTCCCTCATATACACACTCTCATCCAATTTTTCATGCACATAGACACTCCTTTCTCTCTCCCTATCTCTATCTTGTGTTATGATTTGTTATGTGTTTCTTTTTTGTATGCATCTATTTTTATTTTTTCTACTCTATCTATCTATCTATCCACTATCCATCTATGACTCATATATCTTTATCATTCTGAACTATTTATCTCCCTCATCTCCTATTCCTATTCCTTGCCCTCCCACTTCCCTCTTTTGCCTCTTTCTTCACAACTCTCTGCCACTTTGAAATTTGATTTCACTCTATCTATTTACACACTATTTCTCCCTATGTTTCCCTATCTAGTTTTATATTTTTTCCTCTTTACTCCTCCTTTTTTAAAATTATTATTATCCATTTTACTCACTCCCCTCTACTCTCTCCTTATCTCTCATTATAATTATCTATCCTTAACTATTATTTCCTATACAAAATGGATAACCTAGCTATTTGAAATCAATAATTTAAAACTCTCTCTCCCTCCATCCATCTAATATACAAATAAACTCATTTCTCCTTCCCTATCTCTATCTTATTTTATCCCTCTTTTTACCATTCACCTCTCACTATCTATATGTTCTATTTTCTCAATTCCTTGTTTATCTACTCTCTATATCTATCTACATACTATCTATCACCTTAAATATCTTTATCACTCAATCTCTACACTCTCCTCTATCCTCTTCCTATGTTTCTCCCTCTGACTTCCTTATTCTTTTCCTTTTCCTTCATATTTATCTCCCTCATATACACACTCTTGTCCAACTTTTATCACAACTTTTATCACTTTCAATCTTTCTACCTCTCCATCTCTCTTTTCTTTTCATATTACTCATCTCACTTATTCACTTCGGCCTCTCTTCCTTTATCCATCCCTATCTCTCCCTACCACTCTAACTATTGTTTCTTATATGAAATGAATAACCTTTCCTTTTGGCACAAATAAATCAAAATTCAATTTATCTCAAATTTATAGAATTTAGCTTAGTTTCCTTGTTATTTTTGTTGTATTATAGAGGTTGTTAGTAGGTCTTTATAAAACTTAATAAACTATTCCCAAGGTGTGTGTGTGTGTGTGTGTGTGTGTGTGTGTGTGTGTGTGTGTGTGTGTGTGTGTGTGCGTGCTTACTTGGAGATAAACTATAATATTATGCATTATACAATGTTTAGTGTTTTGTATTATATTTTGATATTGTATACTTGAATAATTTGAAGCCATTTATATTCTGAATTAAAAAAATAAAAAAATGATTCAAGAGTATAGACTATATGCTATGACATGAGTGAAAACATTTTAAAAGATGATGTTGGAAAGAGAGTTAAATATAACATAAAACTGATCTAAATTTGCAAATATTTTAAAAGTAAAGCTCACTTGAAATTGTAACAAGTAATTTACCTATGTTAGTTCTAATTACCTTATGTTTTATTAGAGTTTGATCTTCTTGGTCATGCTCAAAGACTCGATGAGGCAGCAGAACATGTTATTGATTTAGTGCTGATAAATCATGGCTTCTATGTTTTGCTTTCTCATACCTATGCCAAGGCTGTCAGATGGGTTGATGTTGCAAGAGTTAGAATAGTGATGAAAGAGAGTGGAATTAAGAAAGGCCCTAGACATAGCTAGATTGCAATTAAGAACAATGTCCAAATATTTGTTGTTGCAAATCGATCACACCCAAAGTTTGAAATAATCTATGTAGTATTATAAAGCTTATCAAAGAACATTAAAGACATGTGATAGTATTCAAATTCTTTTTTTTAGCCACTTTGACTAGGGCTCTAAATAACCATGATTTAGTGTGAAGAAAATTGTCATCTACATATCGAGGGTATCTTGCACAAACTGGATGTATTCCTCCCTTTTCTTGTCAATAAGAGCTTGCAAGGCTTTGTGGGAGGCTGAATGGAGGTGTAGATAGTATTCTATTTGAGTATCAATAACACATACAACCTTGTTTATACACTCTCAAATCTTAATGGCTATATCCCTACTCCTATTTGAAATAGAGTCGATCCATAAATTTGATATGAAGATAAATTTTTATGTTTTTTCATAATCTAAAAAGTTTGCATCTTTGAATCTAAAATTGCATACCACATTAATTTTTTTTATATCTCTCACTCTAAAGCCACATACCCATTTTCATAAAAATCATCCTAAAAATGTAAATCCTACAACCATTATTTTACATTAGTGATCATTTGGGATGAACTAAAATCAATCTATAGTTCACAGGTATAGTTATCCAATCATCCCTTTTCTCAAATCCTTGATTATCCTTCCTTGATCACATTTTTTATTAATCACAGCTTCTTCAAATAGTAATTTCACACAGTACTTATCAAATCCAAGTCAAAGGGTCCACTAGTGCCCATGCACCAGTTCTCAACATCCACATCATGGAAGAGTAATGTTAACATTGATGTTTTTGAAGGGAAACCATGAATAGAAATAACTAAATCCACTACAATTTAGAGTCTAAGAAATATTAGGATGATAATCATTCAAGTAACGTTGATCATGGGTTCACTAAAAAGTTTAGGATAAACATCACACATTCACACTCTGCCTTCCTCCAAATATAAAAACACTTCTCTCAATAAATTCAAGATTACAATATTCACATTCTTAAACTAATAATATGCCTGTAAGATTAGTAAATATAAGTTAATTTTTTTAAAGATAAATTAAAGATTAATAAATAAATATTAGTTTTTAAGTTAAATTGGATATAGTAAATAAAATAGTTTTTAGGCATTAATTATTTTGTTCATAAAATAAATCTAACATATACAAAACATAGCTGAAAAATATATTTAGCTTCTATCTTAAATTTTTGTAACAAATTTTAACAAAATATTTGAATGATATTTAAGTTTATATATAGAAATGTCTAAATTTAAGATTTTTTTACGACCATATCAGAAAAATAAAACAATCAACAAATAAAGACAATATTTTTATTAAAGAGTAAAATTCTGACAAATGACACTAACTAATATTGAGACACAATGTACTAAAGACTAAAAAATAAAATAAAATGTCAAACATGTTTTTTTTCTTCTTTCAGATTCACGAAAACACAATAATCTTTTGTCAAATCTATTGTTGTTTTCCATCACAAATATGCAAATCATAAAGAACAAATGCTGAAATTTTCAAAAACATGCAGTGTGTTTTCAAATCTTTATAATTTGGTCAATGGTGCATTTTGTATGGAGGATAGCCAGACAAACAATGAAATTTTCATAACTTTATTAATTTTTTTAATTGTGTGGCTTATTCATCATGGTTTAAGAATTTCTAATGGGACGCAACTATCCTCCCTACAAATTGCACCATTGACTAAATTTAAAAAAAATGAAAACATAATGATTTTTATTTTTTTTAAATCAGCATTTGATCTTCATGATCTGTATATTTTGTGATTGAAAACAACAAATTTTTTGAAACAATTTCACTCTGTTTATTTGAATCTGAAAAACAATCATATTTAACTTCTTTTTTTTTCTTGTCTTTAGTGCATTTTGAAGATTAACCAATGTCTTTCTAATATGCCAACGTCTCTACTGATTTCATTTCCACAAATAGAGGCATAAGAACGACTTATCTTATTTTAAACTCCATGTTGTGTGTCCATTGTTTAAACAGATTGGAATAAATACAAATCCATTTGAGGGGCTCATTTGGTGCCCATCATTAATGAATCTCCATATCATGATGCGTCTCCACAAAAGCTATGCGAGGTATTGAGTAACAGCTTCCAAGAATAGTAATTAAGTCAAACAACTCCCAGTTTGTCCGCTGGAATGTTCACTTCAAAATGGTATCATCTTTCTGCTATCGTTCATACCGTTTTCGTGGTTTTGATAATTCAAGCGTATCTCTTTCGAAGCAGTTGTGAAATAAATGAAAAACCATTTGTGTGGTTCGTTTCTTTAATCTGCATTATTGACCTCGACATAGACATTCCACTGCTTTGTAATGAATACCACGTTGATTCATTACCCACGCTCATGCTACCCATTAATAATTTGAATAAAGTCGGTTTCAGTGACACAGATTTATGACCAGAATCCAATTACAGTATCGTGCAATGGTCAAACTTCTTCGTGGTATTTCCTTGTCATTCAATCTCCAATATTAAAGAATCATGAAATGGTAAACCTTATGCACCAAATTTCTTTACAATTCAATCAACAACATAATATTAGTAGCATTTTGATTTAATGGTTAAACGTATTGATTTCATTGTCATTCAATCTACAGAATTGAAACATCATGTAATGGTGAAACTTATCCTTGGCATTTTATTGTCATTCAATCTACAACATTACAATGTTGGAAATGATTAAAACTTATCTCTTTCTTATATGTTCTTATGGCTTGTCTTTGGATATCTCGATCTTTAAAAGGTTTTGTTTGGTTGCAAGAATTGGGCGGGAATATCAAAATCTAAATATCTGCATTTGCTAATTTGTTTTTTGTTTGCAATATATGAAATTGGAATTAGAATTCACGTAGTTTCTAATTTGACCCCAAAATGATATTCCAGTTTTTAATAAACTCAATTTGATGGGTTGTTGGATCTGTTACTTCACCGTTTGATTGTATTTTGTCACTCAAATACATTTTTGGACTATTTTCTCCATTGATCATAAGATATAAACTAGGTTGAACATTATTTAGACGTTTAATATGTATTTTTTTTAAATGACAAAAAGGACTAATATTAGATTCCATATCTTTTTAAAACTTTCATAAAATTATCTTAACAAATAAATCTTGTGTTTACTCTTATAATAAAAACTATGTTAAAAAATCTTCTAAATATCACATTAATCATCTCGACTTATTTGTATTTTTTATTTTCTTTAATATATTTAAAAATAAAATGATTTTAGTTCTGATCTTATACTAATTAAAATAATTTGATTTAATTTAGAATTAAATTTATAATATGCAATATAATATGTCCTTTGAATTTAGGTAAGAGCCTACAACTCAATGGTAAATTGTGAGCCTCTTATTTAAGAGGTCTTGGGTTCAAATCTACTCAATATTAATATATAATAATAATAATTAATCTTAGCTTTGGCCTCTTATCGATCAATATACATGTATATATACATACATGTGTGTGTGTGTGTGTGTGTGTGTGTGTGTGTGTATGTCCTTACTAAAAATAATAATTTAATTATTAAAAATTTAAAACAAAACTTATTCCAATTCTTATTTCAATTGTTGCAACCAAACATAGAATATGCATGTTTTGACCCCTCTTCCAAGTCAACCAAATAGGTCTAAATCATATTTCGAAACTTATTTTAACAATGCACGAATACCAGAAGAAAGTTTATTCTAGCATAGATGAATGCCACATTGGAAAATTCTTGCAGCTAAATAGGCCCTGAGGGCTCATTTGGTTGCTAGAATTAGAATGGAATTGGTATTTGGAATTGGTATTTGGAATTTTTTTTAAATTTTAATCCATTGTTTGGGTTTGCAAAATCAAAATTGGAATTGAGAAAAATTATAACTCAGTAATGTCCATTTACCTACCAAAACCTCAATTTGGTATTCCATCTAAATAGGTGGAGTTATTCTAATTTTCATTATAATTTCAATTTTCTCAAAATGACTATTAAACAATAATTAAAATGAAATTATTTTTGAGGTCTATCTGACCTATTTTGTTTGTTGCTCACTTGCTCTATGGCATTGTCATTTGTAGTGCTTACCTAGAATAATCACTCCCACAAATTATTTAGTCATCACCCTAATGCCTCCTTCCCTTCTCGTAGTTTGTGCAAGAATTCATGTGTCGCTACATCCCAAACACACAAACTCATATTAATACAAGTTAGCTACAACCCAAAAACCATGAATCAAAAAACTAAAACTTTATGTATTGAGTTGTACATTAAGGAAGAGGTGGCTATTTTGTAGACAATGGAGTTGCAAGACATTGCAGTTAACTTTCTATCCTTGCCATATATCATAGGGGTATATGCATTATATGATTCCACCAAAAACTATAGTTTCTTCTTTATTACATAGGCCTTTCTTTCAAAAAATGTAATAAATGAATTAACGTCATTTATCATATCTTTGGTGTATGTAATTTTGTTGGGAAAATCAAGTCTATAAGGCAAGATATCTATGAGCCTCTCCATTAACATAATACTTCCTTAGGAGAATCCATTATCATTAAATTAGCAACATGTTCAACTTTCTATATTTAAGCAATTGATCTCTATGAAAATTCAACCACCCACTAGAAGAGTCTGCAATGGGCATGATGAGACTAAAATTTGCCTTTGGGTGACTGCAAGAAGTTGGGTCACAATTTTGCGAAAGTCAAATCCACAAAATTGTACTTCTTAGAAATGGGTACCTGATTTTTTTAAAATCGGTTACCTGCTTCTAAAATTACGCTTCAGGCACCCGAGCCGAATTTTAAAAATCGGGTACCTGATATTTAAAATGGATCAGGTGCCCAAGCTGCTTAACTATCGGGCACCCACCTTTTTAAGAATCGGGTACCCGATTTGTAAAACTTTTATATAGCGCTTTTTTGGCGTTTTAGAGGTCATTTTCATGACCTCAAAAATGGGAGCCCGATTAGAGATGCATACGGGAGCCCATTTCTCAGCCCTACCGACTACCCCCTTACTGCTAGTTTTTGATACACAGGTATTTTAATATGTTTTATACTATTTTACTTTATTTTTTTCAATTTTCAATTTAATATGTATGTTAATTTATTGTTTTTTCACTTTTCATATGTACGTAAAATTTTAAATTTACATTGTTAATGAACTTAAATGTTTAAATTTTTGTATTTGTTAATTAAAATATAGTTTCATAAATGTTTATTTAAAAAATTATTATTTCAGATGTTTTGAAATGTATTTAATTTATGTATTTATTGCAATGCTGAATGATTAGATAAGATGTAAATTTATTGTTTAAACATGTAATTTTACAAATAAATATAACCTCGACCTAAAACCATATAACCTCGACCTTGTTTTAACTATTTAACCTCGACCTAAAACCATATAACCTTGACCTTGTTTTAACTATAACCTCAACCTAAATTTATTGTTTAAATTATAATCTCGACCTAACCATATAAATAAAACCCTAAACATATTATAAAATACTTAATCACATAACAGCCGGCCAAGGGATCCAAACAAAAAACTTATAGTATTTAAAATGATTTTACTTAAATTGTATTGTACTTTGTTTCATGGATCGAAAATGGATGATGTAAACTATTTTATAAATGTATATTCTTTCAGCCTTTCATACCTTGTGAGATGTACAGTGGATGATTGTGCATTCCGAATTAATTTGCCAAGTGGCATTCGGAACAAATGTATATAAATTATTTAAATGGATTGAACTGAAGTAGTTAATATGAACTTTCATGTGGACACATTATTTATTTTACTTTTAGTAGTTTATAATTATTTAAAAATGAAATGTAAATGTGCTCATTAAGGAATGCAATCTCTTATGTTTTTTATAAATGTAAATTATTGTGTGTATGTTATTGCTTGCTTGGTAAAACTTTTGATTAGTTCTTTGGATCCCTTGGCTGAGCGTCATTTAGGATTAGTTCTATAATGTCAATTTGTATTGGATTTAACTCTAATCATAACCCTTACTATCATCTTAACCTAAGTAATCATAATTTGCTAAAACCTGCACCAGGTAATATATAAATAATTAAATAACTTTCCTATCTTACCTTGAGTACTAATTTTATAAATGTCAAACCGTAAGATTGAAAGGTAACCCTGGCCCTTAACTAATTAATATTATACTTATAAACCAAATTGAATTAAACTATGATCATAAACCTAATTATATATCCCAACTTAAGAGTAGAAACCTTGAATTTAACCTTGAAAATCCTTTCCCCAACCATTAACCAAATTGAACCATTACCCTAAATTGAACCATTACCCTAGAAGATTGAACCAAGTTAAACGTTGACCTTAAGACTAAACCAAATCACCCTAAACTAGAACTCAATAATATATTGAACACTTTAAAAAAAAATTCAAACCTAAGTTTTTTGAATTAATGTTGGTTTTTAATCTAAAATCTCTAACTATAATTCTATATCTAAAACCAAATTTAGCACTTTAAAACTTAATTTAATTTATTAACTCTTGTCCTAATTGAAACCTAAGCATGTAAACCTAATCAAACAGTACAAACCAAATTGAACCCTAATCCTAAAACTAATTAAACATTGATATCAAGGTCTCAAAATGATACATCATAAAAAAATTAGAAGAGACTTGAACGAATCAGGCATCTAATTAAGTAACCCTCCCTGACCATCAAGAGGTGGAAGTGTCCACATCAGTGCGAGTACGAGCCCGGACTAGACCCTTGGATGGGTAGCCTAAATGTTTATTACCTTTGCAGAATGGAAGGCCACATAACAAAATATTGCCTTATTCTATAAAAAGAAATACCCATCCCCTAGTGATATATATAGTAAGATCGTTTTCCTAATTTTACTATCAATTTTTTTGGTTAGAAGACAATGATAGTTCAAAATGATTTAGAAGATAGGGATAAAATGAGAACCATCATTCCTAGAATGAAGATGCATTATTCCAAGTGATAAACCCATTTCTATCATAAATCAACTCCTCCATCCAAAAAATTAGTAATGAGAAATCCCTATGTCAAGTAATCAATGGAGGGCTCATAAAATTGATCAAGTGATCAACAGAGGGCTCATAAAATCCCTAGGTCAAGTAATCAATTGATCCCCAAGGGGAGAAAAGAATCTCATTAAAAATTAGAGACAGGACACTCCTAAATGCGTATCATACAAAATAATTATTGGCAAGGTCTTAGCCTCTAGACTAGAAGATATCCTACCCAAGATCATTAACCCTACACAAAAGTGTTTTGTTAAGGATATTTATGCATATTGGACAACTTGATAACCTATTGGAAGACTTTGGATTGAGAAACATTTCTAGGATAGAGTGTAGGCATGCTCAAGTAATTGATTATGAAAATGTCTACAAAAGGGTGGAATGGAGTTTCACTATGATGATGTTGCAAGCCCTCCATCCAATATTAAATGTCAAATGGTGTCCTCTCTTATGATTGGTGTCAAGGTTTTAGTAAATAAATTAATGGGGTTAGATCATAATTTTTAGGACTCTTTAGATCAATTATGAAGGGGTGTCCTCTTGCATCCTCTTTATTTTTTATTGTTGAACATTGACTCATTACATTATCTCCTTAGAGATAACCAGTTGTCTCTAAAAGTTAGAAGATCTACTCTCCAAATAATTAATAAGTATCTAATGTACATAGTTTGTTGATAATATATTTGTATTCTTTTTAAGCTAGAAGAGTGCAACACGAGTCATTTAATGATCAAATTGGACCTCTTTTCTTTGTATCTGGTAGTAAGATTTATGTCTCTACATCTATCTTATTGGGGCTAAATATTGAGTCCCCTACCTTGTGTAGTAAATATGGTATTGGATGGAGATTTCATAATTAAGTGGTTAGGTACCTAGGGATTCCATCTGTAGTAAACCCTAACATATAAATGAAATGTGTCTTTATATCAACAAGAAAATCTTTGGAAAACTCAACAACTGGAACTCTAATTATCTCACTTTGGTTGGTAGAATTCAAGTATGTTAAAAGATTCTCTCCTTGAATATTGGGTGTAAGTTTTTCTTCTTCCTGCTCATTTTATTTAAATCAATTTGGTCTTCCATATAAATCTATTAGGACCATTTTGTGGATAGCCAAGGGATTACTTTGGCAATAAAATGGATAGCCAAAGCTTCATAAGGTAATGAATTATGGATTATGATTAGAATTAGGATTATTATACATGGTTAGGGATAGGGTTCACATGTAAATTAGTTCATTACCTGACATGATCTACACTTATAGTTTGCAAGAAGGTTTTCAACTTGGTGCCATACTCTATTTTTGAGATCTTCTGAAATTTCTTTTGTAAGAGATGTTTATCTCAATACCTGTATATGTACATAATATGATGGTGCTTCCCCATACGTATATACTCAATATACTTTACACATTATATGTAACTTCTTATATTTTCACCTTCACATCTTTTACCCCTTTCTAATGTAAA